>OU015495.1:14836722-15198152 GCA_907164885.2 Dolomedes plantarius
ACGTGTGCTGCCCACGCCTCCGTTTGGAGTTTTGCCGCGCATGAGGAAACTGGACTGCAGCAGAATGGAACCAGGTCGTCTTTAGCGACGAATCCAGATTCAATCTCGGCAGTGATGACAATCGTGTTCGTGTGTGGAGAGCCAGTGGTGAACGCTTCAATCCTGCCTTTGCTGTACAGCGACACATCGCTCCCACAGCTGGTGTGATGGTATGGGGTGCCATTGCCTACAATACACGGTCACCCCTAGTATTCTTCCGTGGCACCATGACAGCCCAGCGGTATGTTAATGAAATCCTGCAACCACATGTGTTGCCACTCATGCAACGGCTCCCAGGAGCCATTTTTCAACAAGACAATGCTCGGCCTCATACGGCAAGGGTGTCACAAGACTGTCTCCGTACTGTTACTACCCTTCCTTGGCCTGCCCGATCCCCAGATTTGTCTCCAATCGAGCATATCTGGGATCATTTGGGACGACGAGTTGGGCATCCCACGAGTTTGAACGAACTAGAGACAAGGTTACAGCAAATATGGAACGAAATGTCTCAAGACATCATACAGAACTTGTATGACTCAATGCCCGATCGTATCGCATCGTGCATTTGCGCTAGAGGGGGTCCAACGGAGTATTAACTCCTCCGTTCTTTTGCCTTTTTCTCTGAAATAAATTATCCTTTTCTTTGATTTTCTTATCATTTACTTATATCAAAGTAGTCATTACGTATGTAAAATTTCGTTTCATTTTGACGACTCCTTCTTGGTGCGCTAATTTTTTTGTCTATGAGTGTATAAGGATGGAAAGTCATTCATTTTCAATGAATGTGTTATCTATCCATTTCATGAATTGAAACTATCCCAAGCTACCTGTTCAAACTCAAATATACTGAAGGAAATATACTTATCTCAATTATACTAAAAACACGTGCGTTTAGCCTTGACGCGATGATTTATATAACTGAAGTGACATTGAAACATAGCAGATGATTTAGTTTTGAGAAAGAATTACAATCATGAAATACGTGTATATTATAATTAAGAAAGCCTGAAAGTGGCATTGAAACGTAGCTGACGATTTAGTTTCGAGAAAGAATTCCGAGCATGAAATACGTGTATATAATTTTTCTATAATAATTATCAGATTTGCTGTGTTTTAATATTGAATGTGATCTCAATCCATTCAAACATTATTGATTTTTTTCTATAATAATAAATCCATTCAAACGTTATTGACTAGCTGTAAATTAATGCTTTAAAATGCCCAAAAAGAGGATAGCAACTTTTAATCCTGCAGAAGTAAGGACACAATGCCAAAGATTGTTGATAAATGAGCAATGTGATGAAAAAACAGAAGAGCGCGAAGCCAACAGAATTCGAAATGCAGTTAGAAGAACACAAGAATCTGAAGAAAAACATTCCCAGGCGCACGAAATCAACAGAATGCAAAATGCAGTTAGAGGCACACAAGGATCTGAAGAAAAAACATTCCCAAGATCTCGAAGGCAACAGAATTCGAATTGTAGTGATCCGACGCAGTGAGACTGATGAAGAAACTTTTAACGCGTCGAACATACGATCGTCTTCGAGCTTCAACATCGAAAGGAGAGGAATGCAATGAACAACGACAGCACCGACAACAAACTAATGCTATTTGCTACCGCAAAAGAATTTTAGCGAAAACTTTAGAACATCATAACATGAGGCTAATCATTGAAAAAAAAATAATAACAGAAACTGAATCCCGAGCGAAGCCGGGTAATACATCTAGTACTAAATATATATGAACAGTTTTATTTCTGTAAAACTCAAGGAACGCACAATATGAATCCCAAATGAAGAAAATAATAGACTTGAATTTCAGCAAAGTAAGCTTTTAAACACCACATTCTTCAGAGTAGAATTAAATTTCGAGCAGCTAGAAGATCTCGCTACCTCGTAATCGCTCGAAATAGCAAATTAAGCCTTAAAAATAAAATGCTCATATACAAATCCTTCCTTATACCTCTCTTAACTTACGCTGTCCCGGCCTGGTCGTATGCAGCAGAATCCAGTATCAATTACTTAAAAGTCTGTCAAAACTGAACAATCAGAGAAATTAAGGACACACCCTGGTACTTTTCGAACGTTGATCTCCAAATTGAATTAAACTTACTCTTCCAAATTACCTAAAAAGATTAGCAACAAATTTGTATGAAAAGATCGACAATTAGCTACTCTTGTAACTCTTCGATTACGACCCAGCCGACGCTGTAAATAAAAAGGCCTTGCGCCATTCGTTTTCGTTAATTCTGTGTTGTTTATATATATATACTAGTATATAACCTCCGTCAAAAACGACGGAATGTTGATCAGCGTTTCAAGAGGTGATTCATCATTTTCATCGGGCATTGCTGAAAACTGTACTTAAACAGCAGTAAACAACAAAACAAAACAAAACTAAACTAAATCAAAACTAAACCAAAACTGTTTCAAAAGTGAATGATTCACCACACAGCAGACATTGCTGAAAACGATACTTAAACAGCAGTAAACAACAATAAAATAAAACAAAAATAAAACGTGAAACACAATTTAATTAACATTAAAATTAAACATTACAAATGTAGTTATTTAAAGGGAATATGAAAAACCATGGAGTAGAATGAATTCGAAATTCAAGTGAATGACTCAATTGAATAAATGATTCTTTTCAATGGATATTTTAATTTGAAGATATTTCAAAAACAAAACGGTTTTGAGCTAGGGTGTTCTTTTGAAATTTTCATATTTTTTAAAGGGCTTTCAAAATATTTAACTTTTGTGATATTATTTTTCAAGAAAAATTTCAGAAAATGGCGTCGCAATGTTAAGATGTTCCCTACCTGGTCCGTCCCGGAATGGTTACCTACACTTTTTATACTCTAGGCTTTTATATAAGTAAAGATATATATATATATATATATATATATATATATATATATATATATATATTTATAATTAATACGTAATATAAAATTAATTAAGCGTAATATAAAATTAATACACGTTTCACGGTAAAAAAAAAATCTTTAAAAACTTATTAAATGATACGTAGCTTGCTACGGCAAAAACTATTTACTTTTGTGTGGGAACTTAAACTTTCTATTAGAGCCATCCCTAACCTTCCTCCTAGCAAAATGACAGAAACTCATAGACATGGACGGTAATTTTTCGTGAGGTTCCTAAGAGGACATAAAAGGCCCTTTACGAGTATGGGAAATAACTGTAGCTTTTCACGCATAGTCCAAGAAAGTATGATTTTAGTTGGGAAAAAAAAAGATATAGTTAAGTTAATAAATTTATTAATTAAGTAATGAAAACTAAGAAAGATTAAGCTTTAAGATGGATTAGCAAGATAGGACTTGCAAAAAACAGTTAGCTTTAAGATTATTTAGTCAGCAAAGTTAAAAATAATAAGAATTAAAAATGTTAAAATTGAAATTGTTAAAATTGACTTTATAAACTTTAATTTTTATAATTTTTTAAAATTTTTTCGCACAATACTTTTGTAAACAAACTAAATTCACATGTATTCTGTTTTCAAAATTGTGAAACGCCGTTACGCAAAGTGCAAACATTGAATTCATTCGAAGCGCTACATTGCGGATTTTTTCGGCTAAAAGTATTAAAAGAATGCATTATCATCATGTTCTGAGCTATTATAAAAGTTTCAAATGTCTAGCTACTCGGGAAGTTAGTGAAAAATCGATTGCAAGATTTGTACTGGACAAACAAGCACACACACACAAACACACAAACAAACAAACAAACAAGAAAGCGAGTTAATAAAAACATGGTAAAAATTAAATCAGTTCATCAAATTATGTTGAAGTTAAAATATAAAATAAGTCAATTAACTTAATTTTTCCTTTTGTCACATACATACCCTTATGGTGAAATCTTGCTGCACCCTGAAGATTTAGGATGGAGAGCAGCAAAACGGCAATCTCGAGGCACTGCATGTTACTTAAAAACTCAGAGTAGTATATTAGGCTAGTGCCAGGAAAACGCCTCTTTGAAAACTTCGGTTCTTCAGTAACAGGCTCGGATAAGTTTCACGAGAGACGAACTTGCAAAACTGAAGGAAAATAAAGAAATCAGTTTCCATATAATATAAAACTTATTCACATTCTTGGTAAAATGAACGCATTCGTGCTTTTCTTTTTACGAATAATTAATTTGACAATTATTTGAATGACGGAGAGTGTGGGAGCCGAATACCGCCATTCTAATTCGATTGAAGAGGAAACGGAACTTATATATATATATATATATATATATATATATTTCTTCTGTCGGTGTGTATGTCACTGAACTCCTCCTAAACGGCTGGATTGATTTTAATGAAATTTAGTGTGTGCGATTAAGTTGATTCGAGAATGGTTTAGATTGATCCGATAGAAAATGTTTTTTTAATTAATTTACTTATTTATGTGTTGTTGTTGATCTTCGGTTAGTTTAGGTACACAATTGGATCCGGTAGGCAGCGCTGCAATCGCGTTTCAGATTTTTTTATTTTTTATTTTCATGAATTTTAATGCTGTTTATACGTGCATTGAATAACAATTAACTTAACCTAGAATTTTAAATTATCAATTCTGATTTGATTCTATGCAACTTATGAAGTATTGAACGGCTCATTGATTAGTCATACTTAGCCATATTAATGTAATTTCGTCCACATTCTTGCTAATTTTAAGATAGCTCGAGTTATGATAACTGTACGCGTGGTGGTGTAAGGTTTTTTAAAAATAATTTTTTCATCAAAACGGCCCGAAAAATTTATATTTTATTAAAATAATTTTATGATTTTTGGATTTACAACGTTTGAACAGGACAACGTCTGTCGGGTCCGTTAGTATATATATATATATATATATATATATATATATATATATATATATATATATATATATATATATATGTATATATAACATATAAAAACCCCTATATCCAATTCAAATTCTAAATTGCCTTGGGCGTTTGAACTATTTTCGCTTCCGATTTTAAGAACAAAGCAGAAGCGTAGCGTCCCCTCAAAAAATATAATTCTTTGCGTATATAATACGTCCCCTCTGACACCAGAATCAGAGCTAACCAATTAGTATTCCTTTTCATGATCACATGGCGAGCCACCTCAACAGTTTATAAAAGCTCAAGAATGCCTCGAAGATTATTAACTGGTCGATCATTAACTGGTTTTCTTTGTAAGAACGATCATTTAGTTTATGTAATCTCTTCTCATTACTTTTGGGACAGACCTGTATATATATATTTTCACCAGAAAGCCACGTATATATCAACAGTGAACAAACAATTATAAGAAATATACAATAATAGTAATAAGTGCGCAATTTTGACAAACGATGTATATATACAGTGACTCCCAAAATTGAAGGTACACTTATCCTTGATAGGAAAAGTCATGTTTGAACGGAGAAAAAGTCATGAAATAGGGAGAACAGTCAGACTTGATTAGTCTAGACACGTTAAGGCATTTGATGTTCATAATTTCTCGCAAATAATCATGTTTTATTATACAAAAATACCAACTTTTAAAGGAAATGTGCAAATTACGTGCGAGAGTTTTCTTGCATACAAAATAAAAAACGAAGAATCAATATTTTGTAGCACATCCTTTTGCTATAATGACTGCCTCCCATCATACTGGCTTTGAATCTACAAGATTTTTAGTTGTTTGCGAAGAAATTTTCTCCCTTTCTTGTTTGGGACTGAGACGGAGTTTCACTGTAATAGCTCTTGCCACGATAAGAAAGTTCTCCTGCCTCCTGATCTTTGCCACCCATTACTCGAAAATCTTCTGAAGAAAGATACCGTCTCCTAAAAGCGCCATTTCTTAGACAACATCAGGAAATATAACAGCGCTATGTCATTAGCCTCTTTTCTTGCAAGTGAAGCCTATTTACCTCTAGGACGTGGGCCATATACTTTTAAGATCAATGGCCGGATTCATTACAAATTTTGCTCTTTGCACCCCAAGAACGCTTGTGAGATAGCTTATGCACAGATTAAGTACTCTTAGGAGCGACTTAAATTATCGCTCAAAATCGCTTATGCAACAAAAATGAGGTTTGAACGGAACTCAATCTGCTATCCTAACCTTACGGCAAAACTGCATGAAATGATGCTAGAGGTAACCATTTAGTCCACAAATACAAGATGATGGCAGAAGTTGAGAAGTTAGAGAGCGAACTAGCACGAAGGCAGTGTGCCATACGAAATTCGAACGCATATATATATATATATATTTATAAAAATCATAAGGGATATTTTTATAGACAAAATAATAGAAGAAAATATTCAAATTAAATCTAATATGACATACTAAAGAATATAGTACAGTTAATATAGTATAGATTGAGGCACATATATTTCATTGTATTTTAATATTTTTTTGGATAATGTCCAATCATCTGCCGCAATAGCAAGAAAAAATATAATATTTTTTTGTCTATTTCGTTGCTATGCACGTGACGCAAAATTAATTTAAAGTACCAGAAAAAGAAATCACGTGATCAGCATTTAATAAATTAAATTCTAAAAATAAATCTTTGAAAATTCACCAAAAATCAGAAAATGGACGTAAAGATTCGAAAAAGATTTCATTTTAAATGAATTTTTAGGATCTTTCTCGTGATATGAATTTTATAACCCTCTGATTATTATTTAAAATGCAAACTTTAAAGAATGTTTCAAAAGAAGCTTAAAAATTTAATTTTAAAAAATCCAAGAAGAATTTTTCAAAAAAAATTCGCCTTGAATTTCGACGAGTTTCTACTATACTATTTAATAGCAATAATCGTCTATCAATCTGAAAGAAGTCATTTCCCACGCCGACGAGAATTCTGAGAAGGAACATAACAGTTTTGCCAACAACACGATTTGCTGTCGAGTTGCTTCATTGAAACTAAACAAAATCTTTTTCCCGATGTTCAGCAACCAAAAAAAATCTCGCCTCTGTGATCGAAGCTGAATGTTTTCTCATCACACAGAGGTCTGCTTGGCTGTTCAGTTTGAGCACCCTTGGAAATCAGTTAAAGGTGAAAAATGAGATGCAAAAACAGAAATGTTCAAGTTCAATGAGCTTTGCACTCCGTAAGTTAAAAAGTCTTTGTCATTCCCAAAACACGGAATAAAATTTGCTCGACTTCTAGTAACGGGGCCAGTAGTATGCGATTGATTCCTAAACAGTTTTCCTTTTGTTTAAAATTTTTGTCATGTAGTTATATTCAAATAAATGTATTTTTTACCATGTTTTTATTAACCCGCTTTCTTGTTCGTGTGTTTGTGTGTTTGTCAAGTACAAATCTTGCAATTGATTTTTAACTAACTTCCCGACTAGCTAGCCATTTGAAACTTTTAGAATAGCTCAGAACACGATGACAATTCATTATTTTAATACTTTTAGCCACCTTTAGGCAGAATTGCATTCATTTTCAGTTAATTTTGTTTTGTAGACTGGTGCAGCCATCTATTGACAGGGACGGGAACGAAAAGTTAAACGCAAGTTAACTTCCAATTAACTTCATTTTCTTTCGAGTTGATGGTATAATTCATCAAAAAAAATTTAAAAAAGTATTTATTAATACATAGAATTGTCAAGTTTATATGATTCAACAGAAAATTTAAAAACATGGTATATAAAAAGTTCTCTTTATCTTGTAACTAGCCGCCCGTCCCGACTTTGTCCGGGTTGACCAATTATCTAAAGTTCAATAATTGAAGTTCAATTTACGCAAATTGTGCGTAAAATTGTACATAACTTTAAAAACAAAGTTTATAAGTTAAATAAAGTTCTGTAATAATATACCAATAAATTTCCAGTTCATAGCCAATAAATTGTAAATCTTTTTTTACCTTAAATGTCCAATAAAAAGCGTAGTTCCAAATGTCATTTTCTACAAATAAACCCTTTAACGTTGCCAATTTCAAAAATCCTTTTTGTATTTATCAATATTTCCTCCACTTGAATCTTTAAAATATTAAATGTTTTACTGATTATAAATGAAAATGTAGTTTGGTGTATTGCTATGGTTACTTGACTATGGTTGACAAAGAAAAAATTGTAAAGGTGAAGCATCAGCTCAACATTTAGGCCCCTAACTTTCTTTCTACTGATCAGATATACATAATATAAAGCCTATGTCCATCTGGAATAATGTACCTTTCAAATAGTGAAAGAATTTTTCAAATAGGTGCAGTGGTTCCGGAGATTACCCTCCACATACAAAATCCGCTCTCTCTCTTTATATATTAGTATAAATTATTATGGGATGATGTAAACAGGCTGAAATCGATGATCATGTGATTATGTAGGAGAGAAAAATTATCGAATTCCGAAGAATACACAAAATAATGCGTGTATCCAGACAACTTCCGGCAGTCGCCAAAAATAGTCCGCCGCGCGTAGGTTAAGTTGATACACACCTCGCTCATAAGGTATTAAATGGATCCGACTGAAACTCCTGGAATAAGTTTTAATACCGGGTGGGGAAAAAGTCCGTATAAACTTTAAAAATTCATAAAAACCGGAAAAATAACCAAAATAAAAAAAGGTTTGCACTGTTAGCATCGCTAGGACCCGGGATTTTTTTAAGACAGGAAAAAAAACAACTCAAAAAAACAGCCGACAGGTAGCGCTGGTACGAGCGAATTCTGTGGGAATATGCAAATGAGACGGTTATAAGAACGTGCGCTCCTAATCGTGAAAACCGTAAACGCCCTCGGGCGTGTCTTTTAAAGAGCTAACGTTCTCTCTCTTAACTTGCTTACATTTTTAATTTCTTGAACTCCCTCCTTCCTGTATTTTTACCAACCCCTTAGAACTTCACAATTATCTCAGTGCGAATGTATTCAACTTATTCATTCAACTTCATGTGCTATGATTGGCGCAGTGCTACAGCGCGCTGTTCGTATGCCATAGTCCCCGGTTCAATTCCGGTGGACGCTAATTATTCTAAATAATTGAATTTTATTCTTTTAATTCTTATTATAATTTTAATTTTACTTATCTGAAGAGGGCTTAATTTTTATATTTTTATTTTACTGCTGAGCACATATTTTCTGATGTACATATCTTGCTACTGGAGGTAAAGTCGTAAGACCATGGCACTCCAACAAACTCAATATACCTTGCACCTTGCACAATCAGTTCACCGTTGTTCCGCGATTCGCCGAGAGGTGTCATGTACATGTCCGGACCTGCTGCACTCTGCCGTTGCTGGATTTGTGACTAGCCTGCAATGCCTTATCCCCTGTGGTGGGGGTCATGTGGAACACCTACTGCTGTAATAAACGATTTAGAAGCATTCTTTTCGTTTTTTGCGTATCTTTTCTTTGACGCAGCGCCACCTGTCGGCTGTTTTTGAGTTATTTTTTTCCTGTCTCAAAAAAATCCCGTGACCTAGCGATGCTAACCCTGGAAACCTTTTTTATTTTGGTTATTTTTCTGGTTTTTATGAATTTTTAAAGTTTATACGGACTTTTTGCCTCCCGATACTTTTCCACAGTTACATTTCTTTTTACTTTCGTGAAACTGTCATCGGTACATAGGAAAAAAATTCGATAGAAGTTCTGAATAGATATCTGTTAGCGGAAAAATGATTTTTTAGTCATTTAAAGACAATTAAAATTATTTTTTAAAATTCATAGGTAAAACAAATTGTTTTTAAATAATTCTTCATTGAAATTAAATATGCAAACAAAGATGTTTTAACATACATGTTAAGCAGATATACCAAAAACTAAAGATTCTTGAAATGTTTGATTTTAATAGTTTTAGGACAATTTCGATTTCAAGAAGTGTTAATAAAATGACTACCGATCTTTCAGTTAGTCATTTTTAAAAGAAAAATACATTTAAAATCGCACATCTATATATTTAAGTTGCTAAGCCGACTTTTTGGGCAGTCCGTGAGAGAAAACTACTGCATCAGTTTACTTCATTTTGGTCTTAAACGAAGGATTGTAATCTGTAGATTTGTCAAATTTGGCTTTTGTAACCCCAATTTCTATTAATTAGCGGTAATTTACAATTAAAAAATTGATTTCTACGCATGCTCAGTGACATGTTTAAATCTGTCTTTAGACACTCACTGTTTCTGCGCATGCTCAATGACATGTTTTAATGATAAACACGTTTATTCCGAGGAGTCTCTCTAGATCTCTCTCTGCCCTTTTGATTTTTATAATAATTATGTTCGTGAAATATAAGATTAAACCTGATGGAAATTGTTTATTTCGCGCTGTTTAATGAGCGATAATTTACAATTTAAAAAAATTGCTTTTTACGCATGCTCAGTGACATTTTAAAATCCTGCTTTAGATACTCACTAAGCATGATGCCGCTTAAACACATTAATTTTTTTCTGCGCGTCATTATGATTTTCAACATTTGGCAGTGATGTGTTGAGTATAATTTGTGTATTAGTACATTTATTTACTATCTAGCCGTCATGTTTTGACGGGTACCAACTAGTTAATAATAAAAAAGGAAAGCAATCGGTGTGTTTCGGATGCCCTTTAATTTTTAAGAAGTTCAGGCAAAATTCCCTCGCACAACGAATGTAAAGGTTAAAAAATATCTGAACCAAAACTGCTGACTTACAAAATCCACTGCAAGGGTTCCAGAAATTACAAGAAAAGAACAATCTTAAATTTACCTGGGACTTGACTTGATTCTTTAAATAACGATGGGCGAAAGGAGAGGCCAGAAAACAGAAATGGACGAAAAGTATATCATACCACTGTCATAAATATATCATACCACTGTCACAAATGTGTAGACTTATACTGTTTTGACATGGAACAAGATAAAAAATCTTCGTTTTTCCGCTTTCTCTTCCTACGTTTCATCCTGTTTTCTAATTAACACGGGGCTGTTTCCTCTTTTTCGACATAGCAGGATGTGCGAAAATAGTATCCATACGAGATTCAGCATCGAAGGATTTAGAACGTGGAAGTCAGCTACATAACTGTCTAGATATCATAAAGTAATAATGCATAATACCTTTGACATACATGGAACGCGAGCACACACACATACACACACGCATGTATGTATTTATTCCCAGGAATATAGACATCAACGTCTTTTCTACATTTGCTCTCAAGTAGCGATTAAGGGTACTCACTACCCTTAAATCTTTAAAACATTCGATTTTTGAAAAAAATATATGTTAAAGCCTGATCATTTCTGAAAAAAATAAAGCAAACCGCATGAAAATATTCCTCTTAGTTCCGGAGATATTGATATTCTAAATATTTAATTACTGATCAAGTTTATGGTAAGAAAAATTTTAAACTCTTTTTTCTCAAAATGTAATTTTGCATCATTCCGCAACTGATATCTCAAAAACTATGAAACATAATTCGATGAAATTTTTATCACTGCATAATCATATTATTTTATTGCGCCTGAACTAGAATTATTGCAATCACTGCACATTTTGTTATTTTTTCAGGGGTAAATTAATGCAAAAATTTAAGAAAATTTTAAGTATATTTTGAGCAGTTTTAAAAAAATTGAAAAAATATTTTAATGTTGAATGTTTTATGTCCAATTGTATTTTGAATTATTTATTTTAAATATAAAACAGGAATTATACATTTAAGTGTAAAATTAATTTCATAGTTCTGCGCGCAAGCCAGTATACAACGCCTGGAGCATCACTCTGCAACGCCTGGAGCAATTTCATCCAAACTTGAGACACATATCACTTACAATCTGGAAAGAAACACTGGGGGGGGGGGGGTTATGACATCCCTCGCACCCATAGGAGGGACAGGGGGACATGTAAAAATAATCGAAAACGACTGATATAAGTGTCGAATCCATAGTTTTCGGGGTCGGTGAGATTATTGGTGACACTCCCGTTGCCGTCTATGGGAAAGTTCAGAATTAGTGGGGGAGGAGGAGGGGGGAGAAGGAGTAAATATAAAATGCTCAAAGTACCGAGAGTAGAGTCAAAATCATAGTTTTCGGGGTCGCTGAGACGAATAGTGACAATTCTGATGCCGCTTAAGTGCACAGCCCCATAAGCATAGGTGGAGAGGGGGGAGGGAAGAAGGGGTGAATGTAAAATGTCCATAATACCGAAAGTTGTGTCAAAACCATAGGTTTTGGGGTCGCTGAGACGAATAGTGACATTTCTGATGCCGTTTAAGTGCAAGTTCAGCCTCTCCCATTAGCACTGGGGGTGAGGGGGGGGGGAGAAGGGGTGAATATGAAATGTCCAAAATGACCCAGAGTAGTGTCAAAATCATAGGTTTCGGGGTCGCTGAGACGAATAGTAACATTTCTGATGCCGTTTAAGTGCAAGTTCGTCCCTCCATTAGCATAGGGAGAGGGGGGGAGGAAAGAAGGGGTGAATATAAAATGTCCGTAATTCCGAGAGTAGTGTCAAAACCCTAGTTTTCGGGGTCGCTGAGACGAATAGTGAAATTTCTGATGCCGTTTAAGTGCAAGTTCAGGCCCCCATTATAATAGGGGGGAGGGAAGAAGGGGTGAATATAAATATCCAAAGTGACCAGGAATAGTTTCGAATCCGTAGTTTTCAGGTTCTCTGCGACGAATAGGGACACTCCCGATGACGTTTAAACGCAAGTTCAACCTCCTACCACCATTAGGGGGGAGGGGGGAAAAAGGGTAAAAATAAAATGTACAAAATGACCGAGAGTAATGTCGAATCAATAGCTTTCGAGGTCACAGAGATGAATAGTGATACTCCCGATGCTGTTTAAGTGCAAGTTCATCCCCCATCAGCATGGGGGAGGGGAGAAGGGGGAATATAAAATGTCCATAATGACCAAGAGTAGCGTCGAATCTATAATTTTCGATGTCTCTGAGATGAATAGGGACAGTACCGATGCCATTTAAGTGAGAATGTAGCCTCACATCAGCATTGTTGGGTGAGGTGGGGGTTAGAAAGTGTGAACATAAAATGTCCAAAATGAACGTGAATAGTGTCGCTTCCATAGTTTTCGGGTTCGCTGCAAAGAATATGGTTAGTCCCGATACTGTTTAAATGCAAGGTTGGCCTCCCAACACCATTGGGGGGGGGAGAAGGGGGAGAAGTAAAATGCCCAAAATTACCGAGAGTAGTGTTGAATCCATACTTTTTGTGTCGCTGAGATGAATAGGGCCCTCCCGATGCCGTTTAAGTGCAAGCACAGCCTCCCATCAACATTGACGGGGGAGAAGGGGTAATAAAAAATCCAAACTGACCGAGATTAGTGTCGAATCCATAGTTTTCGGAGGCACTGAGAGGAATATAGGGAAAAAAATGTTGTTTATTATAAAGTTTTGAGTTAAATTAATAACAGAGTGAATTTGAAATTTTTCTTTATTAATTTCATACTGTACTTACTTTGAAGTATCTGTAAATTAAATTACTTGATTTTACACTATAGGTAGAATCCATTCCTTTTCCTGTGAAATAACAAAAAATTGGGATAAATAAATACCCGGTCAACGCCCGGCAAATAGCTAATATATATATATATATATATATATATATATATATATATATTCAGTCGAACCTCCATATATCGAAGTAGCAAAGTGCCGGAAAAAAATTCGATATATAGAAATTTCGATATATAGAATTGATGATAGTTTTATCATAATTCTCCTAAAACATTAAAATTAATGCTAATTTTCGTACACGAAACTCCATTTCTAATTTATATGCGAATCACATTAAATGAAAGTTAATAACTAAAAAATGAATTAATATGAACGATGCATTGTGTACTATATACCTTTAAAAAAACCAATAATCCAGACAGTGGTTACAGTGATCAAAGTTACATTCTTTAAAAAAAAAAACTACGAATATCTTACCGAACAGCCAGTTTTGCGGAAAGTTCATCAAAGAAATGTTCGCATTTATTCAGTCCACTAAAAACTTCATAAGGGACATTTTCCTCTAATTGAAGTTCACGACGTATTGTTTCAAACGCCAAAAATTGGGAGATTTTATTCTAAAGTGGAATAAAATTTCCCAATATGTCATGAAAAAAATTTCGATATATAGAGATTTTTTCGATATATAGAAACAGTTTTTCTATGTAATGAACATGGGGATTTGCTAAGAGTTCGATATATAGAAAATTTCGATATGGGGAAGTTCGATATATGGAGGTTCGACTATATATATATATTAAAAAACTTTTAGTATGTTTTACATATAAATGCAATCAAAGGATATATAAAAAAAAATTGCTGCATATTTAGAGTTCCTTAGACGTTAAATTATTCTTTAACACTGCACTTTTCTGATTCAGAGAATACAAACAAATATTATTTTCCATTTAATGGTGTCCGAGACCAAAATTTTTGATTTTCTTTCTTTCAAACTTATTTCTTAAAAACACCTTTTCTCTTGCACGAGTCATTTCATAAATTTTTTATTTAAGTAAAAATATTTTCAAAATATTTCATAAAAGTGGAAACCTTTAAAACATTTCAATAAAAAAGGCCAAAATATTTCGAAGAAAATCTTTGCATGGATATTTAGCTATATATTTTTAGATTCGGCAAATTCGTGGACATTGTATACGGAGTATCGAATCGCAGATATACGACAGGGTATACGCCTAAACAGAACAGTATAAATATGTGGAATCGGCTTCTATTATCGCATCATCTTCAGCATCGTGGAAACATGCAGTTTGTATTATTCGGACTCTACAATAAATTTTATACAAATAAGATAAAATTTGTTTTTTATAATAAACTATCTCTTACTTTGTCCCCCTATTTTTCTGCATCCATTGGTATCGCTCTCCACCCCATACCCCCAGCGGATTCGGAGGAGATGGCGTGACAAGCTTTTGACAGCGGCAGCGGGAGATACTTTTTTTTAGAATAGAGAGAAAATAAAACATAAAATCGGTTTTCTTAATAATCAAAAGGTAGAAAAAATTTAATCAGATACTTCCGGATGGGTACTTGATGCAGCAAGGGCAGTAAAATCAATGACGATTTCCGGTTATGAAACATATAGGAGGATAGATAAATTTTTATCCATAAGACTACTTCTTTCCTTGTACTCAGTGCTTTCGCACACAAATGATGCCAAACATGGAATAAGTGAGTGAAGTATTTCAACAATAGTAGAATAATATATTCTTTCTAAATTGCTTTAGTGCCATGGGCCGGTTAAAAAGTCCTGACAGCCATCCTTGCTCTATGCTATTGAAATTTTAGCAATAAACTTTATGTGTTATTCACAAAAATACCATCACAAAGGTACCATACTAATCACAAAGGTACCATTTAGTAATGCTAAAATAAATTCTAAATCTTTCAGAAATATATTTACTTTTATGTGAACCAACATGATATAGTTTAAATATATTGTATGTGACTAACTTTGATAATGATTAAGAATAATTTAGTAAATTAGATTTAATGATTCCATAGTGCTTTTATTTTCTACAGTGTGATATCATTTATGCCTCATAGCTATAAGTGTTTATTCTATGGTAAAAGACATACCACAAATGTTCCTTATAAGAAAGGCTGGTTTACACCCTTTTCATCTCTAAAACCTATTAATGAAAATAAATAATGATTCTGTTGTAATTAGGTTTATATTTGTAGTTGAATGAGATATTCAATGAAAAATCACTAAGTTTAAATGACATGTAAGTGAAGATTTTTCTCGATTATTCTTTTAAGATATCAAAGAAATAAATCATAGTTAAAATAGTTTCTGTGCATCTCAGTGCTCTCAAACTTTGCATTTTAAATTTCCCTTTTCAAACATTGGTTCATCATTGTTTCAATTTTAACTTCCATATACATACTGTATTTAAAATTATTCATTGCATATATAAGACTTTTCAGCTCTTTTCAATGTCTCAGGTGCCAAAGAAGTACTTCACATTGTTCTAACACATTGGCTCAAAAATGAGATTGCATTCCACATTCGAGGTATATTTAAATCTTTTTGACTTTCAATAAAAGTCTTGACCTCAGTGCCATAACTGGCGCCCGGGGCACGATACCGTTTTGGCACCCCCTGCCCCGAAAAACATATAGTAACATAATATATAGAATTAGTTAAAAGGACCATTTGGTGCCCCTCTGTGAGTGGCACCCGAGGCATGATAGATCCCCTTCCCCCGCTACGCCACTACTTGACCTGTTAAACATTTTGAAGTATGATTATTGAAGTCCATACAATCATAACTTAAAGAAGATTGTATACAAATTGATATATATTTTTTATTCAAAACAGATAGTTTTATTTGAGTGTAGAATATAGTTATTTATAGTTACAAAGTCGAAGCATTGATAATATGTAAAGAATGTTAATATTATTGTAAAAAATATTTTAAACATTTATTCTTTTAAAAAGAGAAATAAAAAGAATTGCAATACTTGGGTTTTTCATGGTTAAATTTTTTCAATAGCAGTTAGGATACGTAAATTTTCATAATTATAAAAAATATTTGAGGAACAAATTTTTATCTTTCAAGTTGTTTGATAACAGATTTTTTTTTTTCAAATTCTAATTCTGTCTGTCAGGAACAAATCAAATTGGATGAACCATGTAGAAAAAACTTTACTCTTTTTGTTTGAGTTTGAACATCAGACTGAAAGTTTGCCATTTAAGGTAATAATAATTTATATTTCTAAATTAACTACATTATTTTAGGGAATGACATGAGTTTAAACATAGTTTCTAAGGCTGAAACTATTCTTCTCCCTCATTACAAATATTTATTGGGTGATCATCAAATTATTTAATGGGAAGAAATTTAAGTCATCATATATTTGAATGCTCATTTTTTTATACATAACTATTATTCATATGAATTACAATTTTACTATATGATGTTAGCAAAATTGGAAGAGGAATATTTTATAAATGGGTAAAATAAAATAATAAAGCAAAAATTACACAAGATTTACTATACCAAATATTAATTTTTTTATCATAATGTTCAAAATTTATATATATATATATTCATTTTTATTCATAGATATACATATGAATAAACTTGTAACAAAATTTGAAAAACTGGTCATTCAAGGTAAACATAGATGATGCAAAATATTACAATTTGTTTTCATTTAAGACTAAGTCTTAAATAAAACAAATTGTAATTTTCTGTAGCTAAGTTATATTATGCACAATATTAAATAAGGTAGGAGGGTTCTTTTTTAGGAATTTGTACAGCAAAAAGACCTGATTTTTGTGCACTATTAAATATTGTTTAAAACAAATTTATACCTAAAATGATAGTGATTCAATAAATTCCCAGTAACATATGTAATTCATAATAAAATAATAATTGCCTATTTATAATACACTGGTGTAAGAAATTAAGAGAATTTGCAGACTTGGTCGATTATCTCTAGAACTACTGTACCGATTTTAATGAAATTTAATATGTACATACATTGATACAATACAAAACAAATAACCATTCAATAATTGTAATACACACGCATGATCGTGCGTAACACTCGTTGGAGTCCGAAGGTATGAAACAGCGGTTGCAGAATAAACAAAAAAATGGGTTAATAGATGGGTTAATAGGGGGTATGGTCCCCTCTTACAGATATACAGGTCTCGCAGCGTGATTTCATACTGGAAATAAGGCAGTTTATCATTTCCTGTGGCAATTGGTCCCACTCGTTCAGAAATGCTGTTTTCATTCCCTGGATGGTTCTCGGAGGGGGGTTGTGAGTTGCAGTTGCCCTCCCCAGAGCGTCCCAGACATGCTCTATAGGGTTAAGGTCTCGAGATCTGGCTGGCCAATCCATCCGGCGAATATCCTCAATCTCTAGAAATTCGTCGACCAGAAGAGCTCTATGTGGCCTCGCGTTATCGTCCATTAAAATGAACTCAGGGACAACTGCACCCCTGAAAAGGCGAACATAGGGCTCCAAGACCTCATCCCTATACCTCACACCAGTCACAGTGCCTCTTTCAAAGACATGGAGAGGTGTGCGGCCATCCAACATGATGCCTGCCCAGACCATTAAACCTCCTCCGCCATAATGGTCGATTTCGCGGACATTGGAGGGTAGGTAGCGGGTCCTTAGTTCTCTCCATATGAACATACGGCGAGAATCGGTGTTTAGGCTGAACCGGGACTCATCAGTGAAGAGAACGGTCGCCCATTGATCCATACTCCAATCTCTATGCTCTCTGCACCATGATAAACGGATTCTCCTGTTCGTAGAAGTGAGCGGGACGCAAACAGCAGGTCTTCTTGCAAACAACCCTCTATCATGAAGTCTTTTGGAAACAGTCTCCCTTGATACACGGGTTCCTGTGGCTGCATACAAGTCACGAGAGAGCTGAGAAGCTGTAGCATTTCTGTTACGCCTCGCTATAATCGACAAATGGCGATCTTCTCTGGCCGTCGTGGCTCTTGGATGACCTTGCCCAGGCTTTGTCTCGATGGATCCGGTATCCTGGAACTATTTCCATAAGTTACACACGACGCTGGGCGTTAAATTGAACTCTCTACAAATTTGGACTTGAGATTGGCCTGCTTCTATCCTCCCCACAATTCGCCACCTCATTCCATCATCTAAACGTTTGTGGTTACTCATTTTTACGGTTACAGTTTGAAATTAACCGATTGCTGCAAAATAACACCAAGAAATTCGTCGAGGTTTGCTATAGAACGAAATGCGTCTTAACTTACGCGCGCTTATAAATCCTGTTTTTCTACTGACTCACCTATACACACGTGTACGCTTACGTATTTGACGTACAAGATTTGCATTTTTGTCTAGAAGCAGTGGTTTTACATTCAGTTCAGTTCTTTTCATAAAATTCGATAAAATATGCAAATTTTCTTAATTTATTTCACCAGTGTACATTCAAGGATGCAAGCCTGATTATCAATGCAGATCATTAGAATTTATCTCAGACTTCTTTAAAAATGTTTGACAATAATATACTAATTATAAAAATTAACTTTCAGAACTATAGAGATAGAAAAATATGAATTAGCCTACAATCAAAAATCGTAGTTATAAAGATATACCTCCCTTATAAATTATGATATTATCTATGTGAGTTATACATGCTAATTAAAATGATCACATAAATAAAGATTAAATTACTGATATGCAATATTTATAGTTTTATTAATACTGTTATATATAAATATGATGCCCGGTGGCACAGTGGATAAAAGCATCAAGCTGTCACACCACAGGTCCAGGGTTCGACCCTGCGACTGGGCAAGGTCAACTATGCCTTTCATCCCTTGAGTAGGTCGATAAAATGAGGACCAAGCATGCTTGGGAACTAACTATGGGGGTCCCGCGTCAGGTTGACCACCTGACCGATACTATGCTGTATGGCACCCCAAGCCCACGGTCATGAAAGTGGAGATGGGCACCTCAGATCTTGGTCCACAATGCTGAAAAACAATTCGGACTATTGTGCCATGAGTTAGTTTTTATATCTATATATATAAAACAGTTCCGTAACTGACTGACTGACTGACATACAACGCACAGACCAGGGTTGAAATTTTGCATGGCGATTCTTCTTATAGTGTAGTGGTGAACTAAGAAAGATTTTTGAAAAATTCATCTTAGATTTTTTAAAATTAAATGTTTAAGCTGTTTTAGTAACTTTTTAGTAACTTTTTTAAAGTTTGCATTTAAAATAATAATTTGAGGGTTATAAAATTTATATCACGAGAAAGATCATAAAAAGTCTTTTAAAATGAAATCTGTTTCATATCTTTACCTTCATTGTCTGATTTTTGGTGAATTTTTAAAGATAACTTTTAGAATTTAATTTATTAAATGCTGATCACGTGATTTCTTTTTCTGGTACTTTAAATAAATTTATCGTCATGTGCATAACAACGAAATAGACAAAAACAATATTTTTTTCTTGCTAATGAGGCAGACGATTGGAAATTATCCAAAAAAATATTTAAATACAATAAAATATATTATGTTCCTCAAACTGTACTATATTCTTTAGTATGTCCTATTAGACTTAATTTGAATATTTTCTTCTACATTATTTTGTCTATAAAATATCCTTTATGATTTTTTTATAAATATATTTTTTTGTTTTTTTTTACATCAATTGTATACATTGATCGTCGTATTTATTATATATATATATATATATATATATATATATATATATCTTTTACCGTTGTATTTAATTACATACATAATACATTGACCGTTATATTTCATTTGAATGTACTCCGTAGCGAAGTGCGGGTTTTCATCTAGTAAATATATATCTAAGACTCCCCAATAAAGTTCATAAGTCCATAGTACTTGTATCCAGAAAGTAAAAGTTCACATTTTCAATATAAAATAAAAATATTTTCTTCTGAAATGTACTGTTAACTATTTTCTCTTATTCTTCCAACTCCAATAAGAAACTGACCATCTCAGAAGTCCATGCATGTTTGCAATAAATTATTCATTAAAAATGTCAATAAGCTTCCTTCCTTGACATTCCAGCAAAACAGGCTCATCTGAAATCAGGGATGAACATAGTTCTTATGCCTTTGAGAGGAATCATGCGCACATGCATTCCAAAGCAAGAACTCTAAAGGGAAGGTATATTAATTAAAAGAGGAAATGTAGTAGTTCAAGAGGCAATTTCTAGGTCCTGAATGATGTATGGAATGAAATAGAGAATTGAAATTTTTTTTTTTACATAACATAAATATACAAGTACAAACAGTGTACTCCCAATTATCCATGCTAATGGAGGGAACGAGTAGTACGAATAATTGAAAAACATGGATAAACCTATTTCTATTAAATTTGATTGTATTTTTAAATATAATACTACACTTAATTTTCTATTTTCTAAAGTTAATTTATGTATGCAATTCGTAATTTTTTTAACCGAATCTTTGGTATTTATTTTTTTTTGTTGTACAATCCTGGAGATCTTGTTTGGGTATTCACCCCTGTAAGGAAAGTTGGTCTATCAGAGAAGCTACTAAAGCGGTATTTTGGCCCATACCGAGTTGTTCAACGACTGTCTGATGTTACATATGAAGTCGAGGAGTTAGAACCATCACCACGAAGACGGAAAACGAAACAGGTTGTCAATGTCTTCCGTATGAAAAAGTACTATGACCCGGTGGAACAAGAACAAGTCCTAACTGATGACTCCTCGACACGACAAGATGAAGCCACTCCAGACATTGCCTATGAGTCTATACCAGGGGTTTCCAACTGGCGGCCCGCGAAGACTTCTAGAAAAATAATTTGCAGCATCAATTTAGATATTCTTAGTTAACGAAAAATGTTTTTGTAAAAATCTTTGTTTTCAAATGCTGTTCATTTACAAAAAAGACTGATTTTCCCTCAAATTCCATGAAAATTAGCGTGTCCACTCATGTTCTATTTCATACCCCCCACTTCTTATTTGACTTTTTTTTTGTGTGTGTCTGTGTAATTTAACGAAAGTTGGCCAGTTATAATCAAGGTCGTTGTTGGAGGTTCATCCTCGAATTTTTAAAAATTTCATAGTACATACTATACACAAATCCTCCAAATCCCCCTCCATCAAGAAAAAAAGTCCTGGGTATGGTCCTGGTTAAATTGCGGCCCGCCACTAGACAGGTGTTTTCGATTGCGGCCCTTGGACACTTGTAAGTTGGAAACCCCTGGTCTATACTAGTCCTGACGCTTCTGGAGAGGACACTTCCTACAAAGACCCCATGACGAGATCCAGGATGCGGTGTTGAAGAAACTTTAGCTTGACATCGAGACGATGTTTCTTTTTAAAGGAAGGGTAATGCCGCATTTTCCAATTTTTGAGAGTGAACCGGTGGCTGTGAGGTAGCGATGTTGCCTTTGGAGCGTTCGGTACTTAGTTCGAATCCCCACGGGCTGCGTTTTATTTATTTAATTTAAATCTCCTTTCTGTAAATTTCCAGAATATTCCAGTATATGTAAATTGAATTAATTTGAATGTTCTGTTAGGATATATAAGTTGCTGCACTCCAGTTGGGAGGCAGTCCTGCTCTGTACTATCACTCCGATAGCACTTCATTGCTTCCAATAAATTTCTATACTCCACGTCTGTGCATTTAACCGTCTCGTCAGTTTTCACGTGACAATATTACTATGAATTTTCGTAACAGCTAGGATATGACTGTATTTAACATTCTCTTGACTCATATAATCTAGTAAAGTAGGATTGGTCAGATCACTAGGCTCTTCTTCATTTTCTGTATCTTTCAGTTCTTCCTGAGATTGAATTGTAGCAGCATTTATGATATCAGTGTCACTCATTTGTTCAAAACACATTGCAAATCCCTTACTAACCACTCTAGAAGATCTTATTCATCACCCTCTTCAAATCCTTTTAAATTTTCCATTAAATTCGTTAAATCCATCATTTCACAACTGACATTTCCTAGGAAATGCTTCCAATCCTGAGAAATTAAAGAAGTGCTATTATAGTACATTATTGCATCTTTTATCAAATTTAAACTTCCTCAATAAATAGTAAACTGTTTTGAAAATGTTGTTTACATATGTATATCAGAAGAATTTTGTAAGCAGTTTGTAATAAATTATGTAGTTATTATTTTGTATATAGATTTCAGATTTTTTTCAGCAACAATAATCTGTACACGGGTAATCGAGAGTACACTGTACATAAATACAAATTTAATTTATTTATTTAAAACTATCTCAGAGTTCACCAGCAAAAACTCTCTAAAAGACTAAAATAATAAATACATCTAGCCTTTAAGAGAGCATAAACTAGTATTAAAACAACATCATTTTCTTCATTTATGAATATACAGAATAATACACGATATACATATTAAATGTCATCACACATCATTACACTTTCAAAGGATTTGTAAAGATAGCAGAAGGTTAAACTATTAGCAAATTTAATGGTAATTAATCTTTTCCACCTTATCAAGAAAGTCACAAAAACATTTATACTAATTCATGTGCATAAATAAACAAATACCAGCTTTACATTAAACTGACACAATGAATCTCTCTCTTCTAAAAAAAAGTAACTCCCGCTGCCGCTGTCAAAAGATTACCACGCTATCTCCTCCGAAACTGCTGGGGGTATGGGGTCGAGAGCGATACCAATGGATGCAGAAAAATGGGGGGGGGGGACCAAAGTAAGACATGTCTCATCTTCGTCAGACTTTAAGTTTTTTTAAAATTTATTTTATGTTTTGAGGGAAAATATTGACTTTTTCATCCTCAGATTACGATAACTCGCCAAAAAATGATTGTAGAATTTTGATCTTTTTACAATCTAAGACTACAGAGATTTCTCTTTCAAACTAGACCTCATTTGTTTAAAAAAATTTTAAAACAGACTAATATTTTCATTAAAAAATTAAACACAGTTTTTCAAGAAATACCGTCCCCTATGTGGATGTAATATCGATGCTCGTCGAGTTTTTATCTTACAAAGTAAATATTTACATCATCTGGAAGCTGAAAGCTTTCTTATTCATATAAACCTCATTTCAAGTCTATATCTTAAATTTTCAATTTTTTAATTGAATTTTAAAGCTGATAATTCAACAGTGATGAAATTCCCTTCGCATTAAGGGTGACAACAGTAAATGGATGGAAGCTGTTACACTGCCCGAGAATCACCCCTGTGTATCTCGCTATTAGCCATAACAGAGGGGCGAGCCTAGGGGCGAAGCCCCTAGTTAAAATTAAAATGTTTGCTAAATAAAAAGTGGTAAAAACTGTAAAATAAACAACATAAATGGATTTTTTTTGTTCACAAAATACGTTGTATAATATAGACCAAAAAACTTATTCAAAATAAGATTAGAGGAATCTTAAAAGATAAATCTAAAAATATTTGCTTACTGCAAACTGACTCCATCATGACATATAGTTATGATTAGCTCAGTGCTTTGTAGACATGTAGCATAGTTGTCTTCTTTATGGCTACAACTTTTTCAAAGGGAAAATACAAAATATTTCTGATGTTCTCACATACCATCTAAAAAGCAAGCAACTAAATTAGCAATTTTAATGAAGATGTAAGACAATAATGCTATCTATAAAAAAATGCTCTTAAGTTAATTGAAGTGATGGATCTCCATCAGAACTTAAAAATAAATATATGGTCAAGACTGTTTGAAAAATCAATAAATAAATAAAACCAGGAAACAATTATCTGGAAGTATTTCACAATTTGTGATTGTTAAAAGTGATGGAAATGTAAACATTTTCTTTAAGCAAAAAGTTAAGAGTCAAGAGGATAAAGTAATTGTGCAAATGATAATGACTTTGCAGATATTGCAAAGTAGCTCCCTTAACATTAATTTTTAAGTTACCATAAAAAGAAATTCATCAAATAATAAACCCTTTGTGACTCGGTATATTAAAATAGAACTGAATTTTAGAAAAAATGTTTAAAAAGGGTCAGATGCACTTACTTAGATATTATATGCCCCCCGAAAAATTCTGCTGTTTTTATTTTTACAGGGGGAGGTGGGATACCGTAAATCCCACCATGCAACAACAACATTCCATACATCATTGCGGACGTTATGCTGAGAGTTATGCAGTATGTAATATAAATCAGGGAAAATAAGATGTATACAAAAAATGTTGTCAACAATTGCATTAAAATAAATTATCGATATTTATTACACACATATAATCAAGATTATTTAGATTTCTCAATTTTGAAAATTTCCTATTCTGAATGCAAAGAAAGTTTTCTTAAAATATGAAAAAATTCACAATAAATAAAAACTAATTTAATATAAATAATTCTTGAAAATGATTCAACAACTATGAATGACGGTATGATTAATATCATTCATACACTGCTGGCCACCCAAATTGCAACACCAAGAGAGACAAGAGATATCACAACAAAATTTATTATGTAGATAACATGTTGACCAAGTATCAAATGATTAAATTTATAGACTTCTGTGAAGTGTGGTTCCTGCCAAAATCAGTAGCCAGAGTAGCCGCCATTGTTGGAGATCACCGCTGCCACACGCCTCGGCATTGATTCAAAGAGACTTTGGATGAGTTCTTGGGGTACAGCAGACCAAGCAGCTTCCACACGTTGCCAAAGTTGATCTGCTGTGGCAGCTGGGGATGGAATCTGGGTCAATCGTAGAGCAACCATGGACCACATGTTTTCTATAGGCGAAAGATCTGGAGAGCGAGGCGGCCAGGGAAGCAATTCAATCTGGCGATTGACGAAGAACCGTTGGACAATGCGTGCCACGTGTGCTCACGCATTATCCTGTTGAAATATGGCTGTGGGCAAGCCCTGAAGGACAACTGGCTCCAACACCTCGGAGATGTAGCGCTGGCTGTTTAAAGTACCGGCAATGCGTACTAGAGGTGTGCGAGAGTGATATCCAATACCGCCCCATACCATAATACCCGGTGCAGGACCAGTGTGGTGGTGAATAACGCAGCTGTTCAGCATCCTCTCTTCACGGTGTCTCCAGACTCGAATGCGACCATCGTGGTGTTGCAGACAGAAGCGTGACTCGTCAGTAAAGACAATTTCATTCCATTCTGCCGTCCACATCCTTCTGTCATCGCACCATTGGCGGCGGAGACGTCTGTGGTTCTGCGTCAAGGGTAGACAAAGCAATGGACGTCTTGCGGACAGACCACTCTGCTGTAAACGGCGTCGAATGATACACGCAGACACTGGATGATGCGTTACAGACTGCATGTGCTGTGCTATGGTTCGTGATGTGACTGAGCGATCCGTCACTGCCATGCGTACAACTTGCCTGTCATCACGTGAAGTGGTGCGCTGAGGTGGATGCGAAAGGACACGCCGGTCCGTCGTACCCTCCTGCATCCAACGATCACATATCCCCATTACAGTTGTTTGGTTTCGGCCAACACGACTACCGATTTCCCTGAAAGATAATCCACAATCTCGGTAGGCCACTATCCTTCCTCTGTCGAACTCGGATACTTGATCAAAAGATGATCGCTGTTTTCGACGAGGCATAATTGATCGTTTTTTTTGAAAAAACCACAAGAAAAACACAATTGCCGAAGTTGAAATCGTCGAAATCTCCAAGCCTTAAATAGGGCTTTGAAGTGGGGCCACAGGCGCGCGTGATGTGCGTCTGCGCTGAAATTCTAATCATTTGCATATCTCACATCCGCTAATGCATGTTGTAAATTTCATGTTATTTTCATGTTTCCTTCAGGGTGTTGCATTTACAGTAGCCAGCAGTGTATATATATATTGTAAGGACTTCGCCTAAAACCAAGACTGACAGCCTTTAATATTTACAAAATGCTTTATTTGCATCCAGATTAAATATAGGCTTTATACAATAATTACAAAAAAATAAGCACTATCTGAGGCTATTTCGCGGGGTTCAGGATATCATAATGGAACACGGCAGGCTCTCCTTCTCTGGCACGCGTTCGACGACGAGGGTTCTTCACACCTGTAAAACGAAGTCAACTGCCCCCATTTACATCAAGGTGGCGAATATATATCCTCGCCCATCTCTGTGGGTGGTTGAAGCGAGCTCTCTTTGAACCCTTTTTGTAGACCGTCTTCAGACCATTCCGCGTCTTCCGCTAAAAGGCTAGGTGATTATCCTCGGGACAGGCTTTGTCTGCAAGCAGGGGGATTTCTTACAGAAGACGGCTTCCTAATTGTCCGATGGCGACGCGGCGTCTGCCACAACTTGGTGACAAAGCGACTGTCACCGATGAATACGGTAGATTGATAATGGACGTCTTGCCGTTAGGCTCTCTCAGGAATTCCGAGTGTGAAAGGGGCGTAAGTCATTACAGACTAAATTCCTCCCCTCCCCAGATGTTTTTCTGCAGAAGTTTTTCACCTGCAAAAAACAGAACAAAAACATGGTCCTTCTCAGGACAATTTCAATTATAAAACTTTTCCCGAAGGCAAATGCACGCCCAATTGACATTACGAGTAGACCGTTAATTTTGATCAAACTCTGGCTTTACGTTCATGAAAGAAAATTTTTAACTGTACTTCAAAGTATCATTTTAAAAGCACATCAAAAGGAATTTATAATTAAAATTTACGCACTTTAAAATCTCTAATAAGAGAACATACCGTAGCAAAGAAATTATAAAATTACACAATAATATAACAAGTCATGGCAAAAATTTAAATAAATTCGTATACTAATACATGTCATATCAAAAAAAAATTTTAATTCATAGAACACTAGTACATACACATGACACTACATAAAAACCATTATAACTAGTAAATCACTCAACTGGGATCCCATAATTTACCTTAATTGTGATCACATGACACAAATAAATTCTCAAATTGATATTAAACACAGCTATAATGAAACAACTTTACACAAATAAAATTAAATACAAATCCAAAATGGATACCTAAACTTCATACAGAACATAAAATGTTACAATTGAACATTAACTAAAGCCTATCTGAGGCATTCCAATACGGCATACATAAAACCGTCATATGGCGTTTGCCACTACAAAACCGTTATATTATGATAACGTCACAGGAATTTCACCTGAATTTTCCTTTAAAGCAAAACTCAACTTCTATGGTCGAGTCGTTCAAATTTACAAACAATTACATGTTACAATTCATAAAAAGAACATTACTCAAACGAATACACATTAATTTCTGGTCACATTTTTACACTGAAACTACAATTAATCAACATACTTATAATATACATTTAAACTTTTACGACTAAACTTCGGCTTAGCCTGGTGTTCGGCGGGAATTAACATGGTTAAGACGTTTCACAGTATTCTTAACATTAGGACATTTCCCCTTTTGACATTTGTCACAAGCCGACACGTAATCATTTATGTCTAAGTGACAATATGGCCAGTAAAAATACTGAGTTAATGATTTTTTCATCTTAGCAACGCCTAAATGAACATTAGTTTGTTCGTGGCAGAGTCTTTTTAATTTCTCTCGATACTTTCGAGGCACAATAAGCAGTTTTCTAGTGGTTTCATCGTTATTTTTTTTCTGGTAAAATAACATCTCTTTTACCACTACGTACATATTTTCTTCGTGCGTCTTCTTTTTCGCCCTATCAAAAATTACTTTTAATTCTTCGTCCTCACTTTGTGCAACTCTAAATTCTTCGGGTGAAGTCTTTAATAAGTCGGGAGTAATTATTTGTTTCTCCTGGAGAGGCAAGATAGTCGCGCTCTCTTCCGAAGTGATTTCTTCTACCGCTTCTGATCCGGGGATCACTTGCTCTATTTTCGTTATTTCATCTCCCGTGTCTAGTCTTTCTCTATCAAATTTTAGTTTTTCGGCCCGAGTTTGCACAGTATTTTTCACCGGAACTTCTACATTCCTGTTGATCTTCTCAAGCAAGGCTGCCGTTTTATTTCCTAACAAATAGTGTTTCTGCTCGAATTCCGTATTGCTGACAGCTGCTCTAGTTCTGGTGTGGCCCCATTCACATTTTAAATCGACCTCTGCTATAGGTAAGCAAACGGATGAATCTAACACAGGTGCACTGACATAAACGTGCTCTCCTGTGTACATATGGGGTTGTACCAAATTTTTAGAAATCAGATCAATGCTCGCTCCTGTGTCTCTCAGAATAGACGTAGATTTTCCATTAACGACTCCCTGACTGATATAAGGAGTCATCACGCCACTCGAGTCTCCTCCACTAGTTTCTGTTGCCGCGATAATTTCCGTCTCTTTAAGTTTAGGGCACTGTGGTCTCAGATGGTCATAAGAACCACACTCGTAACAACGGAGCTGTTTTCTCTTCTCAAAAATTCTTTCCTTGTTTTGTCCACTAGAAGCTTCTTTTTCCACATCTTTTTTTTCTTTCTTCTCTTCCTTAAAATTATGGTTATTTTTAAATGGCTTATTAATTTTATCTGTGGACTTTTGATTCTTTGGGAATTCTCTTGTTCGGAAACTGTCTTGTAAGCTTTCATACTTATCGATTTTTTCCGCTAATTCTAAAGGAGTATTAATCTGCATCCACTGCTCCAAAAAATAATCTTTTATATCGGCAGGTACCCGTCTCTTCATCTGTTCCGTTATGTGTAGGTCTCTCAGTTTCTTAAATGTAGTGATTTCTAAATCTGCTATCCATTCATCATAATAGCCACTAAGCTCATGGGCATAATTCCTCCATGACTTATCTGCGAGTTTAGGATGGCGATAAAACAGTTGTTTTAATTTTTCTGTATTCATCCTAAATCTCTGGAGAATCATCTCTTTGACGTAGTCATAATCTTTTGCCTGTTCTGGCGATTCTCTGGCCATCATGTTGGAAATTTCTGGGGTTAGTACCCCTAACAAATATGGCACCCAATCTTCTTTAGGGACTCCCGCCATCTCTGCTCTCCTCTCGAAATTTATTAGGTACAGGCCCATTTCGTCCCGTTTCTCGTCAAATTTCTGTATGGTTTTAAGGAGCTGAATGTTCTGAGTTGCGTCTGCATCTCTGTCCCTCCCATTTCGGGCTCTATTGTCTCCATTAATTCCTAATTCCAGTCTCCTTATTTCGAGAGTAAGTTGGTCTTGACGAATTTTGTCTTCTCTTTCTCTCTCTCTCTCTTCTCGTTTCGCTTCTTCTTGGCGAAGTCTCTCTTCACGTTCCTTTCTATCTTCAATAATACGCTCTAGTGCGAGTCTAGCGTCTTCTTCGACGTAATTTTCATTTTCTGTAACGATCTTCTTAATTTCGAAGACCCTAAGCGTATCGTCAGCTTGTCCTCCTAACTCTTCTAAAAGTTCTAAAAGATCCTCTTTCTTACCCTTATTTAAAAAGGACATTTTTCTAACTTTAGGGTTACTAATTTTATGATAAACAATAAAATTATCCCTCAGCTACTAGCTATACCTTCCGACGGTATGTGTCCTAACCGGAACTAACAAGTTCAAAACTGATCAATTTTAGACCGAACTATAATTTTAGCCCTTATGAACACCAAACTAGCGTCGCACAATATAAACATTCACAATTTACTCAATACCTATCAAATCAAAATACCGAACTCTTATACTGAATACACATAAACAGAATTCTCAAGTTAATCCACTTTATAGTTATATATTCTAACTCTATATAGATTTCCAACACAGTAATACACAAATACTAAATTATCACAGTTAATATCAAAGCACAAGAACTTAAATATATCTGTTACTATTAAAAGAAAAAAAATACTAAATAAACACTGTTATTATCAAAAGCAAAAAAAAATTCACTTTCTTTAAAAATAGAGAAAATCATACAGTATTTGCAATTAACAAAACACAGAAATTGGCTAACCTTATTGCAATTCCTAACAAACACAATATTGGTTCTTTACTTGAACACTAACTGGTTACTCATTCATATACCATAAAAACACACAGAAATTGGTTTTACTTATCACAATTCCTAAAACAATAGTTCCTACTTAGAACTTCAAATGGTTAACTCATACACCATTAAAACACAGAAATTGATTTAAATCATCCAAATTTCTAATATAAAATATCAGTTCTTAATACGAACTCTAAATGGCTACTTATACATATACCATTTAAAAAAACACAGAAATTGATTTAATTCATCAAAATTTCTAAAATATCAGTTCTTAATACGAACTCTAAATGGTTAACTTGTACATATACCATTTAAAAAAAAACACAGAAATTGATTTAATTCATCAAAATTTCTAAAATAAAATATCAGTTCTTAATACGAACTCTAAATGGCTAACTTGTACATATACCATTTAAAAAAACCACAGAAATTGATTTAATTCATCAAAATTTCTAAAATAAAATATCAGTTCTTAATACGAACTCTAAATGGTTAACTTATAAATATACCTTTTTTAAAACACAATAAAATAATTTTTACTTATTGCATTTGTATAAAACCATTATTTAGTTTTTAAATCAAAGCCAGAATCTGATAAAAAGAATCGACCTACCTGTAATCCTTTCGTTCATCGCTGATATCCTATGACTCTTCTGACACCATTTAATAACAGTCTGTAAGGACTTCGCCTAAAACCAAGACTGGCAGCCTTTAATATTTACAAAATGCTTTATTTGCATCCAGATTAAATATAGGCTTTATACAATAATTACAAAAAAATAAGCACTATCTGAGGCTATTTCGCGGGGTTCAGGATATCATAATGGAACACGGCAGGCTCTCCTTCTCTGGCACGCGTTCGACGACGAGGGTTCTTCACACCTGTAAAACGAAGTCAACTGCCCCCATTTACATCAAGGTGGCGAATATATATCCTCGCCCATCTCTGTGGGTGGTTGAAGCGAGCTCCCTTTGAACCCTTTTTGTAGACCGTCTTCAGACCATTCCGCGTCTTCCGCTAAAAGGCTAGGTGATTATCCTCGGGACAGGCTTTGTCTGCAAGCAGGGGGATTTCTTACAGAAGACGGCTTCCTAATTGTCCGATGGCGACGCGGCGTCTGCCACAACTTGGTGACAAAGCGACTGTCACCGATGAATACGGTAGATTGATAATGGACGTCTTGCCGTTAGGCTCTCTCAGGAATTCCGAGTGTGAAAGGGGCGTAAGTCATTACAATATATATAGAAAGAGAGAGAAAGAGAGGTCATGAAGTAAATGCGTACTTCACCCATAGTCCCTATGACTGGGAACTTTGTATCAAGTCCATGGTAAAAATACACAAAAAGGCATATACTGGTGATGGATCCTCTAAATTTAAAATCTCAGCAGATGGTCTACAATCCTCAGTGAAATCCAGTATGTGAATATTTACTTCATTCTTCTCCCAAATTGATACCTGATGGTCAGTTTTAATCTATTCAAATAACTTGGTTTAAGGTTCTTCCATATTACATATTGTGTCTTATCTCTTTGTAGTTATACTGTGTCTTAATCTCGAGGGGGGGGGCTTCATTTTGGGGGAAGAGGTCACAACTTCCTCTTCAGTAATCCTTTCATGGGGTGCAATTATTCCTTCCCCATCTGACTCAGAATCGGACATACTTGATTTCACATCTGAAGGCAACTCTCTAATGCCTCCTCAACTGCTTTTTTTTGTCGACATGCTGTGAAAATCAACACGTGACACAAACCAGAAGGTAAAGGTCTTTGTAATAAAATTAATATACAGATGAAGCGTTGTGAATTGAGCATTGTTTTCACATTCTGCATATAGTTTTCACTGTTGATACCGCTTTTCACTCCATTCTTCTTCCTTAGAATCTTTCTGTCTCTTTCAGAATCTTCACAGACACTGTTTGCCACTTCTAGTCATTTTAACCGTTCACTACACAACTCAATTGATTTGTGTAGTGAATTCAAATTTAAGATACTTCAAAAAGTGGAGTTAATTAACTCCACATTTTGAAATATATTAAATTTAGGTGTCAAAGCACTTGGTTCAGTCATAACATTTTATATTTATAATAAATTCGCCCCAATAATAAAGATGAACACCATTAAACAACAAATTTTTTTTTGCCATTGAATAATAAATAATTTATTTCAGACGCCATTTTCATTAACTCCGTACTATAATGTAAATCATTGCAATAATTCAACTCAAATTTAGTAGCAAGTGCTGAATGATAATGGTAAATATTTTAGTGCCATTTCATCAGAATTAAAGTAAAATAAATTAGTCACAGTTTAGTTGCAGCAGAATCAAGTATTGTGTTTGAATTATTATAAAGCATTATTTCAATTTGATAGTTATTTTTAAGAAAATAAATATTATACCGTTATAATCAAGATGAATAAGACTAGTAACAATTTGGATGTGGAAAATAGTGAATCATCTGATGGTTCTTCAATATGATTTATTAACAGAAAGTCTGGCTCAAGAAAACAGTTATGTTTTTCTTTGGATTTTTCTGATTGCAACAGTTAAAATATTGCAACAAACACATTGATTGGGAGGAAAAGCTGTAATCCTGGTAATTGGGCCCGAAATTTACAAAAGCATAAGAGAACAAAAGGTTTGGCATACAGGAATACAGAGGTTGTTCGCACATTTTTTAGACGATTTTGGTAAGCGGTAATAAAAAATCATTTGCTGCAAAAGAAATAATTGCAATTGTACTATGTTTTTAAAAGTCAAAATTATCGTCTGCGGCTTGAAAGTTTTGTTTTTATTCAAAATGGCGTTTTTAACAAACCAGTGGTTCGAAGGCTACATTTATACTCTTTCCGAAGAGAAATATGCATACTCCGTCATCCAAAACCGATGTAAGAGTCATGGTTTTGTGATATCTAACGCGTCGATAGGTAATATCGTCAACAAGAAAGGAAAAAAACGTCAAATTGGAGCCTCAAGTGGGACAAAAATTCCAAACAAGTATCCAAGGAAAAAACGGACATCTTCGACTATTGCAAAGGTACGTTGTTTAATGTTAAAAGAAAATCTCCCTAGTCAAAGGACAGTTGCAAAATCATTAAAATGCTCGGTGTTCACTGTAAACAAAATGACAAACGTTGATTTAAATCTTAAGAAAGCGAAAAAACGCAATGTGCATCGTCTTCTTCCAAATCATATCGCTGAACGCAGGACACGCTGCAGAATTCTATATGAGAAACACTTATCCAAAGAAAAATGGAAAACAATTGTCACAATAGATGAATCATGGGTGTATTTAAATGATTGCAACAAAAAAAAGAGCCATTTATTATCATAAAAGGGGAGAAGAAAATTTAAGTACATGGTTCAAAGAATCGAAAGAAACTTTTTCTAAGGGATTCATGATTGTTGCTGGTTTTTCTTATAATGACAAGTTAAAAATAAAGAGAGTGGAAAAGAATGTCAAGATTAACTCCAAATACTATCAGGAACATATTTTATTTTATCATATGCAAATGTCTTCAGAAGTGTCAAGTTGTCAGTTCCAACCCCCACCTCATACAATTCAAATGTGACTATAATGAAGATTTGGAATTTAATGCCATTAATATAAGTAAATCTGTAACAGGTAGACCACAAAGTTTGAAAAATGTAAATCAGCCTTTATTAAATCCTACAGGTAGAACTGTGACAAGGGAAAAAAAGAGAGACATTATGGACCTGCTAAAATTCATTCCTCCTTTTAAACATGATTACTATAAAAACTCGAGAACAAATCAAAATGATGAGACCTCCCATACAGCTGATGAAGAATATATCATTTATATTGCTGATTTATGAAAAATCTGTAATAAAAAACTGTTTTAAGGAGTTAATCAATTTGTGCAATGAACGGCTCATTTATGACTAGAAGATGAGCAGCAGCATTCATTATTCCATGCTATAAAAGTCAGTCCAAACTATGCTCTATGAATACATCCCAGGCAATTACAAACCCATCAAAGGTTAAACAAATACTCTGACAGCTAAGTTTTTTAAGGTCATACCAGTTTAAGTGTTTACCTTCATGCAACAAAAAATTGGTACACAGATTGAACAATACAATATTCCTCAACTATTCTTTAGTCTACTGCCTTTCACCATTAGACATATCAACTCTGATAAACTAAATAATTCTGAGAGAGCTCAGAATTTTAAATGAAATAGGTGTCATCACCAATACTGGAAAATTCACATAAATTTTAAGAAGTAGTTAATCTGTTTTCTTTATAAAGTGCACTAATCCATGAACACATCTTGATATAGTTCTAAACACTTTAATTCATAATTACTCTCTCCAGAGAATTTCCTATTTAGCTGTTCTGTTTACAGAACCATGAAATTGTTCTTCACCAATCATGTGCAACTTTTGAGAAAGAATTCCATATCTAGCTGTTTGGTACCAATTACCAAAAAAGTTTTAAAATCCTGCCAAATGGTATTTTTTGCGAGTGCACCTTTGAAAACTGCAACTTGCACAGTTTCAAATCTATTAGCAAATAGTTAACAGTTGGTAAAATTTAACACCAAATAACAAGTTAATTTGCAAATAAAGAACCTCAGAGTATTTGAACAACAACAACAACAACAACAAATACTGGAAAAATATTTTGCATGCATTCATTAAAATTATAACTAAATATTTGTGATGAAATTAAGGAAAGAAAATCACAAAGAATACAATGAATACTTAAAACATGAACCTTTAAATGACCAAACTATACATAATATATTTTCAAACTAAGTAGAAAAAAAAGTAAAAAATAAATAACTGGATACAAATTATTTTTAAAAAGTACTAAGTTTACAAAGCAACTTGAAAATTTAAGTAAAATGAAAAAAAAAATTCAAATCAAAAATATTTTAGGCAACTAACTTTTTAATACAAAAATTTTAAAAATAAAAGCAAAATGAAATTTTATATGAAAAGTACAATGGAAACAGTACAAAATTTTATTTAAAAAAACTTAGAAACACAAAGTAATGACTGAAGGGAGTACTCCCCAAATGCATTACATTAAGTGTGAATATGATAAAAGAGGATTAATGACAAACATTCTTTGGCCCTTTGAGTCTTAAGACATTAAGAGTCTTTGTGCTGGAGCTAGTATCAACTCTGAAAGTCTACTTTTTAGAGAAAAGAAGGAAAAAAATTGTAAAATATAAAGAAAATTTAAATTTATTTTTGTTCACTGAAAGTATATTTTATTAACAGCAGCTAATTTCAATTTTTATTAAGGGACATTTAAGCTTTATTAACTATAATTCAATTTGTTGAAATATGTCACATCTCTTAACCAAAAAAAGGAAGAAAAAAACCTTGGCCTTAAATGATGTCAGTATGATAGAACAGACAAGACAGCTTACAGTCTCACAGTCTTTTGCCCAGACAAAAGACAACTCTAGTTTTTAGAATGCTAACCTTCCGTGTTAGATTCTCATCTCACTATACACAGAAAGTGTTTTGATTAATGCAATTTTTTTTCCTGGTCAATATGACTGAGCATTGTTTTCACATTCTGCATATAGTTTTCACTATTGAATACAGCTGATATTTTCTTAGTATAAAGGTCTAAATTTTTAAATCATTCTCAAACACATCTGTTTACTACTTTCCTTATTCAAATTCACTTTTAAAAATGGTCCCTTTTTATGAGTTTTCATTCTGCTGTAGCTAACAAAAATGCTAAAAAAAATGTGCTAAAATTTTTCTGGGTCAACCATTTTAAAATGTTGTTCAAAAACATTGGGAAGGAAAATGTTACTTCAAGCAAACAAATATTTTTTTAAAGGATTATCATTGTTTTTTTTAATTTTTGGCTACATCTAGCTTTTAAAAAAATGCAGTTAATAGTAAGCTAACAGATTTTTTTTCCATCACACTTTTAAATAAACCCTTTAAGCACTTCAAAAAGATAACAACTGAAGCAATTAAAGAATGATAAAAAGAAATCATATATAACACATTTCAAATTCTACACTAACATCTGATTGCTTTAACTTATCCAAAACTTGTTGAAAATGCAAAACAATAACAAAGAGCTCCTTAATATCTACAATAATATTTAAAATTTTTTTTTGTAGATATTAAGAAGCTGTTTGCAATATCACCATGGATGAAATTTTAATTAATTTTGTCCAAGAATGTCCCTGGATTTACAACTACAGGTAGCCCTCCTATAGCACGGCATCTTACAACACGGTTTTGCTTTAACACGATAAGATAAATTGCGGGAACCCTCGTATAACACTGCAACCTGTAACACGGTTTCGCTCTAACACGATAAAAAAAACTGTGGAAACCTTCATACAACATTGTACTTCTATAGCACTAGGTAACATGATTTTTGTTATACACATTTAAAAACTAAATTACCTTAAAATAATGACGGAAGGAATAATGAACTATAGTGGCTTTACATGAAAATGTATAAACAAATTATAATTTATTTATTTATAACTCTATAAGATTACAAGAAGGCCTACACTTAGCTGAAAATCTTGAATCATGTTCCCTGAAAGCAGACCCTTCCGCTGAAAGAAGCCGAAAATTCAAAAGGGAGGTGTAAAATTGTCTATCTCCATACCATGAATCTACAATGACCTTGTAAGAACCAGCAAATAAACCAAAATTACAGATTTTTTAAAGAGGATAGAAGGTGGAAAAAATCTATATGAAGAAAAAGGTTCTGAAAGTGAAGGTGATATCGTTCCATAGAAAAAATGTTCTCGTTTGATTGTACTGCGCAGTGTTGAGGAAGAAATTTATTAAATTAAGGTCGCATTAAATGAAAATATTTTTTTTGTTTCTTTTCGTTTTGTGTTATACATACATTTACATTTTTAATAAAAATTAAGTTGCTTATATGGAATTTAAAAAAAAGTTTGTTTTTAATAAGTTTTCAGAACGTAACCCCCCTTTTTCGAAATGTCTCTGGGTCTCACGGTTTCACACAACATGGCATTTTCTAGGAACCTATCTACCATGTTATAGGAGGGTTACCTGTACTCAAGAGCAAACTTCAGGGACAACGAAAAAAAGGAAAATTCGTGGAAAAAAATAGCCACCGTTTTAAAATTTAGATAGTAAGTTTTGCTTGCTTTTTCTATTAAATTGGCCCTATTCTTGAAGATTATAAGTGCACTGATATGATTTTAAAATGATATATTTTTCATAATTATTTTCAGTTGTTGAGGTTAAAAAAATGGAAGAATCTGAGAAGTTTCTATGTCAGAGAAAGACGAATAAAGCTGAGTGGGAGCAGTGGAGGGAAAAAGAAGGAATGGGTGTATATGCAGTCCCTATCTTTTTTAGCTGGCCATGTAAAAGAAAAAAAAAAGTATGCAGCTTTTATTAAAAGATGAAACTAAATATATTTCTCAGTTCTTTTAATTTCAAAACAATTAAAAAAGCAATAAACCTTTTTTGTAAATGATGATTAAAAAAGGTTTTTTCTAATTATTGTTGTAATTAAAATGTTTCAAGCTTTTAAAATATATGAAATAAAAATGTTTCTAAATATGAGTACACTGCAGTTTAAAAAATATATATCCATAAAAATACTACGGGATTTTTTTATATTATGAAATTGCTTTCAGAACATACTCCAACTTCTGTCTTCCGAATAAAGATGTGGTCTCAGCTAATATTATAGAAGTTCCACTTAATCCCAATATTATGGAAGTTCCACGGAATTTAGGTAGGTATGTTTTTATTCTTTAAGATACAGTATTTATTTACATTATGTTAAATGTATTATGCCTTCCTATACAACAATAATTATCTCTACAGCAATATTTTTACTTATCCTGCATAATGTCAGATTTATCACGACATTCAGGTAAAATGAAATTAATTTTAAAAATAGACGAAATGCACACCTCTGAAATGTATACCTCTTTACTAGTGACAAAACCCATTTCAATTTATTGTATTGCTTCTATTCAATCAAACTGATAATTTTGTTTCATATTTTCTATTACACCAATTGATGCAGTATTAAGGAACCATGTTCTGTTTTAGAATGATATTCCTTGCTATGTCACCGTACGTGCATAGGTGGTTTGTTGACAATTGGCATGAAATGCTATAGTCACCTCTTAGAACCTGTGTGTTTGCCATACAATAGACTAATGATAAATACTTGGTCATGCATGAAGTATAAAATGATTATAGCAATGAAACGAACTCCGACAAATCTGCCCTTGATAAACTGTGCTTCAGCATCATGGTAAACAAAAAGGTCACTGTGAAACCCTTTAAGGGGTCTATCAGTTTGAGATTGAAGTAAGCTTAAAGAAAATAATAGACCAGCTGACTTACTTTTGCTAAGAAAGAAGCAATACAACTCCTTAAATTTTTGAGATTTTGTTGAATTGTTAAATCATATTTTGGTGTTTTTAAAATAAACGTACATATGGAATTATTTTACATTCAATACATTGTTAGTTATATTTTGTTGTAAACATCTTTTCTGCTTCCCTATTTTTCTCTTGGTCAAATTATGTTAGCATTTAGCTGGTTGTAATGAGGAATTCATTCCAGGAATAATTAATCTGGTTGGGCTCATAACTCACGTTAAATTAATGTAAAATCTCTAATTCTAAATAGTTGTCCCTTAAAATAAAATAGCGTAATTTCTACACCGTTCCCTCGACGTGTGTGTTCGGGAGAATTTAGCCGTGCCCATTTCTCTTAAACCGTAAAACTTCAAACATAATTTGCTTAGCCAGGTGTTAGTCTCAGGATTCCCTTGTTAAGTTTCTCTAAAATGCACTTTTATGGCTGGTAATTGCAGGGTGTTATTATCAACATTCAACTAGCCTTTGTACAGGGCATGCCGTTTTTACGTCTGTCCCCATAATTGGACCATAAAATCGGCTCTCCCTTGTTCGTAAGTTGTTTTCCCACGTGTGAAATTGGCGCCAGCTTGGCGTGAAGGCACTTTCCGAAGTTGTTCTTTCTCCCCTCGTTCGACCAATCATGCAGAGGCGCGAATTTCGTAGTATCAGGGCTAAGCCATTCACGGGCCTCCATTTTGGCGGCGCGCTCGGTGCTCTCCTCTTGGTGAGGTTTCGGCATGGCCAGGTTCTTGTTATTGGCCATCAAGCGCTCGCGTAGTTTTCTACTATATTTTTTCTCCGCGCTGAGGTAAGCTTCCGTGCACGTGGCACGGGTGGTCTGTCTTTGTTAATTGGCGCTTTTCTCGTTATGGTAACCCTCGTTGTCCGCGTTTTTGCAGGCATGTCCAGTGATGAGAAGAAATAGCAGAGAGCCATATTTTTTGGGAGAGAGTGGTCTCTTATATATTTTGGAAGTTTAAGCACCCCGTCAGTTTTGGCTCTGCCAATTCTGCATCGGGGGCTATTTTTTTCATGTTGAATGTTATTGATCATCTTCAGTCTTTAGACCAATGCGGTCATTTTTTGTATTTCGCTGCAGCTCTGTAAATATGTTTCATATTATTCAAGACAGGCTCCATGTTTACTGATGCCGAATAAATTACTTGTTATTACTACAAAAAGAGACTTTGGCAGATTATTTTAATTTCCAGCTGCTTTCAGCTTTATTTTAAGATGATGACGGTGATTCCTCTTGGGTTATTGTCATAAACGCTTTCCACTATCTTTATGTATCGATTTGGCCGTAAGTGAGTGATATATTTCAACCGATGTACAGAAGGATCATCTTCCAACGCTTTAGATTTTCTTACTGATAGACGATTAGCATTTCTTCTGTCCCGCTCCTGAATACGCTGTGCTGAACACCACTTTCCAGCCTTCCGAGCTGTCGGTCTTCTCCTTCCGTGGGCCTCCCCATAGAGACAGGTGCAGTTCATCGCCTCCATTATTCTACTATATAGACGACTTCCGCTTCAGCATCATTTCTTCAGAATAGACTGGTCCATGTTCTTCACTGAGACTTCATAAATTTTAAATTGACTAGAAGCAACCTCCTACAACTTATTTCTACAGAAAGTCTCATAAGAACTATAACTACAAAAAGAGACTGATACCTTCCCCACGATATCACAGCCCATATTACCTTTATACTGGTACTCTTATATTACTTCAAATAAGCCCTTCATGTCGTCGAGAAATTGAAGTAGTTTGTACATAAATCTTTGTTTTGCAGTGAATTGATAGTTTGTATATTTTTTAGAGTTTGTGTGAGATGGGCAACAGTTGCTTTATCAGCATCCTGCTTCAAAAGGTCATTCATGTATTTGCATGAATTATTTTGTGATGTTTAATTTTTCCACTGATATTGTGTTGTGAGCAAGCAATATGATGTTAAGCACTCCAGTATGATCGTCAGTATCAATTTCTATACATGTTGTTCTGGGAGGGATATGCATCTGTGGTGGTTCTTCAGGTTTTTGTAATGTTGCAAAGATGTCCAATGGCAGGCAATTATCACTTAGTGCCAAAACTCCTAATAAATATCTTTCTTCGCTGTTGATAGGAAGAGCATCCGGTAAAATTTTTTTGTTTTGTTTTATTAGAAAACATTGGCGTTTGTACGAAGCTCTACTCCTTCCAGAATAGCATGTACAAACACCAATATTTGCCTTAACAACATATGAAACATTATCTGTTGGGCTTTGAATTTAAAAAATTGGTACTTACGTACTATAGCTGAAACTCTGCGGTTTGGAGAAAAAACGGCAATAAAGCGCCAATTATGCGCCCCATCCTTGTTGATAGTATTGTTTTCGCCATTCATTGCTTTGCGCCAGGGGTCCCCAACCTTTTTGTACCTAAGAGCACATTCTAGACTACCGGCCGGACGGCGGGCACCATCTATTTTTTCAAGGGGAATTTATAGTTGGACATAGTTAATAATACATACACATAATATACCAAAAAAATATAATTCCAAAAATAAAATTAAACATAAAAAAATTATTGTTAATATTATTGTGTAAAATAAATGATTACTAAATAATGCATACAAAATCAACAAAGTATAAAAATTCTTTATAAAAAATGCCATTTCTACTTTTGTGTGGTTAAGTTGAAAAAGATGTTGAAAAGACATTCCTTTATTCTTACGCTACCTTTTAAAAGTCACTCACAGTTTACAGAATTTTCTTCACTTATAATATTAAAAAGAGTAAAATCAAGGGTAAAAGAAAACTAAGTAGAGTGTGACACCATATGGTCGAAGTTCTTTTACGCGGCTTGTGAACTGGCAGAAATCGTCACGTAACGAAGTCCCATCCATAAGAGCTTTTTCTCAAGGATTCCGTGGCTGAATGGTTATCGCATCGGACGCGAGCTATCGCTCAGCGGATCTATCGCTGAGCGAGAGGTCCCCGGTTCAAATCCCCGCACAAGCGCTTTCGACAATGCAAGTCTTGACACGTCATATGGAGTTATAGGAAAAGGATTTACATCATTGCACACATTAATGTGCAATTTGCCAGTTCGGCTTCTTTTTTCATTTTTTATGTCGGAAAATTGATATAATTTATTGTTTTGCTAATTTATCTCTTCGGATAGATTTTTCGACGTCTTGACCTCGTTTGTTCAAAGAAAACCTGATCATTGCTTATGAAGAACAATTTTTTGGGGTGTGTGTTCTTTCTTTGCATTAAAGTTTATATACAGTAAATTGGAGAAAAAATAAAGTTGAAAAAGATGTTGAAAAAACATCTCATTACTCTTTCCCTACCTTTCTAAAGTCCCTCGCAGTTTACAGAATTTAGTTCACATATAATATTGAAAAGAGTAAAATGAAGGGTAAAAGAAAAATAAGTAGAATGTGACACCATAGGGGATTGCCAGTCATGTAACGATTAGTAGTAGGCATAACTTAACTATCTCACTACTAACCCAAGATAAAACTGTTCATCAAGAAACTCCCATGAAAATTGAGCATTTTATGTGATTTACTTTCGTTCAGATTTCTTAAGAGATGTTTTCGAGAAGTTCTTCGAACGATATGCTTCGGAAGAAAAATGCTTTGTAATGGAAACCCATTTTCTCAGAGGGATTTATAACAGACCATAATCCATTTCAGTCCATCTTCACGTAATATTTCCTCTTCATTCCCATGACCTTCATTTTTATATTTGGGAATTATTATTAAAGTATTAGTTCTTATTCTTTAATAATTCCAGTAAATGGATCTTTTTCCTGAAGATCAAATGAATTGGAAAAAAGTAATATTTCTATTAATACAGTTGAAACTTACAGTTATAACATATTACATTGTTCTCCCATTTAAAATGTTTTTTTTTATAATAAGTGTTTTTTCTTTTTTTTAATAAGCCACCTTAATAGGTTTTGCCAATTTTGGATAAACTACTTAATAGATAAACACGAATATTTCAAACCCTATCCCTTTAATTGAAATTAAAAAGTATACAAATTACAGACTGCCTTATTTAAATAGTACTTTCAACGATCGTCTGTGAACAACCTGCTCAATTAGCCGAAGTACGTCGGGAACGTTGGTCAAACATCATCGTCGGAATCCGACTTATAACCGACTGGAGATCAAATATCGTTTTCCCACTCTATACCGACATCAATTAGCCGCGTCGAATTTCGCTTCTCTTGTTCCCAAGAAGTTATTCTTCTTATGATTTTTAATACATTAAGTTTTATACGATCGTTTTTGTTTTCTTTGGTAATGCTTTTATGTTTAGAAAGTCAGTGTAAATAATAAGATACGAGATTATGGATATTTTCCACTATTGAAAAATTTTATAATATAATATTTATATTGCGATTATTTGAGATATTTTTTCAGCTTTATGATTTAAAAAAAAACATAATTTCTGGCATTAGGAAACGCCCATCACTGCTGTCCTCTGTCGTCGCCGGTCCGGTTACGTATTGCGACGTTGGTCCAATGACGAATCCGTAGGCGCAGTGGTTGGTCTACCGTCACAACTGGCGTCATTTCGATTGTTGAGGTCGCGGACATGGCGTCGTCACTTTGGTTTGGAGCTGTACGGTTATCTTTTGCTATACGAGAGCTAATTAGACCGGGACCTACTGCTTAACGCCGAATGGCTACAAACGTTCGTGCCAAGAGTGGGATCGTCGGTTCATGGCGTCGTCGGATAGCCTCCATAAACTGACTTCTGTCTGACGTAGTTGAGTTACTAGGGTGACTGACTGGATGCGATCATCAGCATCTGAAATCTCCCCTAAGACAAAACTTTCTGAGATTCTTCTGTTTTGCTATGTTTAAGACTTATGTAATGGTATAATTAAGTTGTTGGAAAGAGTTATTATTAGATACTATCTCCACATTCGACTACCAAGAGAACCATTGCCCTAAAGCAGTGCTGCTCCACGTACTTTGAGAATTCACTGAATATAATCACTTGGGGTCTTCAACTTTCAGAAATAACATTAACAAAATTTAGTAATCATCATTATTATACCTCTACAATAAGTAAAAACATCCCACAATGTTTAGGAGAGATAGCTTTTTAAAGTACTGCTTTTTCTTAGAAATGCACATAAAGGTAGATTACATAATACTCAACCAAATATGAATAAGCTTGAATCAAATTTCGAAATTAGGCTAAACTGTTCAGTCCTTCTCAAAAAAGAAAAAAAAGATGTATTATATGTATTATTCCTGGTTGCGTGCGGAAACAAGAATTCAAAAGTATTTCTTTTATCAGATTTTTTATTGAATAAATCTTTCTCTTGACTCGCTAGAGTTACTTTGATCATGTATGCAAAATGAACTCCAAACAAAAAGTTCTTAAAGAATGTTTTATTCTTGCCCAATATTTATGTGGCAATTCCATTGCATTGTATGTAAAAATGTGGAAATAGCGAAGTTAAAAAAAAAGAAAGAAAAAAAAGCGCGTTGTAACAATATCCCTTTAGCGTTTCCGTTTTGTAAAACACAAGCACAATTTTTTCATAAACACTGCGTCTCTCATAAAGTTAAAAATACATGAACTGTCAAGGAAAAACAAAGGGAATACCAATAATGAAAGGACAGTAATAAGAGGATGCTCACAAAAAATTTTAAATCTTTCAAACTTTAGTTTCTGTATGATCCTCCTAGGCTAAATCTGTCATACGATATATCTGTGTTTTCATTTCACGAGGCATTTAGAGAAATTCAACTCATTCCAAGCAAAATGTTGATCACTGAATCCAAAATTTTCTACCTGACTTACAATATCTTTCAAAACTTTAACTTTCACCTCAGAAACAAGAATCATAAAAACAAGCATGTAAACTGCTACTGTATCTTTAGTCTCTTTAATACCTCGTGGTTTTTGTTGTCATTACGTAATGTGTTACACTGCCTGACAATCAGCCGGTCTGAGATGAGATATTTTCATTCGGCGTGGCTCGTAAACCCTGGATTCCCTTGTTAAATTGGCAGGTTTTCATCATTATACTTTTGAAAATCACGAACTTCCTTTATAAATAAACTTCATGATCGTTTGATGAAGAAAGAGAAATGGGAAGACGTCAAAACTTAAATAGTCGTTTTTCATAATCTTGTAATTGCCGCCCACATCGTGCAGTCAGTCTTAGTGACGCGACCTTCTAGAAAATAAGTTGGGTTTGGAAACCGATTAAAACCTAGATATTTTTGCTCTGTACCCGCATAAGGGGCAGATTTGGTTCACTTTGCGGGTTGTTGTTTCCGTGATAAGGTAGCCAAAAAATTCTCTGTCTGAAAGGGCGAATGTCCTTTAGACAAAGTGCCTGCCATGTTGCAAAAAAAATAATAATAATAATAATAATCTCTTACTTTCCTTTTCCAAAAATAATTCAGTAAGAATTTATTAATCCTAACTTTTATTAAGAGCTTGAGATTTAGGAACTAGTTATAAAATGACTACAGAAGGTAGTTCGCACTTTATGGAAACGATTTTGACAGTTAAGTTTTATGTATAAATGCCGTATTTCTTGCGACGATTTGCTTCTGTATGACAGTCATGGTTCTTGACAATAGCTCTAGCTCGAATTTGCCATGAAAGTAAACTTTTTCTTAGTACTGTCATGTCCATTTTACCCCATTCCTCTTGGACCGTTTTCCCAAAGTCCGTTCAGTGTTCTTGGATGCCGTTTTCCTAAGGCTCGTTTTAATAAACCGAAAGTGCAAAAGTCCATTGGTGAAGCGTCAGGTCATTTTACAGGTATTTCATTAAATGGGATACACTTTATTCCTGTTTCTGATTCTTTCTTTGCTAAATTAGCGGCAATTGATTTAGACGTGTGACTAGAGGCTTTGTCCATATAAAGCTCAACTTTATCGATGTCCATATAAGGTTGGAATTTCTCCTTCAAAAATTGGTTTTAAGATATTCTGCTGATAGTAGAATGAATTAACTTTCGCTTTACTTGAGACTTTTTTATCTTTAATTTGCCGTTGTAACAAAATCCTGCAACTATCATGAATCCCTTCGGGAACTTTTCTGTACACTGACGAAGCCATTTCGTACGGCCATTCCCGTCAGTTGAGCAATAGAAAATTGATCTTTTTTTATTACAACCACTTAAATACATCCATGCGTCATCAAGTGTTACCACAAATTTCCATTTTTCAGCAGCTAGGTGTTTTTCATATAATTTTCTACAATTTGCTTTTCTTACAGCAATATGCTTTGGCAAAAGCTGATGAACTTAAGGTTTAAACAGCTTTTTTAACTTCAAATCTTTATGAGTGCTTTTACTTACAGTGCCATAAAACATTCCTAGTTTCGATGCAATGGATGTTTGAGTCGGCGAATTTTCTTTTAGGTTCCGAGACTTCACTTTCTAGATATTTACCTGCGTTCGAACAATCTTAGGATGAAGTTTTGCGGTCATGTTTTCATTTTTACTTTCAGTTAGATGTTTTTTCTTTCAAATTTAATACAGTGGACCCTCGCTTAACGAGCACCTCGCATAACGAGTAATTCGCATAACGAGCAAAATAAAACGTAAAAAAAAATTGGCTCGCTTAACGAGCAACATTTCGATAACGAGTGACGTGGAAGGAAGTCCCCTCTTCACGTCACTCGGATCTTCACGTCACCAAGATCATCAACGGCCGAAAAATAAGTATTTAAGGGTAGTCATGGATGGTTGAGTGAAAATTTGCTTTGCCGTTCTTACATAGAAACACTGTCTTAGGGACAAGCAAGATAGATGAGCAAAACAAAAATACAGTATGTCCCGCAGTAAAGCACGAGTGTGAAAGCTTGACATTGTACGGGTGCACGATAAATACGAGTGGGAAGCATTTATAATTTATCGACAGCCCAATGGTACAGAGCGAAAAAATTAATGAAAAACATTAGCCCATCTTATTAACTATCAGTAAAATGCTCCCCCTCAAATATTAATAATAGTTTTTTAGCGTAAATTTTTATTGCAGTAACTTTACAATACTCTAAAGAAGTTTTACTTAAGAATAAATGAAAGTTAAAAATCTTTCTTTATTGAGAAATTTGCTTATAATTTAGTCCCTTAAAGGTAGTAACGTAATTAAATACCATGTGATTATCATAAAATATCGACCTCTACATTTTAGAACCTTTTTAGAGTAATTTTAGTTGTTAAAATGAGGTATATTTTACTTCGACAGGCTGCGTATATTAAACACTGTCTGTGAGGCGTTAACCATCTTCAGTGAGAACATTTTGATTCGGTAACAACGCTTCACGTGGCTGTATAAATAAGGGGACGAAAGCGTACACTGGTTTTCATTTTGATTGGTGGAGGCTGGTGAGTAAAATCTCTTTGATTGGGGAATCTTTTTTTTCTTCATCCAAAGAAATTGAAGTTGGACATCTTTTGAAATCGACTGCTCGTCTTCATATATTCTTCGTCAGAAAACAATTGCATTCACAATTTCAGAACACAATCGCTTTGATTGCATTTAATTTTGCAGATAATGATTTCACAATTTGTCTCATTAGAGCAAATTGTTCTGGTGTTTCAATGCATCGAATCCCATTTGTGTGTTCATCTATAAGTGATTTTTTTATCTTAATTTACCTGTACATTTTTTTCTACTGCTACCTTCACTTAATGTCTGTACAATGGCATCAGATTCTGCACAACTTTCATCTATCACCATTTCTTCTGTGTTGTTTTCATTCTCTTTAGATTCTTCTGAAATATTTTTTTGTACAAAAATAATGAATATGTTTGCACATATTCCCTTTGTTAGCTGAATCCATGCAAGAGCATTTATATTCGTGAATACAAGCCTTGTATTTAAAGCATTTTAAGTGGCAGCTGTTGCAATCGCTTACTTTCAATTTTACTTTTCCATGATTCAAAATCTGCCAGTAAAGTGAAATTCAGCTCTGAAATTGCTCTTTTTTTTATCATGAATACTTTCAAAGTGATTAATTATTGTTCTCTTATCAAAAATCTCATAACGGGCACTTAACTGGATGTATGGGAGAAGCAGCTGATTTCACACACTCGGAATTACTCGCATGCATTTTACTATGCCGAATCAAACTAAATATTGAAGCAAAGGACTTGTGACATACCAGACAAGAAAATTTTCCTACTTTTTTTTATATTAAGGAATTGCAATTATCCGGATGAATTTTCCGAAGATGCCGAATCATGCTAAACTTTGACATAAAAGATTTGTTGCATTCATAACAAAAATAATTCACCGTTTCATTATCATCCACAACGTTTGAACTAGATGACCTTGGATCAGAACGTATGTTCCGATCATAAGATGTTCCTGAAAAGGACCTTTGTTTGTCTATTTGTTCAGACATGATAAAAAGAATAATCAATAAAAATAATACTAGCGAGCACTATGGCGTCTGCAAGTAAACTAAATGCTCCAAGCGTTTAACACTTCGGGAATAGCGGGAATGATATCATGCGCAAGTATGGCTGCGCACTGATCAAATGTGAAATGTGAAGTCGTCAGAACTTGTTCGTGTTTGTCAATTCCACGTGAAGCTGAAAGTGTTTTAGGTGTGCCCCAGTGGTTGAGAATTTTCAGCTGCTTAAGATCTATCTTCAAGGTGTTCAGTTGTGAGTTAAATTTAAAAAGGAATGATAATCAATTAAGTTTAGTTAACTATACATATACTTTCTAAAACATGTAAGTATGATGCTTTATTTTTGTAACTTGGTCGGAATTACTCGGGGAATCTGCTATTTTAGAAAAAAAAACTTTCAATGAAGGGTACTGCAAAACTGAATTAAATTTTTATTGAGTTAATATACTTAAGGATTTTCCAAAGTAAATAAATATCTCATATTTTACACCTTTAATGATGGTTTCTCTACTGCATAATTTCTGATAAATAATAGAATTAAAGTGCTTAATATTTTGGAAATGTTTACCAGTATATGTATGTATGTATATATATATATATATATATATATATCTGTGAGTGTGTGTGTACGTACATAACGTCATTTATATATATTTGTCCATGCAATTAAACACATAACATACGTATATTTGTGTTTCCGTATATTTTTTTTATATTTTATTAACAGGGCTTTCAAAAAACCAATTTGTCTTCAGTGTACAGGAAAATACGTTTAATAGCTGTAAAAACATGTGAAATAAAGTATAATTCATGCACATCATTTCGTTTATGTGCCTTTTAAAATATAAAGCAACTGAGGCTGATTTATGAAATTTTTCAGTTCAGAGTAAGGTTTAAAATTGACTACCCTTTTTATGCGTATATTTATAGATGTTAAGAAAGGGATAAAATGCATCATAGTTGACAAAGTATTTTTCAGTTAGCCTTATAGCAAACATAATTATTACATTACATAATCTCTTAATAGCATATTTCTCAATTCATGAAACAAAATAGTCTTTTTTTTTTGGTTAATGCAAAAGAAAAAAATTTAGGATATAGGATCGGGAAAATGAAGGCCATCTCTACTTAGCTTTTATCACGAAATACTTATTCGTTAAATAATTACCTAATTAAAATGCATAAACAAACAAAATTAGTTTATTTAAAACTTACTGTGTAAAATATATTTTTTCCGAAATTTTTTTTGGCAACACTTTGAAGGCACCAGTATAACAAATATCAGTGCATTTTATTATTCATACTGTTTTTGTATTTTACAGTTTTTGATTACATTTTCCTCACAAGTAAATCCTAAAAAGCAAATAAATGGGAATATTTTATGAAATGAAGTATTTTAAACGCTCTAAAATGGCATGAAAATTTGAGAAGAATATGTATTATATTCAATCTTTTATTCTTTCCAGGGATATCATAGATACCTTTAGGAAAAATGCAGAAGAATTGATCAACGTGGATAACGATATCGATGTTGCTGCAGAAAATATTTACGGCATTTTTTCGAATTTAACTCTCTTGGGCATGTTACTATCATCCATATATAAAGCGAATAGACCCTTTCCGAAAACAAAATCCATAACTAGAGATTATTATGATTACATTATAGGTAAAAATGTCATAAATCTATAATATTATTGCTATAAATATATTTATTAATACATTAAAATACCTATGTGGCCATGTGTAATTATCTGTTTCGTATTGTCATATAAGTCTCACTGATAATTAATACCGCGCTGCATCTTTGAAACTATTACATTGGCTTCTTTTGGGTAGCACATCCCAGTAGCGCAACTTTTTTTACAATATATAATAAAATGTTTTCATATATACGTCGCTATTCAAATAATTATTTACTTTGTGTAATAACTAATGATTCAAAGGATAGTCATTTTCAAGTTTGCATGCACACACACACACACACACACACACACACACACACATATATATATATATATATATATATATATATATGTGTGTGTGTGTGTGTGCGCAACCCTTCCGTTAAAAATAACTCTAAATAACCTCTTTATTTTATTTAGCTCCTTAATATCAACTTTTCCCAGGAAAATAACAATTAATATCTACGAATCGAATTAGAAGCGTTGTTGGAGATAAATTATGTACCCCATTTCAAATTCTTCTATTAGTCTACACAATGAAGCGCAGTGGTGGGTTAATTGGGGGATAGGTAGAATATTATCGAACGTTAACACTTGCAGCTGTATGTAAAATCACAGATGAGACAAAAGAACCAGAGAGAGTAGAAAAAATGAGGAATAAATCCCTCTAATATTTCAGCAGTCTAATTGTCGACATGCACTTGTCTTTTTTAATACTGATAAATTGACATTAAGATGAGGATAGTATAAGTACAAAAATTTTTATGATTAAACTGAATTATGATATGTCTTTTAAGATAATCCAAAGGTAAGAAACTAGATAATTGGAAATTTACAATTTAAAAATGATTTAAAACTTTAAATATTTTCTTGAATATATATTTCATTACTTATATATATTTTCGACATATTTTAATTTAGAAAAAATATAATTTTTTCCACGATTTTCAATGGAAATTATTCATTTAATGTAGACATAATATTGAATCACTAAAAAACAAGATTAAAAATGAGTGAATTACATGCTTCCTTAGTTATTTTGGTTATTTACGCCTGCTGATGAATACAAGTCGCTTTTCATGAGCCTTTTCGCTGTCCAGCATTTCTATTATATACTATTCACACTTACACATGTTTTCTTCTTAGACCACGACGGGACCACACAAATCGTGTAAATATTCCAGTCTTCTGATCACTAATTGCTTAAACCTTAAGGCCGTCTGCACACGGAGCAACTCAAAAGAAACTGATAACTGACTCAAATCACAAACCAGTCCGTGATGAGTCGTAACCTATGTAATTGAATGGAGCCACACACACGGCGCAACTTGTTACAAACCCGTCGCACACGGAGAAACTCAAAAGAAACTGATAACTGACTCAAATCACAAACCAGTCCGTGATGAGTCGTAACCTATGTAATTGAATGGAGCCACGCACACGGCGCAACTGGTGACAAACCCGTCGCACACGGAGCAACTCAAAAGAAACTGATAACTGACTCAAATCACAAACCAGTCCGTGATGAGTCGTAACCTATGTAATTGAATGGAGCCACGCACACGGCGCAACTGGTTACAAACCCGTCGCACACGGAGCAACTCAAAAGAAACTGATAACTGACTCAAATCACAAACCAGTCCGTGATGAGTCGTAACCTATGTAATTGAATGGAGCCACGCACACGGCGCAACTGGTTACAAACCCGTCGCACACGGAGCAACTCAAAAGAAACTGATAACTGACTCAAATCACGGACTGGTTTGTGATTTGAGTCAGTTATCAGTTTCTTTTGAGTTGCTCCGTGTGCAGACGGCCTAAAAGTTCCAGAGAATTTTAGCAATATAGTGTTATTTTAATATGAACTCATCGTGCATAAATCACTCATCGGTCATCTCAAAATTACATTTTATTAATACGCTTATGTTAGTAGTATATCTAAGGTGTTTGCGTTACGTGTTTATGTCGTTGATGTATTTTGTAACTGAATACATTTCTTCGCAGTTGGCGGGGGCACAGCGGGCTCTGTCATGGCAAATCGTCTCTCTGAAAAACCCTGTGTAACGGTGTTGCTGTTAGAAGCCGGTGCTGAAGCACCCTGGCTAACAGACATACCAGCCGCTGCTAGACTCTTCTTCCACAGTAATATTGATTGGAAGTACGAAATAGAGCCTCAAAACTATGGATGTTTCGGTCAAGAGGGAAACGTACGTAATCGTAAAAGTTTGCCTTTTTGAAAATATGTAAGCATTTTGCAGTGATTTTGTACTGTTTTAGGATTATGCATAGTGAATGAAAAAGGAAATTTTCTTAAAATTCTCTGGCATTTTCAATATTTAAAAAAAATTCTGCTGTTTATACGGAAATATTTTTAAAACATAAAATTATTCTGTTTGTAAGAAATTTCCCGTTTACACGAAAATACTCAAGTTTACGCAACTTAAAATTTATGCGATAAGTAGAATACGCGTAATGCGTTTGGGATTAAATAGCAAAAAAATGCATTCTGGATAATGTATTATTCAGTCCCCAAATATATCATGGGAAAATTTAATGTTACTGTTATCAAAGATAGACTATAATTTCGTTAAAGAATTTTCCTTTGTAAAATATCCGAGAATTTTATCTGAGAGATAGAAATACCTATTCTTTTCGCTGTAAAAATATATACTTGTATTCGTCTTATGGCTGTTCAGCTTGATTCCACGTAATTTTTGCGCAAATTATAATTAGGGAGATTACAGCAAAGTAAATAATAAAATAAATCTTACTCTATATGATCATTTATCATGATGTAGTTACCGAATAGAAGCTTAGCGTTACCTTAAAAATAATTATTTTCTGTTATGAAAACACCTTTACGCATTAAACATATTTCACTAGTTATCTAAATGCAGGCATTCCAAAAATGGATCATATTACATTTTTAATAATATGTACATGTTGTGAAGGATCCGCAATTTGGACATTTTGAACTCCTTCCAACGTTATAGCCATTTTGTTCTTCCAACACGATTACGGGGCATAAAACGGCCATATTGGAACTGCACCAATTTTCCAAGAAACATCGCACCCCCTGAATTCCTCACGACGGGGGAAAGAAATTCCAGGAAATTCAACGGACTTCCAATTTTCTTGGAAATAAGCGTACCACGTGGGCCGACCATGGGAATGTCAGAGCATCCTGCCCTCGAATAAAAAACTCGAAGAGGCAATAAATTTACGTGAATAACTAACCTGGGGAGGGGTTATAATGAAGATTGTGGGAGCCCCGAGTGTGGGAGAAACGACGTTCGGAGGGAGAGCGAAAGAGCGATTTGAGGTAGCGAGCTGCGAAGAGAGCCTGGGAAGAAAAGACGCCCCCGTAAAATGGCGAGATGTCCGTCTTCAGCCGCCAGCGCCGAATCCTGTTGCCTCCGCCAGTGAAGGGCCACATGAATTTCAGCCCGATGCCTAAAGCCTCCTCCTGTAGAAGTGCCTCAACGATGCCATGCTCTGCTGTTTCATCAAAACTCCCCAGGTTGGTCATAATTTCCCCCTCTAAATAGTGCTCATGCCTTTTGAGAGATTACGAGACTTTTATTTCACTCGACCCGTAATGGTTATGCCGCAGGAAGCGGATGAAGTATGCCCTAATTCGGTTAAAAATATGTATAGCCAAGATCTTAAACATAATATGTAAACCCGACCTTTTCTTGTAAAATATTGTATAATAAATGTTATTTTTATTTATAAACGCATAGTTCCCTTTGGAGTTCACCTCTCTAAATTTACACAACGCAAAGGGGTATCTCTGGTACCCCTCATAACATATATTGGTGCCGTGACCAGGATGGCCGTTTTATGCCCCGTAATCGTGTTGGAAGAACAAAATGGCTATAACGTTGGAAGGAGTTCAAAATGTCCAATTTGTGGATCCTTCACAACAGTACACATAAAGATTCAACGGAGTATAAATCTCGTACAACCGCAATTTGAAATAGTTTATAAGCTAATTATAAACAATGTTGAATAAACATTGCCTATTATATGAATAAATGCCGAAGTATTGCCAATAATATGCCCAAGTATTGCTTATTATATGAATTTAAAATCTAACTTTACTAGGATAGTAAGTTTACTCGTTCAAAATGCACTCAGTTCTGTTTTTACACGGTAGATACTAGTACGTTCCAGAAAACTCCGTAGAAAAAAAAGACACCACGGACCTGGGAAAATGGGTTTTTGTTACCATATCGTTAAAACTTAAAAAAAGGCTTCATAGGAGGATTCGAAAAAAAAAAGGCATTAAAAAGTCTTAAAAAAAGCAAATTTAATTTCAATGTGCATCCATGCACCTTTTGTTTCATAAACAATTTCATTTCATAAACACATTTCTGTTAAAACGTGAAAAAAAATAAAATAATATTTCATTAAAGACATAAATAAATCGGAGGATGACAAAAATACGGTTACCACTTTTACTATCATCTTTAAATTTCCTTTCTTTTAACACGCTGCTTAAATTATCAATAAAAAAACGTACAACATAAAAACACTTCCAGTTTGATTGAAATTAAGACTGAAATTTATCGACAAACAAGAGGATATTCCCAAAATATTTCCTAGACCACAAACCAGGCGAATTTCGTAAATACACTCACTTCCAAAAGTTAAGCACGGAGAGGAAAATGTTAATTTCCGTAAGCCAATCTGAATAAAAGAAGCTGAAATTTGCTGCAAAGGTAGAAGGAAGTATGCAAATATGTTAGGTAACATCCAATCACGGTTTCGCTTCGAGAAATATGCAAAGCAGGCAGTCGTATAAGAAGCCGGCATTGTGAAGGGTTACAGGAGTTGCATGTAAATGTTGATGAAAGGTATTTAGAACACTCGTTCAATTGGTTTTCAAGCTAGACGTGTTTCTATGGCTTCCAGAAGACGATTGGAAGATTCTGAGCGATGTCGGGCTGTCGGACGTATTGATGCAGGGCAGTCTATTACAGACGTTGCTCTTTTCTTCGGCGTTCATCATTCCGTCACTTCGCGATTATGGAAACAATTCCAAACCAGCCAAACAGTTGTCCGAAGACCTGTAGCCGGTCGCCCAAGGGTTCCGACCCCCTCAGGAAATTGATATATTGCTGTTGTAGCCAAGCGAATCGACGATCGACCTCCACACGTGCGACATCTATTGTAGCAGCGGCCATTTGTAAGACGATATCTGCCACTACTGTTCGCACACTTGACTAGGCTACACTTGAATGGTCTGTACGCCCGGGTACCACGAGTTTGTGTTCCTTTATCCGTCCAATCCAGAGGGGCACGATTAAAGTGGTGCCGCCAGCATGTTAATTGGACTGTGTCTGATTGGGGCAACGTTATGTTCACAGATGATGTCCAGATTTGCCCTACAACCCGATGATAAGCGTGTAAGGATCTCGAGGGAACAGGGCACACGCAATCGGCCCGAGAACATCACCGAACATCACGCATTCCGTGGTGGAAGCATCATGGTCTGGTCAGGGATTTCAATGGGGTATCGCACCGACCTGCACATCTACAGGCGAGGTTCTGTGACGGCTGTACGGTATCGAGATGAAGTCCTAGACCCCACTGTGAAACTGTAAGCTGCAGCAGTTGGTCCTTCTTTCGTTTTAATGGACGATAATACCCGTCCCCATAGAACTTCAATCGTTGACGACTTTCTAGAGAGTGAGGGGATTGCGCGTATGGAGTGGCCGGCTTACTCGCCGGACCTTAATTCATTTGAAAATCTTTGGGATGCCCTCGGCCGTGCTGTATGTAGACGTTTCCCACCTCCAGCCATTCTCAGAGATTTAGAAACTGCCCTACAGGAGGAATGGCGATTACTGAACTCTCCGGTGATTGATCACCTCGTAAAAGGCATGATCACACGCTGTACACTTTGTATGAAGGTGAGGGGTGCTCACATACCCTATTAATGTCGGTTTTTGTCGTTTGTTTTGCATTTAAACATCATTTTGTTAATGACGCAATTATGACGTCATCTTATAATTTATGAAAATTCAATATTTTTTCTATCTCTGTATGTAATTCTTTGTTTTGTTTCATGATAGAGCTACTTACTTGCAGCATTTCATGTCAATCAAAACAGTACTTGTCCATTTTTTCGCATCTTACCGCTCCGTGCTTAACTTTTGGAAGTGAGTGTATATCTTTGAAAGTTACGTTTAATGGAATTATTTTACAGAAAAATTGAACTCAAACTGGGATTTTGAAACAGCATTATTTTCTACCGTGTTAAATCAAAAGAAATCGCGTAAATACGGAACTGGATCTATTTTTCTCTATACCATGTTAAATCAAAATCGCGTAGAAGAAGACCGTGTAAAAACATACGAGGGTCATTCTAAAAGTAAAGAACGTTTTGATCTGACGAGCCGCCTAATTCTCCCACCACCCCCTTGCTGCCGTGAAATTTACTTGCCAAATCTTTCTCGCCAGTTTGACGCTAACAGCGAGCAGCTGCGGTCATTTATTATTTATTTATGCGATTTTAAAATGTGTGGCAACATTAAGGATCCCGCCAAGTGTGGGGTTCGTAGCGTAATACGCTTCCTGAATGCAAAAACACGTTCACCCTATTGAAATTTACAGACAGATAACTGAAGTTTATGGAAAATATCATGAATGAAGCTTCAGTTCGAAAATAGTGCATTATTTTTAAATGCCGCAGCTTACTGCCTTCACCGACTAAGCCGTGCCATTCAAAACAAACGGCGTCCAGCGGCATTATGATTCTCCGCTCGTCCGCATGTTGCTGCGTTGACGAAGGAATTTGCTTCAGCAATTTAACTGGGAAGTTTTTGAACATTCCACCTTAAGCCCGGACTTGGCCCCCAGTAATTACTTTCTTTTTTACCAAATTGAATGATTTTTTGGGCGGAAACCACTATGAAAATGATGACGAACTGAAAGAGGAAGTTAGTGACTGGTTCAAAAACTTGGCGGCAAGTGAGTATGCAGAAGGCATAGGAAAGCTGGTACAGCGCTTTGACAAATGGTTCAATTTGAACGGCAAATACGTAGAAAAATAGGTAAGATATCAAAATGTGTTGTACAATAAGTTTTATTTCATTATCTTGAATAAAAATGACTAGAGAAACAAACGTTCTTTACTTTTAGAATGACCCTCATAAATGGGTGTATTTCCCTTTTTTCGTATTTACATGAAGGCGCTGCTGGTAAATATATCTGAACGTTCAATTTTCAGAAAATGCTTTGGAACAGCGGCAAAGCGCTTGGTGGAGGAAGCGTTCTGAATGCCATGTTGTATGCACGAGGAAATAAGAAAAACTACGATGATTGGGAAGCTGGCGGTGCTACTGGTTGGGGTTACGACGGTGTCTTTCCTTACTTCTTAAAGCTGGAGGACAACAGGAACATCGAAGAACTTGACGTGGGTAAGACCAAAATTCAGGCAAAGATTAACATAGATGAACAAAGTTGATTTACAAAGTATGACAAATTATCTAAGATGTAGAGTAGCTGTAATCATCGCTATATAATTTCTGCACAGCTGGATTTGGCATTTTTCTCATAAACTTAATTTTATTGTCTTATAATTTACTTCAGAAATGTACTCTGCCACTTTGCATAGAGGATTCTTATAATTGATTTTTTACTATTAAGTTATATCATCTAAAATATTTCCTCTTCAATTCTATACAATATTGCACAGAAACGCAGCATTCGTGTTTTTTTTCTTTTTTTCTCGTTCCGACTCATTTTAAAAGGAAGTAAAGATCCGTTTCATTTTAAAGTCCAAAGATAGTTTTAAAAGAGTATATAAAATAGCTTGCAGTTATTTAGAGAATCTATTTTTTCATTTCTATTAAAACAGGAATCGATTTTAAAACAGAGATCCAATTTTTTGTTACACTCGGATCTTTAGCATACGAAATAAAACATCTAAAACGATAATACGAATGAAAAAAATTGTGGCGATATCTGAAGCAATTTTTGCTCATTAGGTTCACTAGAAAAGTAAGTGGAGTCGTCTAGAACAGGTTTAACTGCACCATAATATGTTATCAAATCTCGAGGTGTGATCTTTTACAAGTTTTCTTTCAACAATATGAATTCTGAGTTAACCAGAGAAATGATTATACGTCTTCTGTCTGAGTAATTTCTCTCCGGAAATATATTGCCCTATATGGGTCATTATCATTATCAATAGTGGATCAGGGGTTTACTTTCAGTCGATAATGAGAATAAATAACATAATATTCTGCTTTTTTCAAAATATTTTTGATTAATGAGTCCACTCTCAAACAATAGACCTATCAACTAATTTCATTCGCATTCTCTTTATCAGCATCATGTCGTAGTTTCAGGATAAAAATTAACTTCCTGCCCCCATTTTCAAAACTCAATTGAGAAATGCAGGTCTAAATTTTCCCTTATTAAAAAATCCAACGAACTTTAAACAAAACTTAGTATAAACGTCTGCATGGGTAATAGAAGTAATTTAAATTCAGTGTATATACGTATAAAGGTTAAGAATTGGAGATCCATGGCTAGTGAGTGGGTAGTTTGGGGAAAACTTCTAGAGAAGGCCAGGGGCCAACGGGGGGCTGTCGTGCCAATTATGATAATGATGATGTTACACGCGCATTAAAGCAATTCTAAAAATATTGATACTTGTCTCTTCTTACCTAGATGCAATGAGAATTCTTTCATACATTAGTTCTTTAGTTATACAGTAAATTTTCAAATACCTCCTATCATTAATAACAGAACAAAAAAAGGACAATGGAGAGTATATTATCAAAAGGAATTTTAGTGAAAAAAATCGTTATTTTCTTATCTCGAGATAAGACTAAATAAATATCTCGAATGACTTCAAAATTTGTAAAAATTAATTTAAACAGAAAATTTTAAATAATGATTTTTTTTTACACATGAAAGTCAAAAATTAAATAAAGTAAAAATTTAATCAAATTAGTTAAAATAAAAAATTAAAGAATGAAATTTTAAAATAATAAATTTTGAAAAGATTTCGATAAAATAAATCGAAATACAGATGAATATATTAAGAATGTGTTGACCTTTTTTGGTAATTTCTGTTGATTTAGGATTTCATCAACAAGGGGGTCCAATGACTGCAGAAAAACCAAACTATGAATCTCCTATCAAAAAATCTATACTGGAGGCAACAGCAGACATGGGTTTCCAGGAGAGAGATATCAATGGAGAGAGACCAACGGGTAACAATGATTTTTTTAATTAATACTTCAATAAATATTTTGTATCTCTAATCAAAATTATTCATTTGTGATAAATGCAAATTAGAAATCATATAAAAAAATGAATATAATGGAACTCAAGTTTAAAATCAGGGTAAAAAAATATTAATGATAACAATAATTTATTCATAATTATAAAAATCATTTCAACATAGATATTTCATTAGATTCTCATAGATATCTGATAGATTTCTAACTAATTTAATAAGTTGAAAAAAAGTTATATTAAGGCTAAAGAAAATATAACCAGAGGTGTGAGATAAAACAAATCAGTGGTAAGCAACTAAATAAATATTAAATTTAGGTTCAAGGATTCGAAGAGACAATGAATTTCAATATTTAAATGTATTAATTTCTATAAAACGTAAATACAAAACCCTGGATTTTAGAAATATGTCTATGACTGATAGTCCCTATGCGATGTATTGCTGATACATTGCACTCTAATATACTGTTATATCACAACACATATTTGTATAATGCAAGACCCACTCATTATTCTAATTAAGGAAAGTTTGAATTCATGAAAAACATGCATTTCCTGATTTATAAATAAATACAGTATTTGATTAATAGAATTATATAGATTAATATCATGAATATATAGATGCTTGGTACTAAGCAGATCTTAAAATAAAATATCCGAGATCGGGTAAGTTAATTTCTAGCGTTCAAAAATCCGACTAGCTAAATATTTCTTAAAAGATCGTAATTATTGATTGGGGAAAAGGATGTGAATATCTGACATTAAACATTTTAAAGATAATAAAAATGTATCTCGAAAATTCTGTTTAAAACTTAAAACGATTTTCAAGAAAACCTTGCCGAATTATTTCAAATACCCGAAATTATAATAAGCCTAAATTGTTTCAAATGTCATATAGTGTAAAGTTTGTGCAAAAATGTGTTTCATGTACGAGTAATTCAGAAAATGTGAGATTAAGGCCGTCTGCACACGGAGCAACTCAAAAGAAACTGATAACTGACTCAAATCACAAACCAGTCCGTGATGAGTCGCAACCTATGTAATTGAATGGAGCCACGCACACGGCGCAACTGGTTACAAACTCGTCCGACGAGTTTGTAACCAGTTGCGCCGTGTGCGTGGCTCCATTCAATTACATAGGTTGCGACTCATCACGGACTGGTTTGTGATTTGAGTCAGTTATCAGTTTCTTTTGAGTTGCTCCGTGTGCAGACGGGCTTAGAGTTTTTACGTATGCATCTAAGTAACTTTATGAATAATTTTGTGTCCTGAGATTCTTTTCAGTGCTTATTTTGATCCTCATAATAATATCAGGTATCTATGACTTCGAAGCAACTCTCCGGAATCAGCAACGCTGCAGCACAGCTAAAGCATATCTGGTGCCGGCGGAAGACAGACCTAACTTGGATATTGTGAAAAATGCTTTCGTCAAAAAGGTTTTTCTTGTCATTTATCCTTAACTCTGAATACTCGTATTAGTTAATTAAAGCCTAGTTGTTGAAAGATTCTATAAGGTGTATATTTTTAGAAATGAAGGGAATCGTTCCAATTACATTGAAACACATTTTATATTATAATTTTTTGTAATATGTGTTGCACTATTTCAACATAATTCTCTTTGTCGAAACAATAATCTAACACACAAGCTTGATTATTTATTAGCTTCGGTAATGAGTGTTTCCCGTCTGCGGGCTGGTGATCATGAAATTTCTCCACTTTTTTTTTTGTCTTCGCTTTTTCTGCCGTCTCCCACGACGTTCCTCTCTGTAGAGGAGCATATGTAGTCCCGTGGCGGTATTAATGATGGGAACATGGGTTTGGAACATAATGATGGGAACATATTTTTTCACCAGAAACTACCTGTGGATGAATAATTTTCATGGTGTCACTCTTTGATGTGTGGCGGATAACAGTAATGACGTCATCAAGATGGCCGCCATAGAATTTAAAAAATCCACTTTATTTCGGTTATTTATCTGCCGATTTTTTTTTTGTAATACCTCATATTAAAGATAAGTATTAAAGATATCGGGCCCCGGCCTGCAATACGCTGGCATCACCCAACAAAGAAAGACAAACGGACCCTGGTCCGAAGGACGAGGACCAAACAAAAGACGAAAGATACAAAGCTTGTTGTTGTATCAATAAAGGCATGCGTCCGCCTGTTGCGCAATGAAAGAAAAAGATAACAGTCAATGGCAAGAAAACGGAGTCCCCGGGCGAAAAAAGTTTTGTAATTGAGAAGAATAGTTACGATGAAAGTGGATGAACGCAACAAAATGTTAGGATGACAATGTTTATAAAGTAAGACGAAAAATAATATTAATAATGAAAGATATCTTAGAATTGAACGTAAGCATCCAAAGTAAAAGATAAGTCAAAATAAAGAAGGTTAATCGATCAAAGTTATTACAGCAGAAAAACGGAAGAGTTGATTTTTCCAAAAAACATAATGAGGCAGGAAGGATTGACTGTTCAAAACCGGTATTTAAACGAAATAATGACTAGAAGATATATTACGAGTTATAAATAAAAAAGGCAGGAGAGAAAAGAGAGCCCATACAGCTCTAAGTGATCCTCGGATGACGAAAGGAAGAAAGAAAGCAAAAGAGCCTTTACAGTTCCAAATGTACGAAGGCAGTACAAATAACTCAATCGAGAACAAAAGTGGAAAGAAACCAAGGAGAGCTTTTACAGCTCAAAATGTACGGGAGCAGTACAAAGAAACTCTAAGAGAACGTATGAAAAAACGTAAGATGAAGAGTTAACTCACAAGGAATGAAGATACTAGCAAGACGGTGAAGAATTCGGATAATCAAACTAAACAGAAATCGATCAATAAATAAACAATTGTTCTTCCAGGATATTAACCTGGTAAATACGCTTAATTATTTTTTTCTGATAACCGGATGCAAAAGAAGACGGTGAAGTGGAATATCACCAATGTTTTAGTGAGAATACTCTCCCGCAAATCCTTAAAAAAATGGACAGTTTACAACATAATGAATAGGGTCAGCCTCTGATTGTTCACAAGTACAAGTGGGAAATTTATTTAAGAATCTGTGATAGTATGTAGGAAATTTACCATGACCGGTTATAAATTGACAGAGAAAATGATTTGACCAATTCCTATTGACAGATATACTGGGAACCAGAGCACGCGCGGACCCACTGGAATCCAAAAGCCCCCAACACGTTTGCCATGATATTAACAAGTGCCTCATTAGGCGACGTCGACACCTACTTGGGGAAACACCAACCCTACAGTCGACGATATTCAGACCCCCTGCTGACTTGGCAGCCCCGTTACCAGCAGTCCCTACGTGAGCCCTAGTTCAACACAACTGAAAAATTGATGATGAAGACGTGTAGTGAAATAAGAAAGACCGAATTTTAATTATGATTGAATTATTTTTAGGATATAGACAGAGCGCCTCCAAGGCTGAGCGGGAATCAGAAACCAAACAAAAAAACTTAGCGTTATTTATAAAGGCCCATTCTATTGCTTTAAATATTGCATAGAGTTCAGCCTGAAAGACTGAAGCCTCATCATTTAAACGAAAATAACCAGAGTAAAATAAATTATTAAAAGAATCTATTACGACGAAACCCGAACCAACTCTATTATTCATTTTGGAGCCATCCGTGTATAAAAAGATTGGGAAGTTACCGGGAGAACGAGGATTAAAAGTAGAAAACGAAAAAATAATATCCGATTGAGAAACATAACGATTAGGAATTTCAATTGTTGAGGGAGAAAAAGAAATACCGAATAAATTAACATCACTTAAATTTTTCTTTGACTGAAACATAGCAGATTCGAGGGAAGCAACTAGATCTATGGGAGGAATACCCGCAATCACACATAGTTATGCGGTAGATGAAGTCCTGTATGATTTAGTAATGGTTAAAAGTGCAGATCTGAATACTTTATTTAGAGAATTAGTTAGACGAACACTGTCATTCCACAAGATAAGAGCCCCATATAATATTATATTCTCTGTGAGAATATTATAAATCTGCTTCGTGATTTCTGCCCTGACCCCCCCCCCCCATGTTGCTTTGGAAATTCTGTTAAGTTTATCAAATAACAATTGGGTTTTTGTATGGATATATTTAAAGTGTTCGTTCCAGGTTAGGTTATTATCTATTACAAATCCAAGGTATTTGAGGTGATTGACGAGTTTGATTTTGTTCCCCTCGAATTTAACTATTGGGTTCTTTCCAGGTTTGTACCCCTTCTTAATAAAATATAAAAGATTAGTTTTGTTTTGGTCAAATTTAAGGCTGTACTTATCACCCCATCTCAAAAGGGATTGAGTTACGGTATTGAATTTATTTTCTGAGTCAGGAAATGAGTTATCTGCGGTTATTAAAAGGATATCGTCTGCATAGGCTATTAGAAATCTATTGTCCGGTAAATTAATGTTGAATATGTCATTGATAATCAAATTCCAAAGCAATGGAGAAGAGATAGCACCCTGAGGAATCCCAACGTCCTATTTTTCTTTATATTTATGTAAGAGTCACATAAGGAAACGTATCGGGAAAATTGCTTATGTATAGATTAGTGAGGAGGAGCTTTGATATCTATTAGTTATGATATCATCCCATCTAACAGGGTTCAATACGTCTTTTATATCATATGAAATGAAAGCTACATGATTATTAAACCGGAAATCTTTAACTTTACTGACAACAAAATGAAGTGCATCAAGAGTGCTCTTGCCCCGCATGAAACCAAACTGAAATTTATTTCTTAGGTGATTGGAGGAAACAAACTCATTTAACCTGTTAACTATTATTTTTTCAAAAACTTTACCCAAGATGGGTAGCAGGCATAGCGGACGATATGAACTATAGTTTTGGGGGTCTCTATCTGCCTTAGACAAAAACAGAACTATAGCAGTTTTCCATTCTTGGGGGGGGGGAATCCCCACCTGTAACAGTCATTAAAAAGTCTAAAAACAAAGAATTAATTATACGTTATTAAGAATTCCTTAATAACATCCATATAGATGCTGTTGCGCCGTCAAGAAGGTGAAAAAATTAACGCCAGATGGCAGCACAGCACGGCCCACATGCGTGAGAAACCGAACAAACTTTAGCTTGTTGATGCGCGTCAGACAGACGCTGTCAGAAGGGACGCTGTTAAAATCGAATCGTTGTATAGATGTTTTGTTGACATCACCATCCTGTTTATTGTATTAAAATTCAATTCGAAACATCAAGTCAAATAAATCTAAGTAAAAATGCATTTGCCTTAATCGTCAATGAGTCCGTAATCAACCAATCTTACTTCACAGCAAAGCAGGCGAAAGGTAAGCCAATTCTAATATAATTTTAGAAACGTATCGCTCTAAACAGATGCCATCACGGCCCGGAGCTTTACTGAGTTTGAAAGTACCTATTTAAGTTCACTGTAAGTTATTTGATGAAAATCTCCAAGTTTACTGTAACAACCGTGTTTGTTTGTAGGGAAATCATTGAACGGAAAATGAAAACAAATTAAATTAAAAATATTATCCTTAACTAAAAAACTGTCAACTTCACTGAATTTACTACAAAATGCTGTAACTGAAACATCTTTAACTAAAGACTTGGATTTATTAAAAGGCGTCTCCTTTGTGATGTTCCTCAAAAGCTCGCGCCAAGAGCTCCTCTTGGAGGACATTAACAGCTTCTCATATTTAGCATGTTCCTTTGCCCACCTCTCCCTCTGAAAGGCCCTATCGGGCTCGCTCGACGTAATACGTTGGTATTTCTTACTAAGCGCCATAACACGCTTCCTGAAGACAGTGAGTTCCAAAGTCCAGCAAGGGCCCTATGGGGGACCCTAGACACCAAGGGAACAAAATTACCGGGAAAAGAACTTTGAACTAAAGACTATATATCACTGACTGTGTTATATCTGTCTGTATAATTACAGTCGTAAAATTATTAAATAAATTACCCTTTATGTTTAACCAGTTTCGCTATTTCAAATTATATTTAATAAACTTAGTGTGGGGAGTAAAGGTGGAAGTCATGGACAGTGCAAAGTCTATATTCTGATGTTCTGAACCATTGGGCTGGTCGGACATCACCCAATTCGTAATGTTTAAACCTTCATTACAAAGAGACAAAGTAAGATAGATCCAACTACTACCCCTAGAGGAGACAAAAGTTGGAGAGATATTACTAGGATTATGCAAGACAAAAGAATTAAAATAGTAGCATTAAGATTTTTATGCAGAGTTATCGGCATTTTAGCTAAATTTCAATAAAAATTACTTTGTAAAATACCTAATAACGACATTTCAGAAAGTAAATAATCGCAAGAGGGGTTTCAACGGTAAAGAGTTTCAACGATTATTCGTATACTGAAAATTAACCAAGTAAAAAAGGATGGTAAAAATGAAAAGTATACAAAAGTAGCAATATAAAAAAATTAGCTTTAAATAAGACCAAACAACTACTAATTAACATTATTCCATGCGTTTATTTACGTTGTAACATTTAGGTGCGCATGCGCAGTTCTTATGAATGATGGATTCCAACGCCTTCAGATGAAATATTATTTAAAAACTGTATTTATATATAAGAATTTTAAAGCTTCCAAACTTATATTAGAATTATCTCCAGGCTTCAAAACATAAGTATACGAAGTTTCAACCAGATTTGTCAAGAAATATAGAAACGAAAAAAATACCAAATGTAATCATTTCACACCTAAATCAGTAAATCCACCAAAAATCAGTATATATCTATTTAGTTTCAATAAATTATTTTTTATTATTAAACAATTTGAATATTTAGTTTTTCAAATAAAAAGACACGGCGACACATTTCATTTCAGTGATTCATTTTTTAGTGAGAATCACGTTGTGAACGAATCACCCTTTGTTTACATCGTCAAAGAGCGATGACGGTTCATTAGAATCCAAATATCTCTAAAACTATTGAATTAACAGAATAAGTGTACGCAGAAAAAAATTATCAGTTTCCGAAGCTCTTTCCAAATATGTAACATTTATGTACTTTCATGAGAAAAAAAATACACCGATTTTCCTGTATATTTGTCGGCCATTTTTTTTTCGAGGAGTGGCCCACCCGGATGAGTTACGGATGAGTCCGACTTCTCCCTGTCCTTTTATTAGTATAGATAATAATGCAAGCTCTAGGGTTAATGACATCAGAAACTATTTTTAGAGAGGACCCAAAACCTACAACTCTATTGTAAAAAGTATAAGGTTCTTGAACAAAAACAAAAGCAAGAGGCGTATCGCAAATATAAGCCAGAAGCTGGGTGCATGCAAAGAGACTTCTTTCTACCAATATTAACCTGACGGCAGAAAAGAGATGTACTATCCATAGTAGATGAAAGCACGCAGCCTATTGAGTTCTTCGTGAAACGCGACACATCCTCTGAAGTTAGCTCTGTGGTTAGTTTGGATATGGTTTTTCAGTTGTAGCAGTTAGGTGTTTCACTTCTGCAGAACTTAGCGGTATGGTCATATTTCAGGCACTTGTAACACTGTCTGGGCTTGAGGTATTCCTTAAAGGTGTAACGTTCCCAATTAACATGAATTCTGTCAGCTTTCATTAGTTTACTGTAAGATTTCCCAGTCCAGTTCTATTATATGGTTAGTACCCCGTTTTACCTTAAACGATCCCTTGTGAATAGCAGCAACGTTCTCAATACCATTCTGTTAGACAACAGCAGCAACCAACTCTCCTTCGGTGATGTCATCATTGACATCAAACGGGGATCAACTTTTCTCGGACTTCTGCATGTTACGGTGTCTTTAAGGTTTGCGTTTATACCTATTGCATCATTAAATATTTCTAAATCTTGGGCCTTATTGACCTCAAGCAAAAAATCTCCGTTTTTTGTTTCCCTGGTTCTCTTAATGCCAATCTTAAGTGTTTTGGGGTTTAAGTTATTAACGATTAGATCTTTAGTTTTGTCTGAACTGGGGCTATTTTCATCTTCACTAATTATGATTACATGTTCATCTTTACGACTATGGAAAATTGGTACGCTTTTATGAGACCCAGCGCTTAAGTCGCTGGCATAAGACTGTATTTTGCTGGATCCAATTACCGAGCTATTTTCAAGTTGACGTGTGACTTCGATAGCTTTAAGTTGTTCTTCCATGATTTCACATTTAAGGCTGGCATTGGTGATTAGTATACCGGTAAGTCTCTCTTTCCTAATAAGCTTTCTACTGGGGTATTGCAATTCCAAAGTTATTTCGGTAACGTAATAAATGCTGATTCGGCGAATTTTTACTTTTCCTTACGCGTGGGTGATGAGCGGGTTGTCCTTGAAGCAGTGATCTGTTCAGATGATGTGCTCTTATCAGTGAGGAAATATTTCCGTCTAAAGAGTTGCAATTGCTCGAGAAGCCGAATTCGTCTGCGTAGGTGACACTGTGGTATCGGAGTGCAGCAATAATTCTTAGTCACCGTCGAGAGATATTTTGTATTTTATTGAGGCATCAGTTGAGCAGGGTGAGTTGGATTTACCACACGTTGTTGATAAAGAATTGCATAATACTATTTCCAGTTAAGAGTACACATCGCAGAAAAAGCCACGTTGCACAGATTTAAAAATGAATATCGTAATAAAAAATGACACCATTTTCCCAACGTTCCAGAGAATCCTTTTGCAGAACAAAAAACTGTCGCTACGCAGATAGATGAAACTGTTCGGATTATTTTTCGCCAATCGTTTGGTGTAAAAAACGGAATGCAACTTCGCGGTAATGCGTTGACTTTAGGAAGTTAAATAAGAAAGTAGTTAAAGATTCATTCCCAATGGCTCAAGTGGATGAAGTTTTAAATCATTTTGGGTGAAGCAAAGGTCTTCTCAACGAAAAACGGCTTTTTTATATTCCCGTGCAGGAACAATGCACGAAATATTTGGCTTTTATTACTCATGCTGGTCTTTACGAATTTTTGAAAGCTTCTTTTGGTTTGTCAACCTCCCCAAGTGTGTTTCAAAGTTTCCTTTACAATGTGTTTAGGGAATTAATGCGGGATAACACTGATGTTGTATATATGAATTACTTTATACCGGCGCGTACTGAAGAAGTGGGTTTAGAGAAGTTAAAACACGTTTTAGAAGTAGCCAAGGGATACGGTTTGGAAATTAATTTTTAAAAATGTCAGTTTTTAAAAAGAAAAATAGAAATTCTGGGGTATGTTATTGAAGATGGTAAAATTCGTCCTTCCCCTGATAAAACTATGGCGGTTCAAAATTTTCCGGAGCCCGAAACCTTAAATAAATTCAGAGCTTCTTGGGTCTGAAAAGGGTACTTCAGAAAATTTATTGCCAACTTCTCTAAAATTGCCAAATCCCTGACCTCCTTCGTAGCGGGGTAGAATTCAATTTCGGGGCTGAACAAAAGGAGACATTTAACAGACTGAAGGAACTTTTGTCGACAAGCCCTGTTCTTCAAATTTTCAAACAAGGAGCCCTACTAGAGTTACATACGGACATAAGCAACCGGGGCTTCGGCGCTGTGTCGCTCCAAAATTCTGGTGATGGACAGTTACACCCCATCCACTTCATCAGCAAATAAACGACCCCCAACTAGAAAAGCTATGTAGTTATGAGCTTGAAGTTTGGGCTGAGTAGAAGCTCTACAGAAATTCAGAAACTGTCGTCTGGGGTTCAAAATAAAATTTTTTATGGATTGTGATGCTTTTCAGAAGACTATGTTTAAAAAAAAACTAACTCCCAAGGTGGCAAGAAGGCCTTCACTTCCTGAACAGTTTAAATATGATGTCGTTCACAGATCTGGGCAGCAAATGAAGCACGTTGAAGCGCTAAGTATAAACGCGGTCATGATGATTACTTGTTCTCAGGGAGAAGTTACCGCTAAAATTGCAACTGCGCAAAATAGTGATGAGCGTCTCCAGTTGTTAAAATCCTTTGTCAAGGACTCAAAAGGACTACGTGGTAAAAACATTATACTATACAAGTACGAGAATGGTTGTGAACTACTTGTGATCCTCGAAAAGTTGTAGCTAGAAATCGTCCGTGATATCCATAGCAGGGGACATTTCGCAGTGTCTAAAACGGAAGATCTGCTGAAGATGAACTTTTTTACTCCTATTCTCAGAAAACGAGTCGAATAAGTCTTTGCAAATTGTGTAGAATGCACATTGTGCGACAGAAAACGAGGGAAGGGTGGATATAAGGATATAGGGTTTCTGCTGGACCCTATATCCAAAGAGAGTATTCCTTTCAGCAATCTTCATTTCGATTTTATTGGACCGTTACCGTCAAAAATTAAGATCTATAATCATATTTCCTTCGTTATTGACGCAATTACAAAGTTCATCTGGCTTTATCCAGTAAAGTCTTCATCAACCCAAGATGCCTTGCAGAAGGTGAGACAAGCGATTTTCGGAAATCCTTCAAGAGTAATAACATATAGAGGTGCCGCTTTCACCTCCAAGGAATCTGAGGACTACTGTACGCATGAGAAAATGTGGCACATATTTAAAACTACCGGCATTCGAGGAAATGGACAGGTAGTAAAAGTTCATTTGACTTTGATCACATTCCTAGCCAAATCGTCCATCGAAGATCCTACCAAAGGTTACAAGCACACCGTAGATGTACAGCGGATTTTAAATAGCACGACGTGCAGGAGCACAAAGACTTCATCTTTTGATCTCCTCACCGGTGTAAAAATGAGAAATCGAAAGGACCTGAAGATCGTAGAAATTCCCGAAGAAGAAACGAAATGTTTGATGGAGGACAGAGAAGATATAAGAGAAGAGGCGAGGAAAAACATTCTAAGAATACAAGAGAATATAAAAACGTATAATAGGAAAAGAAAAAAGGCGCAGGTATACAACGTGAATGACCCGGTAGCCATACAGCGCACGCAATTTGCAACTGATCAAAGCTAATACAAAAGTTCTTTGGACCATACCGGGTAACAGTAAAAAAAGGCAACGACCGAAGGCATTTGCTTAATACCGTGATAATTAGTTGGTTTTTGGTTAGTTAGGAGCACCATTCGAGGAACCAACATAACTCCCTGGGATCGAGACCGAGAATTTAGACCGAGCTCCCCTCCCCTCTCCAAGGACGTCATCTTTGGAGCTTCTATCCTCCTCTGACCCCTAAAATCCTCATGGTGGGACACAAGTGCATGATATATATACAGTAACCACCGCTTATAGTGATCAGTGGTTATAAGATTCAACCGTTTATAAGAATCAATATCGCGAAAACAAAAACAAATGTATTATTTCCATGTTAAAATTTTCGCTTTAAAGAATCAATCCACCGGTTTTAAGAATCAGTTTACACTCTTCGCTTTCCTTTCATTTTTCCAAAAAAGCCACTTAAACCCTCAAGGCACCCAAAAGGCATGAAGTTCTTTCTTCTTTTTTTTTAAAGAAAGATTGATAAGATGGGATGGAATATAGTCGTAAAATTCATCCCTTTCCTTGTTAGACATAACATGATAGTTTCCCCTTAAATGCTTTAGCTAAACACTGTCCTATTAGCTTGACTCGGGGGGCATCTTTACCCGTGCGGGTCCGATTGCACTTTTCTCCACTGACAAACAAAAATAGGGACTCTTTTTTCCCACCTCCCACATCCTGGTCGCGGCTTCCTGGACCCTGAAACACATAAATCTTCGGCGAAATGTCTACTATCACTTAGGCAAACGTGACATTAGTAGATTCAGCACGTTATCAAATCGTGAAACGTAAGCTGGAAGGTGAATCTTCGTCTGAGACTATTAGTATTGAAAGAGGCATAAACAGCCTCCTGAAAACTTCATGACGTCAAATTACTTTAGAAAACTTTTTCTTGCTCCCTTCCTGTAGTTGAAATGTTAAAACTGTTAAGCAGGTATGTTGTTGCAAATATTGGATTTTTTTTCTTCTCTTACTATAATCATGTCTATCTACTTGTAGGTCTAGAAATTAAGTTGTATTTTTAAAATTATAAAAAATAATTTTAATAAAAGATAATTAACGTAAATTAAAGAGTATTTTATAGTAAATTATCTCATATATGTATATATAGGTGTGTGTGTGCCTGTCCAAAAACCTAAATTTCGGCTATAAGAATCAACCGCTTATAAGAATCAAAAACAGTAATAACAAACGTGATTCTTATAAGCGGAAATCACTGTATGTGTGTGGGTGTGTGTGAAATTTATGATATTTAATGTGGAATTTTCTTAGAAAAGTAAATAATTTGAAATTATCTAGATTTGCAAATGCTCATACTGTGAAACGATAAAGTTCAAATCGTGGAACTTTTCATTAACGCGATCAACAGAGCGTTTTGTATTTCTTCGTCAAACAAGTAAGCTGCAATGCTTTTAACCAAATTGTTATTTTTCAACTCCCTGATACCCTAGACAGAAATTCTGGGAATGTTTCATATTTCATCTTTTGGGGGAGGGGATACTGACCAATACCTGGATTTTACAGTGCCCTCCAATCATCTCTATTGGATAGTCTCGCGGCACAACGGCACGCAGCCTTGAAGAGTAGAGGTGCGACTTAGTTTACTTATTGTACGTATACAGCATGGTAGGAAGAAAACATGATTAGATTTGTAGGCAACTTGGTGTTATACAGGGTCCGAAATTATTACTCACAGCTACCGCCTCGGGCAGCTAAAACGGCTCTAACCCGCTTAGGCATCGAGTCGAACTGAGCGTAGATTACAGAAACGGGCAAGTCCTTCCGTGCTTCTCCACGTCTATGCCACACTTCATCAATCGTAGTGGCTGGAGAGTGGTGGTGACCCAGTCTCTCAGCAACCCATGACAAGATGTTTTCAATGAGAGAGATCTGAAGAACGTGTCGAAGACCATCTGTGTCGAGGTAGGTCACAAAACGACGGGCAACACGCGGTCTTGCGTTATCATTTTGAAAGACTACGTCTCCAAGGATTCGAAGATAGGACACAGCCACCGGCCTTAAGATCTAAGAAATGTAACGCTCGCTGTTCAGATTTTCCACGACGGGAACAAGAGGTGTTCGTGTCGTGTACCCAATAGCTGCCCATACCGTCACACTAGGTGCAGAGCCCGTATGACGATATCGAATGGAAGCAGGCCACGTGCGTTCTCCTTCATGCCTCTAGACACGGGTACGTCCATCATGATGTTACACGCAGAACCGACACTCGGCTGAAAATACGACGTGGTGCCACTTCTGTATCCAGTTTTGTTGTTGGGCGCGCACCACTGTTGTTAAGGAAAGCCGCATAAATGGTCGCTGTACTGACATTCCGTATTGCTCCACTCGTCGTCGCACTGTCCGTGCGAATACTTGTGCTGCAAACAAGCCCATTTCTTGACTCAATGTCCGTGATGTGGCTGTACAATCCTGCAAGTCGAACCTGACCACATGTCTGTCCTCTCGGGTGTTATTGGTGGGAAGCCATTGAGATTCTGTATAGCGTTCAGTAGGACCCTGCTGAACTCATCGATTCCATATTCGCATGACAGTCGTTGGATTCCGACAAATGCAAGTAGCAATATCACGGAACGATAAACCCCACTCTCCATAGGCCACGATCCTGCCGCTATCGAATTTTGACACGTGACGGTAGCCATTTCTCCTTCTTATACAAATCATAAAACGATCTTCTCACAAACAGCCAACATTCATATGCGATTTCCAAATGAGAAACCCGCTGAGTAACTTTTCTTTTATACAGAGTTTGAGATGCCGTTTCTTCCTCCTGCGTCGTTTGATTGCGTTTACATACTAATCATTTGCATATCTCAGCATCTTGTTCCTTTCATGCGAATTTGACGTTTGTATCATCCTTCATGATGCTGAAATTTTAATGGCCAGCAGTGTATTAGCGCACTTTACTCTAATTGCGTAAATACATATATCCAAGAATAGATATATATTCTGCGTAAGTTTTCTGTGCACAATCTCATCGTAAATACATTTGAAGTAATATTCCATTTATACTTTGCAGATTATAATTAAAAACAAGAGAGCAGTTGGAGTAGAAGTGGACTATTTATCAAAGCATTGGGAAATTGGAGCCAGAAAGGAAGTCATCGTGTCAAGTGGCAGTGTTCGAACTCCGCAGTTGTTGATGCTGTCCGGAATAGGGCCCAGAGAAGAACTGGAGAAATTCGATGTAGGTTTACCCTCTAGAATTGTCTACAAAAAGAAAATTGGTCGTATTGATACCTTTTTTGAAAATTCCATTTATATATATATATATGTAGGAAGGAGTTAGTACTCCTTCCTTTAGAAGTGAATCATTAGACTTAATTATTTTGAACATTTAATTAAACTAGACGATGTTTACAAGACAGGACTAACACTTAGTATGAAATTAAAAAATAAACACAGAAGCATCAAAAGAGCTAAACATCGGGAGCTTGCAGAACAACACATCCGCTTAAAGTCCTTCGTGCCGCAGTAGTAGGAGTGGAAGTTGTAGTAATAGTTCAGTTGTGTTGCCAAACTCACTCTCACACGGCCGTTCTGACTTTCCAGACGTCCGCGGCTGGGTTGTAAACAATAATTCTGAAAAGATAAAAAAAAAGAGCAGAAAAAGGAAAAATATTTCAAAAAATCAAGCATTGTTCAACACAGTGGTATTGGTGTTCAGTTTCTGCACCACTGTTTCATTTTGTCCGCTGCAGTTGATGTTATGGTTGGACCATCGTGATGTCCTAACTTTCGAACTTCGTAACGATCGTTGGGGTTGATGTTCGTGATCTCATATGGTCCGAAGAACTTTGGTCGGAGCTTTAATCCGGTTCCAAATTGAGTTCGTTGTATTGCCACTTTGTCACCGATCTTGTATTTACAAGCCGGTTTACGCCGTTTGTTATATTGTCGTATGTTTTCTTCCTGTAAACGGAGGATATTTCGTTTAGCTTCGATACGTAACGCTTCTTTGTCATCAAGAATTCTTTGGTGGTGTTCCTCGTCAAGAAGATTTTTAATCTGTAGATCCTCTTGTTGTTTCATTTTAACACCAATTAAAAGTTGAAAGGGCGTGAATTTTGTACTGCGTGTGGTGGTACTATTTAAGATACGTTGCAATCTTGGGACATATTTAAACCATTTGTCAGGTTCATCTAGAGCTAACTTAGTTAAAACGGGAATAATTGTGCCATGAACACGCTCAACCTGACCGTTGCCACGTGGCACACCTATTGCTATTGAAATGTGTTCAATTGACTGTTCCTGGCAGTAACTTTGAAATTCTGAAGATGTGAATGCGCTACCTTTGTCAGTAATGATTTTTGAAGGGTTGCCAAATGTAGTTTGTTGCAAGGATAATTTGTCTAAGGCATCTTTCGTAGAGGTGGACTTCACGGGATAGATCCATACAAATTTGGAAAAGGCATCAACTACTGTAAAAAGATACTTATAACATTTTTTGTCGATGGTAAAGGTCCTAAAAAGTCGCAATGGTAACATTCAAGGGGTGCATCACCTTTTGGAATGGGGTGAAGGTATCCTTCTTGTTTTCCAGATTTTCGCGAGGACAAAATGCAAGGAATACAGTTCGAAATAATTTCTTGAACTAATTTCTTAAGTTGAGGAATGAAAAATTCACGAGAAACAATTAATTCGTTTTTTTGTGAAGCAAAATGACCTTGTGAATGGGCGTTTAGCACTATTTCTTTCTGCATCATTTGTGGTACTACTAAAAGTTCGGCATCCTGATGAAGTTTATAAAGAATTCCGTTTTTAACAAAAAAATCATCAGAAGGTGTAGATTCAAGCATAGATTTAATTTGAGATATAAATTCATCCTGGTCTTGGGCATTTTTCACCTTTTGAGTGATATCATTTGAGGTAATTACAAGAATGGGGTTACGACTTAAAGCATCAACATGTTTCATCTGTCTACCGGGTCGATGACAAACTTCATAATCAAAGTCTTCTAACATCAATGCCCATCGAGCAATTTTAGCTGGTAGGTCTTTTTTGTGCATCGTTTTTTGGAAAGCATCACAATCGGTGATAATTTTAAATTTTGTTCCCAACAAGTAGTTTCGAAATTTTTGTAGCGCTTCAATAACGGCAAGAACTTCCAGTTCATAACTATGATATTTTTCTTGTTGAACTGTAGTTTTACGGCTAAAATAATGAATAGGATGAAACTGTCCATCATCGGATTGTTGCAAGAGCACAGCGCCAAAACCTAAGGAGCTGGCATCAGTGTGGAGTTCTAATGGGTATCCCTGTTGAAAAACATGAAGAACTGGGTTTTGTGAAAGAATGTTTTTAAGTTGTTGAAAAGCTGCTATTTGTTCAGAGTCAAAATTAAATTCTACATTATCCCGAAGGAGGTCACTTAATGGTCTAGCAATCAGCGCATAATTTGGAATGAACTTTCTGAAATAACTTGTTAATCCAAGAAAACTTTGAACTTGTTTAGGGGTTTGAGGTTGTGGGAAATTTTGAACAGCTTGTGTCTTGGTAGGTGAGGGTTTAACTACTCCATTTTCGATAATGTAACAAAGAAATTCTATCTTTCGCTGTAAAAATTGACACTTTTTAAAGTTCAATTCAAGGCCATAGTCTGCAGCTGTTTGGAGAACTAGGCGTAATTTTTGTAGACCTTCAACTTCATCATTAGATGGTATGAGAAGATCGTCCATGTAAACAATAAGAACATTGTCGCGAATGAGATTTCTAAAAACTGTGTAAACATATCGTTGGAAAACACTGGGACTGTTACATAAGCCAAATGGGACACGTAAAAATTCGTATTGTCCTTCATGAGTCACAAAAGAAGTATATTTAGTGCTATTAGGGTCCATAGGTACATGAAAGAAACCATTTTTGAGATCAAGTGAAGTGAACACCCGAGATTTTCCAAGTTTGTCTAAAGCTTCTTCGATGAGCGGTAAGGGAAATTTATCTTTTATCATTTTTCTATTCAATTTGCGGTAATCAACACAAAGTCTATAATCTCCACTTTTTTTCTTACATAGAACAATCGGTGCGGCATAATCGGAGCAACTTTCTTTAATAATTCCATCATTTAACCAATCTTGAATTTGGCTTTCTACAATTTTCTGTTCCGCGAAAGGGAGTCGTCGAGAACGTTGAGCTACAGGGATTTCATCTTGTAATAAAATAGTCATCTTAATTTCAGTGTCTTGAACTTTATGTGGTTTGTAGGAAGTAACGATATTTTGAACTTCCTCACGAGTTTCAGAATTCAAAATGTGTGAAAGATCAAATGGAAAAGCTTGATCATCAGAAATATTAGCAATATTAACGAAGGTGTTATTTTCAGGAGTTTTGCATAAACGAATACCGTCTTTATCAAATGTAAATTGGGTTTGCTGTAAAAAGTCGATTCCGATAATCACATCAAAAGGAATCAAGTCATCCTCTAGAACATGTATTTTAGCAGGTAAAGTAATGGTTTGAATTTCGATGGAATCCTGAAAGAATCCGATGCTGTGAACTTGGTTTTTGCCAATTCCTGAAAAGGGAATGTTGGTGGGCTGCAATGGTGGCGAACCAATTCTTCGATAGGTTTTCTCATTGATGAGGGTTGCCTGTGACCCAGTGTCACAGAGTGCTGTCAATTGAATTCCTGCAAGTTGAATGTCAACATGCATGGGATTTTTCGATGAAGTTTCAGGAGAAAGTGCATTTACAGTTTTATCAGAAATAGGTTTTTGAGAATCAGGTTTTGGTTTAGAATTTCGATAACTTTTAGGGCAATTAGCATGAACATGACCAAAACTTTTACATCCGTAGCATTGTTTACCATGTGACTTATTCAAACATTGGTTGCTTTTGTGACCTCTCAAGCCACAGGAAAAACATACTGGCTGTGTATTTGGGCTACGTGTATTATCGACTTTCACATTGAGGTAGGAAGCATCAATTTTTTTCTGATTATTTTGTCTGAAATTTTGTGATCTGGTAAAGATTTGTTCATAAATTTTCAACTTTTCCTTAAATTCAGGGACGGATTTACAACCGTAAAGAATAACTTTATTGTTTGTTGAATCAGGAATTCCGTTTATGACATACTCAAACAGAGAGGAGTCATCGAGAGAACCTTTGTGTGCCAAATCTCTCATAGCTAAGAAATATTCTTGTAGGGTTTCAAACGGTTTCATACGTCGAGATTCCATTAATTTATGTAACTGAATACCGTTAATTTTGTCCGAAAATTCGTCTAATAAATGGTGCTTCAATTGTTCCCAATTTGTAATTCCACGAATAGACCTAATTAAAGTTTGAGCGGGACCAGTTAAACATTTTCTAACAAAAGTAATTTGGTGAATTGGATTGTTTATCTGATATAAACAAAAAAGTTCTTCAACGTCAGATATAAAATTCTCAACACTGTAATTATCACGAGACGAGAAAGGTTTTATTAAATCAACAACGTCTTTCAGACTAAACAACTGGAAAGAGAGATTCGCAGTTTCAACTGAAGGCAATGAATTTTGATCTGATTCACCAACGGAAATGTGTGTATTTTGCTTATTCGAAGATTCTTTTGCGTCAATGGTGGGGAAAAAGGGAGATCTATTTTCCTCTATAACGCTGTTAGTTTGGGATGAATGTGCATCCGGAAGTGAGTCATCATTCACTTCGCATTCCGAAATATCAGAAAATTCTGCTTTTAATAACGATAAATCACTAAGACTCATAAGAATGGTATTGGCACATTTGTCTGGGTCAGTTGAAAATTCTAAATGAAGTAGATTACAAATAGAAATCAAGTCTTTAAGTGAAAACTCTTTAAGTACTTTCTGTTTCGTTGCTTCCAACACGAATGGCTGTTTAAAACCTGTAAATTTACGTAATCTGGTACGATTTTGTCTGTCGCCGTCTGTACCAAAAATTAAACGATGTAGAACCTTTATTTGATTCGTACCACCAAATTTTAATGATTTTGCAATATTGGGGTAATCGTTGAGAGTAGCCATAACTATATACTAGGTTCAAACAATTATAGTACACAAATATACAAATATTCAAAACCAAAATCAATACTTATAATACGTAGGTACTCAAATTCAAAAATAGAAAATAATATTTCAAATCGAAATTTTTTCAAATACCAATTCAATAATAAAATATTGATTCTCAAAATATGCATCAAAATAAGTAATCTTTAAAACAGGTTTTGTTCAAGAAAACAAAATTATGAACTAAAATAAGCATCAAATATCAAATAATAAGTTCTTCAAAATAATTTCTCTGGTTGAAGAAAATAGAGGATGTAAATTTAGATATGTATCAAGTTAGATATTACTTCAGCAAAATATTCATCAAATTAATCTTCAAAATAAATCACTGTTGAAGAAAATAGAGGATGTAAATGCAGCATCAAAATAATAGTTAAAGTTCTAATGTTAAAAGCATCAAAATTGGGAAATCGAAAGTATCAAAATTGTGAAATCGAAAGCATCAAAGCATTCTGCAAAATAAAAAATATTCTCGCAAGAAAACAGCAGAATTAAGTTCAACATCAAAGCGCATCAAATAAGCAAAGTTGTCATCAAATAAACATTCGCTTCGTCAAAATTATGCATCAAAATAATAATATAATAATCTTCAAAAGTATTCAATTCGCGATCTTTCAAAATATATGTTATGTTGTGGTTTGTTCAAGGAAACAAGATTCTTCAAGTTAAATGTCGAAATTTTCATCAAATCATCAAATAATTTCATCGAAATAGAATTCTCTTCAAGAAAACAGAAGTGATAAATTCAACGTCAAAGACCATCAAAAATGAATTTAGCATCAATTAAATTCTTGCATCAAAAGAACGTTGAAATATCTTTCAGTTTTCTTAAATCATCAATAAGTTGAGAATTCCCTTAATCATCAAAATTTTCTTGAACAAGCGTCAACGTATGCATCAAATAATTTTAATATGATCCAAGTTACTTACAATTCTGGTTTTGGTTCTCATCATCCCATCAGAGTATCATCAGAGTCCGTGGCACATCACTTTGGCTTTCGCTTTCGATATCCAAATCCAAAATGACAGACAACAGTAATCCAGTCGAAATCAAGTCGAAATCAAGTCGAAATCAAGTCGTATCATCGAAAGAAAATAAAGTTTTTTTTTTTTTAAGTTCAGCATGCTAGGGGTATTTTTCGAGTCCGAGGGCCGAGCACCCATGTAGGAAGGAGTTAGTACTCCTTCCTTTAGAAGTGAATCATTAGACTTAATTATTTTGAACATTTAATTAAACTAGACGATGTTTACAAGACAGGACTAACACTTAGTATGAAATTAAAAAATAAACACAGAAGCATCAAAAGAGCTAAACATCGCGAGCTTGCAGAACAACACATCCGCTTAAAGTCCTTCGTGCCGCAGTAGTAGGAGTGGAAGTTGTAGTAATAGTTCAGTTGTGTTGCCAAACTCACTCTCACACATATATATATATATATATATATATATATATATATATATATATATATATATATATATATATATATATATATATATATATATGGGTCAGGATAACCGTGCGATGATTTAAAATAATTAAACTATTATAAACTATACTAACATTTAATTAATATTACTTATTTACAAATATCATTTACAAAGCTACATCGCTAATTAATAACATAATAGGCTAAAGAACATAATATAGCAGTCGTCTACTGCTATCAGACAAAACGCGTCATCGTTCTGCCATCGTCGAACCGCTGACTGACTGGGGTTGCCAGATCTCTTCTTCTTTAGTTGAGCTGGAGCGGCGCAAACGTATTATAGCGTCATCTAGTGGAATATGCAGGTACCACTCTCCTATGTAGGCTCAGGTACCACATTTTCGGCCGTCCTGCACTCGGCTGGCCCTCCAGACGATACTGCAAATATACAAAAACCAAACAGCGAACAGCAAGACTGAAAAAGTACAAAATTCTCTGAAAAGAAACAAATGTTTGAAACATATTGAGCTTATCGTCTTAGCTCTGAAATGAAAATTGAGTCAGCTCGTCTTTAATCTTCGTTTTCGTCAATTCACAGTATTTTCGTCTTCAAAATTACTCAGTCTATTATTTTCTTTTTGAGAAGATACGATGTTTTTTTATTAATATTTTGGCATGATATACCATGATTTTAGAAATTCAGCGCATGTCGTCGTGTAGTTAGGTCCGTCATGACTTCCTTCTTTGACCACGTCATAAGTGTTGCCTCCTTTAACCTTAATGATTTTGTAGGGTCCTTAATATTTCGATTTTAGTTTCAAGTGCGGTCCGAACTGAGTTCTTTTTATAGCGACCAAATCGTTAAGTCTATAAGGTTGTGGTTCTTTTTTTCTTAAGTTATGCGTCTTCCGGTTTTCTTCTTGGATTTAAAAAGTCTATTGCTTTGCATGCTTTCTCAGTTCATCTCTTTGAGCTTCAAAATTAGCTTGAAATTCGATCTCGATCATTTTTTGAGCTTCTCCAGACCTCCTATATTCATCTTCGTACCAAAAAGTAACTCAAAAGGTGTGGTGTCTATGCTCCTTTGATACGTGGAATTAATCGTCTGCTGCAGTTCGTTCGCAAATTTATACCACTGAGCTGAATTTTCTAAAGATAACTTTGAAAGAACTGATATGATAGTCTAGCTGATTCGCTTTATCTCTCCGTTCAACATTTTATTGTAAGTTCTAAGTTCATCGATCATTTCATTCATTTGTGACACTACATTTTCTTTTTGTACAACAGCAAAAATATTTGTTTGATTAATAACAAAAATAAGATATAAACTCACTATTACTCCTCCTATGATACACCAATCATAGCCAGACGAATTACGAAATAATTCTATTAACAAAACAAACCAGTCGAAGAAAGATCGACGATTCGTAGTCTTGTGAGATTCAAGTCTTTGAGTAGGAACATTTTCTCTCTTATTTTCACTTGTGGTTTTTCATAATGAACATCATGTTTTAGTCCTATTTTTTTAGTACTTTCGCTTCTTTTAGAATATTTTTCCTTTCTAGTATCTTCAGTCAATTCTTTTGGTTTGTGATCTTGGCTATCCTCTGAAAATGGTAATCTACGGGGCTGATGGAATATAGGTTCATTACTTTTTACCAAAATATCTAATTCGACATTTGACGTCTTAGTTTTATGTGGTACATAATTCGAAACTAATTGTTGCACCTTATCCTTGAAAATATTTGGAACGTCAGGTTCAATGGTAAGTTCAACTTCATTAAAAGTTAAATCAACTGGTAGAACGGATAACATGTTCATTTCTTTTGCGCACTGAGATTTATTTTTAATCGTAATTCCGTTTTCATTAATTAGTGTCTCACCTTGCATTAATACATTAAGTCCTACGATGACGTCATAAGACATAACATTGTTTTCAGCAACACAAATATCTACATTACACTTAAAATCATCAACATTAATATTTCCTTTAAAATAATCTAGTGATTTCACTACGCATTTACCAAAACCAATTAAAGAATAACTCGATGGAATTAATTCTCCAACATTTAATTTGTCAAACACAGATTTTCGAAGTAGCGTTACTTGACTTCCAGTATCTATTAGTGAACTTACACTTAAATCATCAATCATTACTCTATTGTTCAGTTTCGGTTCTTCCTGAACATTCAACGTGGCTACTTCTGGTTTCGAATTTGTTCTAGGACACGATGAAGCAACGTGCCCAAACCCTTGGCAAAGAAAACATTTGATCCCCTTCTCTTTATGGATACAAAATTTCGAAATGTGATTATTTACACCACAATTAAAACAAATCCTATTTTTACGATTATCAAAATCATTGTATTTCATTTTTTCAGAACCATTATACTTCACTTTATTTACCCTTTCGTTTTTAGAATTAAATCTACCACTATGCTCATATTTTGATTTCGTTTTATCAAAAGCATTAAATCTATCATTAAAATCATGTTTTGTTCTAATTCTATCGAAAAAACCTTTACTCTTTGCTGAATCACTCTTTATTACTTCATAAATTTTAAGTTTTTTTTAAAATTCTAACAATTCTTACATCCGTACAAAATAGTTTTTTTCCGGTTTATCATTTATTCCATTAACAACATAAGTGCATTAAAGCAGATTCCTCAATTTTACCGCAATTGCACAACTCTCATCTTTAAAAAGTATTCCTGAACGGTTTCAGGATCCCTCATTTTCTTTTTCTCAAAAGATCATGTAAATTAGCTGAATTTATTTCAAAAGAAAATTCATCAATCAAGGCTTGTCTCAATTTTTGCCACGAATTAATTTCGGTTTCTGTTCTAACAAATAACAAAGCATTTCAACCCAATGATCTTTTAGCCATAACAATTTTTTGTAAATCCGACAAATTAAATAGTTTTGACATATTCTCAAAGTGATCGATCCAATTAATTTTATTTTCATGCGATTCTGCATTAAATTTAGAAATGGTACTTTCGATATCAGCCTAATTAATATTAACACTTGGAATAACATGGTTTGCATAAAAATGACTTCTGTAAACATTATCACATTGTATTGAACAATCAGCTATATTTTTCTTTTCGTTTACATCGCACTGCATTGAAAAATGATTTTTATTATCCACTTCAGTTTCTGAATCAGAAGCAGGAACATCTGTATTTGCTTCATGAGTGTTCTGAGCCAGCGTTTCTATATTGCATAATAGAGACAGAATTCTTTTTGTAAGTTCTGGTTTAGCTCCGTCGAATGAAATATTTAAAATATTTTATATGGTAATAAGCTCGCCAAGCGAAAACACATCATCAATCTTTTTTAATTTCTTTTGAAATTTATCACTTTCGATTTCAAAATCAAATCCTTCGAAATTCCTAAGTCTCTTTCGATTTGATCTATCCCCGTCATAATCAAAAATTAGTTTATGCAGAATTTTGATTTTATCTGATTTGAAATTTTTCAATGCAACGCTTATTTCTTTTATATTATTCAATTCTTTTATATCATCTTGTAATATGAAAAATGTTCACGTACCTCTTAAAGATGCTGGACTTGAATCCACGTGCTTTAAACCGTAAATCGTCACTTGTATACCCGGTAATTCATAATATAATCGTTGATCCTAAATTAAGTCCTCGAGATTCAATTTTAAAGTTTCGAACAAAATTAAAATTATGCCTGTGTCATTAATCCTGTATCAATCTATAATCCTTTATCTTTAACCTGGGATCCCACTTCTGAGTTTGTGGGTCAGGATAACCGTGCGGTGATTTAAAATAATTAAACTATTATAAACTATGCTAACATTTAATGAATATTACTTATTTACAAATATTATTTACAAAGCTACGTCGCTAATTAATAACATAATATAGCAGTCGTCTACTGCTATCAGACAAAACGCGTCATCGTTCTGCCATCGTCTAACCGCTCACTGACAGGGTTTGCCAGATCTCTTCTTCTTTAGTTGAGCTGGAGCGGAGCAAACGTATTATAGCATCATCTAGTGCAGGGGGTGGCGAACCTTTATGGATCAACGTGCCATTTTTTCTAAAGAAATGTTTAATGAGGCCATATACGTGTCGTCAAATAATTTTGACTTAGTGATTATTGGGAAAATAATAAAACTAAATACTAACAACTCAAAACTCTTTATTTGCTAACAAAAAAATACAGTTATATCTGTAATTCAAATTAAAGTAACATTAGTGTGACTTCTGTTGTTGCAGATTAGATGACAAATAACTTATATTAGGGTAGTAAGATGTTACTTTTAGCAGAATGCATGCTGAACTGGAATCATCTTCCAAACGGTTTCTAAGCGAGTTTTTAATGTTATTCATCTCTGAAAATAATGACTCGCAGGCATAAGTAGATGAAAATATGGTTAAAATAGCATGAGCCAGCTTCTTCAAACAGTTAAATGTATCTGGAATCGAATTCCATGTCGCCAAAATTTTGTTACTGGCATTTTTACTTATATTGCTTGTTAGTCCTTCTGTTTCAATCAATTCCAACTTTTTCCTTGTTTCAATAAATTTTTGAATCCATATTGAAGTAGACTGGAAATCAATCAGCTGCATTTCAAATTCTTCAATTTCCAACCAATCGAATTGGAACAAGTTCAGTTTATCAAATGAAATCACATCAGGGTACATAATAAACTTGAGCGTTTTCGATAATTATTCGAACTGAGAAAATCTCGTTGAAAATTCCTTGATTGAAGAATCAATTACGAAACTTAATTCATCAATAACTTTTCTTCGTCTGGTTTCTCATGTACATCTAAATCTTTAATATTTTTTTTCAGGTTTGGGAAATATTTGTAGTTTTTTGTAATAATACCGTTTCTGAAAACATGCAGTTTATCTTCAAAAGCGCGAATGAGATCCATCATGACGATAATTGTTTTATTTGCGCCTTGAAGCTTTATGTTCAATTCATTGAAATGTTGGCATATGTCTGTAAAAAACATCAATTTTGAAAGCCACATAACATCCAACAACTGTGGGTATTGATCAATTTTTCCCTCATTTTGCAGAAACAGTCTGATTTCTTCCAAGCAGTCAACAAATCTTTGAAGTACGTTCCCGCGGCTCAACCAGCGAACATTATTATACATCAGTAAGCCATAATACACCGAGTTGACTTCATTCAGCAAAGCATCAAACTTTCGCTTATTTATATAGCCTGTGACGATATGAGGTTGACTATTTTTGAGACTAAGGGCCTGTTCACATAGGAGTCCGTTGCGTTAAGGAAAAGATGACGTTGAGACGAAAATAAACCAATCATAGGCGTTACAAATTATATTGCTAATCGTTTGGGGGCATTTGATTGGTTTATTTTCGTCTCAACGTCATCTTTTCCTTAACGCAACGCAACGGACTCCTATGTGAACAGGCCCTAACGCCATTACATTATCAAGAGATGTTAAACTACTCTTAGCACATAAGACTTGTTGGTGAATGATGCAGTGGAATTCAAGAATCGAATGTCCTACGTCTGTTTGAAATAAACTAATGAAACCATTTTTTTTTGCCCACAATACTTGGAGCACCATCAGTTGTTACTCAAACAATTTTTTTCAAATCAATTTCTTTCTCAGCAAGCGAATTTTTAACAACCGTACAAATATCTGAGCCCTTTGTAGTTGTTAGCAACGATATTATCGCAATTCTTCCTTAATGACGTTTCCTACGCAATATCGAGCAAAAACCGCTAAACGTGCAGATTTAGTGACATCAGTACTTTCGTCAAGACATAGCGATATGAAAGGAGAGGAGTTAATGTCATTTTTTTGTTGATCTGTTACATTTTCGGCCAGTTTTAAGATTCTTTCTTTTATTGTGTTTCTAGATAAAGGAGTATCTTTGATGCGCTGAATTATTTTATCTTTATTATCAAAATCATCAAAAAGTGAGGGCGCGCATGCTAACCAGGCTTCCTTCAAAAACTCTCCCTCTTGAAAAGGTTTACTATGCCGAGCAATGACATTTGCAGCCGAGTAAGGGCCTGTTCACATAGGAGTCCGTTGCGTAGCGTTAAGGGAAAGATGACGTTAAGACGAAAATAAACCAATCATAGGTGTTAAAAATTTCATTGCTAATTGTTTGGAGGCCTATGATTGGTTTATTTTCGTCTCAACGTCATCTTTTCCTTAACGCAACGCAACGCAACGGACTCCTATGTGAACAGGCCCTAACTTGCCGTGCTCGTATGACAATTTTTGCCAACATATTTAATCATAGACGTCGGCTGTTTATTTCTGTCTTTTATTGCACTTGCAATTAATTCCTTTTGCTCTGGTTCGCTTTTTTTACAAATAGATCTGTGATTTGTTTCAAAATGCCGGTTTACAGACGATGTTCTACATACCACTGTTCGAGAACATAAAACACACACAGCTTTGTCGCCTTTACTAATCATGCCATATTTCTCGGTCCAAAAGGTTTGAAATTCTCTGATACACTTGCTATCTTGCACTTTTTTTTTTGCTGAACTAGACATGTTAAATAACAGTTAAAAACCGTAAATATAACACAAATAAACTAGATAAACTTTTAAAGATACGAGACGAGACGTAGTATGCGTAAACAAACTATGCGTCATTAACAATAAGGCGAAACGTCGCTACGTCAATGGCTACGTCAGTTTTCGTCTACTATAGATCACGTGATTATCGGGTGGCAGAAAACAGAAGCCGTTCCTATGCGTTTGCATGTGTTTTTGGACGATACCTTCATTTTGAGTTAAATAATTTAAGTATATTTATAAAATTCATCATATTAGTTGTATGTAACAGGTATTTTAACACTTTATTTTCAATATTTCGAAAGGTTTAAGACAATATAATCATTCTTTCGTTGAGAATGATTATTATTATGTTGAGATATGTATAGATATCAGGTTTTTAGATATTTTTGGTTTTATGGAGATTGTCTAATCTGGGATTAGTAATTTAAAAAAAAAAGATATCAGGATAAGTTACTTCAGGACAGCGTCTTGTATCGTAACTCCAGTCTTCCTGCGTAATTTAGTGATATACCTTTGTTTAGGTACCGTATCTAAAGACTTTGCGTAATCTGAGAGCATTTTACTCAACAAGCTGTAAGAATGCTCATTGAACGGCATGTTAAATTAAGCAATGTTTTGCCATCCTGCCAAACAAGAAGTAAAATCTGCAAGAGTTGAGATGTGACATGCTGCGAGACACTGCCCTATTGTAGTCCACGACGTAACTAAGGCAAGACAATGGAGAATTTGCACGTCTTTTGATTTTATAAGTATACAATATAAAGCAACGAAATAAGAAAATGAGTACTTTTCTTTTAAATGTGAGCTTTAATTACGGATTTCTGAAGAGTTTAACATCGCACTATTTACGGTATCATGAAAACGCAGCATAAATACAGTGCCGGCTTGTGACTTTCAGCCCGCTGCCCCGCGCACCGCGCCGGGATCACTCCCGTTCGATCGTAATACTTCATAGTGAACTTTGTTATTTTTAATTTAAATGCAAACCATTTTGATCGGTGGCGTGCCCAAAATATTGTGTCGCGTGCCATCGCCATTGGTTCGCCACCACTGATCTAGTGGAATATGCAGGTACCACTCTCCTATGTAGGCTCAGGTACCATATATATATATATATATATATATACCATACTGGACAACCCAAGGAGAGAAGACTGGTGTCCAGCATGTCACAATGGAAGATGCCCAATCGTGGCTCGAAGAATAGACGACTATGCAAGTTACGGCATCACAAAACTTTATTAGAAGGAGAGTACGTCTCCCCAAGACAGTTACAAAATCCGGAAAGCGCGCCTGTACCTTGGTAGTACGGCTTATATAGCTTCTGTCATGTGATAATGATAGCGATTAGGGATTTGCTGCTGTTGTCAAGTCACATGGGGTTTTATGTAATCTGCGCAAAGCCTATATGGAATTACAACTGACGCTACGTAGGTTTGAAAAAGGAAGCCAATTAATATTTCTCGCCCGAGGGCTTTTAGAACTTAGAATTGAAAGCGAAATTAGTTCGTACGCCCAAAGAAATTTAGAATAATTTAGAATTTAAAGTGGTATGGGGTTTTTAATGTTATATATATATATATATATATATATATATATATATATATATATATATATATATATATATATATATATATATCACTAGAAATTTATTGGTAATAGAAAATTTTTACTAAAAAATTTGGCAAATGTTAACAAAAGAATAGAATAAGGAAATAAATAAATTTTGGGAAATTATTTAAAAAATCAATGAACTATAGATTTTGGTATATATTTACTTTTCTTTATAACAATAAAAAAAATGCCTTCCTTACCATCTACACTCGTGTTTTGCCAAATCCCATGTGTATAAAACTTCTTAATTAAATAGTGATATGTGTTTGTATTTCATTTAGTCAAAATTGAACAAAAACAAAAATTTAAATTCAGCACGATTTTAAAATTATAAGCTTTATACTAATACATGGAAAATGCATTTATCTGTATAAATCCATACTATCAAAAATTAAATACATTTATCTATATAAATTTAAACTAGAAAAAATTAAAGAGAATGGTCTACCTGGACCTCAGACGGTATCTGTTCAACATTTGGTGAAATATTTGAGAATGCTAATCTTATATCATCGTTGTTTGGTTTTTATAGCTACTCATTTTAAAACAATCCAGGCTTGCACATATAGGTAAAAGGGAATGGAAGCAGTGTAAACTTTAAGCTTGTTTACCGCCATATTTAACAACATCATATATTTTTAACATACAAAAATACGAAAAAAATATTAAAAATATGAAATTGTAGAAAGTTTAATGCATGTCTTTCAATTAAATATATCAAAGTGATATGAATTTACATCAAACTATCCATGGCCTCTCTAAATGTTTTCACAACCCCTCTGTGGGGCGAGATCTACAGTACGCGCACGTCTGATCCAGCATGAAACAATTCGTCTAAGGCTATAGTCGTAATACTGGTAGCATTTTTAGTTATAGGATATTCTTTACTCTTGCGCATGAGTAATTCAAGTCATCTTGTTCGTTTAGCTTGGTTTAGTGTCTGTGGTTTTTTTGTTTTGTTGTTGTTTTAGAATTAGCAGATTATTAAAAACGTTTATTAGTTAACCCTAAATTGTACTCTCAAACGTGATGTATTAGAAAATATGGCAATGAAATGTGTACAACTAAAGCCAAAATATACTATGTTTTGTTTTGTGTTACTGATTATATCGCCAGCAGATTCAGGGCCATGCCGGCGGTAAACGGATCCACGTTAGGTAACAGCATTGCCGTGGCGAAGCGGAGGCCGCTATGTGAGAGTAAGTGAAAAATGCCCATCTCAGGAAACGAGGTATAATACACTAGGGTAGAGTGAAAAAGTGTCGATTTTGTAAATTACTCTTAGCTTGGGTGCAGGAAAGTTGTTACTCTGGATCAATAACAACATGCTAAAAGGAATTTGAAATCTGATAATATTTTGTGGTGCCACAATGACCTTGAAGAACTGAAAAATCAGAGAAAAAACAGATATGCGTCAAAAATTGCCATTCGTTAAAATCTTTAGAAATCTTTTAGCTTGGGTTTAAAAGAGTTGCTCATTTCTATCAATATGAGCATAAAAAAAATTATTAGCATACATAAATATCTAGAGGTATCACAAGGAGACTGAAAATCCAGAATTTCAAGAAAAATCAGATTTTTTACAAAACATTTAATTTTTACATAAGGAAAGCGCAATTCAAATGACAATGATAATTCGCATTATTTATGCTTTGAATAACATTTAAGTGGAAGAACAGATAAGATTCTAAGAAACTATTTGAAAAAATTATTATCATAATCAGCTTTTGTGTTAAACTTTTTCATTATGGATCGTGATTTCAGTCTTTATCGAATGTATCCATCCCTTTCACATTTTCAAAAACAGCTGCAGAAGCTTCTGTTACTAATCGAACAGACCGTTCCACATGTTGAGTGTGACATGGTAATTTCGGAAAAGTTAGAACTTTATCTTCATTAATACACATCATGATCTCGTCTCGGCTAAACGATCTTGTCAAAGGCGGTTCAACATTAACGTAGTTCTCGTGACTTATCATTTCATAATAATCCTTGGCTTCAAAGTTCAATTTGGGGACCATGAAGTATCAAATGCCTTCCATTGACCTCTGCTGATTCTTGGCTTTCAGCACACGTCTAAGAGCTAGTTGTCTAATAGTAGCATTTTCATCAGTCATCATGGGCTAATAACATGTTCTCTGGGTGAGCGAAAAATGCATTCCTCTGTATTACATTATCAACTACTTTCTTTATATTCTGAGGAAGATATCTGCTGAATGCTACCCTTTTCTATAAATGTCGAGGACCTTCAAAGCAATCTGATTTGGTTTTGATTGCAAACCAAACTGGTACATAAACATTAATTATGTATGTGGCCAGAGTTACAAGATTTACAGACGGATCAATTGATGAAATGTACAAACGGAGTATTCGGCTTGCAGTAGTCAGCCACCTTGAATGGGACATTGGTCCAGGTTGTATATTGGCTAACTCTTGGCTGCAACAACCCGACATAACAGCTGTGGCGATGTTATATAAATATTTTTGATAATTACTTAATTCTTTTACATCAACTTCTGGCAATACACTACCCTCAATCCTGTTATATTTTTGAACGTAAAACACAATTTTTCAGAGCCTTTCCAATTAATCCCGAGAAAGAGTTTGGACCATGGGTTTCGCTATCAAGGTTGATTAACAGGTGCCTCAGTGGAAGTTCATTTGTGTGGAGGAGGCACACAAACCAATGAAGAGGCTTATTATAATGTACCTCTAATAAACGAATTACACCTCTTTCACAACCAGTATTTACATTTGTTCCATCGCATCCTACTGCAGCTAAATCATCTGTCATAAACCTATCTTTAGACAAAAAGGTTGTAATACTGTTTTTAATATTCAAAGAAGTCCCTGATAAAGGTGTGATATGACCCAGATATTCAGAATTTGGCTCTTTTAACAAAACCACATATTCTTCCAGAACATTGATAGGATGGGGTTTTCCACCTTTTGGCACTGTCTTTCTGGTTCTGTCCTTTCTACCATCAAAATAAATTGCTTGCAGCATCATTTTATTTTGCTGTACATTAAATTGAAGTTCCTTTCGAAGCTTTTGCCTCTCTCTTCGCAGTTTACTGCGATCTATAACTAAGGATGTGTCACCTTCACTCACAAGGCCCATATCTTGGAGTAAAGCCGATGAAACAGCTGCAGCACTGCGATCTGATAGCCCCCATCTATCGCACTCACGAGCCAATGTTGGGAGAGACTCACGCATTTGACTACTAGAGGGCAGTTCTCCGACCTTCGTTTCTGCTGAATCGACTACGCATACGCATTCTGAAGTATACTTTGTTTCTCTTAAAGAGGGTATAAAATTACAATTACCTTGTTGTACCAACACTTGATCATCGTAAACATTTGTGCTACGGTTATCAGTACAATCATCTGATCTTGATAATTTAGAAATTTTCGATACTGCTTCCTGTTTCTGCTTTCGTTTCTCCCTTTGTTGTATCTGCTTTGTAACCTTCTGATCAATACTACCAATCATCATCTTCCTGTTAGTCAGCTGGTCAGTAAGAAAGTCTTTCTCCTTCACGGGCACTTTTCTCGACTTTTCACATGAACAATACTGTAATGACTTACATTTGCAAGCTGCAATATCAAATAACTTTTTTGCAGTTTCCTTAAATGCTTTTGCCTGACTTTTATAACTCTCAGAACTAGATCTCTGTTTATAAGGTTTAAGAAGCTTACGATATTTGCTATATTCATGAATCTTAGTATAAATTCGAGCGTTTGAAATAGTTGGTATAGATGCTCTCTTCCAAATTTCTTCAATATCCTCTATAACGATTTCAGAAAAAGTAGGTTCCTTAGCTTGACCTCCTATTTTAATCTCTAAACGAACGAACAAATAATGGTTCATAACATCCTCGTATGTGGGCAGAGCACTTTTATTAAATGCAGCATAAGCTCCAAACACTGGGCAATTATTAAAGCTAGCACGTGTTGTTCGTGATAACGTAGACTTGTAATCTGACATTCTAATAAATAACAATAAATCCGCTTACCTCTTCTTCATTAAAATAGTCCACAACACTGAAAAGAAAGAAATTTTCACTAACGAGTCTCTAATACACACGTTAAAAAATATATTTTGCTTTAGAGCTAGAGATTTTGATAACGTTGGGAAAATGGCGACTTTCTTACTTGCTTTCACCCTCCCTGAATGCTTGCAGAAAGGAAGGGAAAAAAAAGTTAAATTTCCAACTGAATGGTGCTGCCATCTCTTGCCATTCTTGGCATTTACTATGCGTTAAGTTATAATAGATACTTAAATTCAATGATTTTCCAATTTTAGTTAAAATTTTTAGATTTTCAAAGGCGTTGTGGCACTTGAAGATATTATTGGAATTAAACTTTTTTGAACAGGTGTTACTGTCAACTAGTAGCAACTTTCCTGCACTCAAGCTTTTTGATCCGAGAAAAAAATTTTTTTCGCTCCACCCTAATATACACCTATTAAGCCGGTGGTAAGTTTGTTTAACGACTCCGTAGTATCGCAGTTACCTTTCAACTTGCGATACGTCCCTTCGATAGTTGGCTTTTCCACAACACGACACGAAGAACCATGAAGGAGGAATATTAGTAGTGCTTAAAATTACCATTCTAGCAACGCCAAGGTTTTGGCGAGCATGGGGGACCGTACACTTCAGTTTTACCCTTTTTTCAGTTTTCAACTTATTTATTTACTGAATTGTAATTTTGCAGTATTATAAGACATACATTTCACATTGCTCCATATTTTTCAGATTGACGTGGTGGCTGACTTGCCTGTAGGATACAACTTACAGGATCATTATGCATCAAGTTTGGTGTACCAGTTATCCGATACGATTTTGCCCATTGTTGTTAGAAGTTTACTTCCCACAAGTATACTCGATTACACCTTTAACAGACATGGTAAATAAAACTTTCATTTAAAAAGAGAAACTATACTGTTTGTATTAGTTTAGTGATTTTTCAAATTTTGCAAGTGCTGTAACATCCACTTACATTGCAGTAAGGGGTCACGTTATGATATGCTTAGAATTTCTTAGTTATGATATGTTTAGAATTTCTTTAAGCTCCATTTGCCTTTATTAATGTAATAATCAATTTCTGTATAGCAGCGAAGAATAATATCGGAGTGTCCTCCGGAATATTAGATGAAAGATACTAAAACAGACATTACAAGGCTCTAGTAATCATGCTCTTCTAGTTTAATAATAACGTAATAATCATGACGCCGTGGCTTGTTTTGATTTTCCCTTTTACTTTGTCCTACAAATGCACATGTAGAATGAATCAGAGAAATGAAGAACTGGTTTGATCGATAACGCTATTTAAATACATTTTGGATACCTAAAATTGTAACTGTTGTTTCAGTGGTCTCGATAGTCCCATGAAAACATGTTGTATATCATAATGCTGACTCACATAGCTGGAGGAACTCGGCACTGAAAGAAGTATCCAAGCTTCCATGCTGCAACTAGAACTGTTTTTAACTTTCGGCCTGCATGCTATAGTTGTGAAAACGTAATTTATATGACCTGATAACACTTTTATACAGTTTCGCCGTCAAGTACTTGCGATGAAGATGTTTCGAACAATCCGTAACAGAGATCAATACCTTCTGATTCTTTTGTTGTGGTTGCTGCTTATCCCACTTGATCGACAGCAACATCATATCAAGTCCATATTGGCTAATAGGCAGAGGGGGGCGGCACCGGTTTTAATTAGAACCACAAGGGTCGGAGTCTGACTTGGCTACGAACCGTAATTTTGAACCCAGTCAAGTGACAAGACCGGTACACTTGACCCCGCACCTCCAGAGGTAAATTTGAGAACTTGGAGGACATTGCAGCCACGACATATTTTTCGTGCACCAGCCGCCTTTAGTGTACACGGTGGGGGATTCGTCAGTGACGAGCATCGAACCATTGACTGTAATAATGCGCCTTCGAATATGTAAAAATGTCATAAAAATATGAAAAGGTTAAGTCGATCGAAGGCTGTCATTACATTTATTTGATAAATTTGGAAACGACGGCTGAAAGCGGTACGATAATTAAAGAACGGACCGGCCCTGTGTGATGTAACGTATTGAATAGTCTTACGGCGGCGGTCAACTTAGGGGGGTTGATCGCCAGACAAGATTAAAGCGAGAATGTCGCCGGGGTTTGACATTATACGACAATGGACATTGTATTCGGATTTACAACGGCGGCATGTGAAAACCACGGGCGTCGTGGGAGGTTGTTGCAAGCTTGTTTTCCGTGGGGGCGTACGATAATTGAGCATGGGCGGCAATTGAAATGATGGTGGAGTAAAACAAGCAAATGAGATGTTGGCAGGATCGGGAATGGAGGAAAAGGTAATTCGAAGGGGGAGCTAAGGAAGAAGAATGGGCTTCAAAATAATATAAATTGAGGAGTTTGAAAAAACTCAAGAGCTCTCTTCCTCTCTAGGGCTCTCTCTCGCGCCCTCTCCCCCTCTCTCGAAGATAGCTATTTCTACGATCTCTCAGGGAGAGACATTTTTCTTGATTTTTGGCGTATCGGGTGGATGAGAGTTCCCCGTTGTCTTATTAGTTTGGTGTGCCACGACGGTGGGAAGATATTTTAAATTCCCCAAATATACTTTGCGAAGTGAAATATTGGTGTGTGTGCGCGAGTTGATTAAAAGGTGGCAGCAAACTCCCCGGCCATAGAAGCAAGAGTTCTCCGGCCCACAATTAGAAGTAGATCTATAAGTGCACCGAAATACAACGCATCGAGTGAGTCCTAACATTTCATTTTGTTAAGATCAGTCTTTTTCAGCAGATGTTTTGATTTTGTTTTAGATTTTGGGTTTACGAATAGGTGTGGAAATAATTGATAGGAGAATTAATTGGTATTAGATGTTTTTGGTTAGTTATTCTGTGCTCCCTTGCCTTGTTTTGAAAAGTAATCTTTTAGAACTATACTTTTAGTTGAGAATTTGGTTTATGTATGGATAAGTGTTTTTACGAAAGTGTTTAAGATAAAATTGTAAATAAATAAAGTTTAATTTAAATTTTAATTAACTCTTTGTTTTAATTGTTTTCAGTATTTTTTCAGTTTACTTGTTCGTCACTGCTAATTACGTCCTGAACTACAGGTTATTAACAAATAATTTACAACACAACGCACCCAACTGCCCCTTTATAAATAATTAATGTACTACCCAACTAATTCACACCCGATTAAATAACTTTGGACGAGTAATACGACATTGACGTTCAGATCACTGGCTCTCTGCCTTTGCCAACTGGGCCACCACGCCCTTGCTACTTGTTGTACAACTAACAAGAAAAATCTACTGTAACGTGCGTCTTTCTGATTATTATGACATCACAACATTTGGTTGGTAAGTTGGTTCGTTGGAGTAATTTAGAGCGTCGCGGAAAACTTTTGTTACACAAAAGCTAATTAGACCGAGATTTACAGTTTAAAGCCGATTGCGAGATACATGAATTTTATATATGCACATGCGTAGATTACTATTACAAACCCTGTTTATAATGCTATTCATTTGAATACCTTTGTATATTGGTTAATCTCCGCAGTAAGATTCGTTCGCTCATTATCGTGATGATAGCTCGTAATTTTTCCCTTGTTGGATCCCGAGGTGGTAAGCACTAACCGCTGTTCACCGTAAACGTTTTAAAGGCTTCACAAAAATCCACTTACCTAGTCACATTTATTTATTCCTCATCAAGTCAACTCAGTTTTTTACATGCTTCAATATGTTCTGCATCAAACATGTCAGATACGAATACTCAACATGAAGTTAAGGGGTAATTTATTCATGAGTTAAAGAACAGTGTAATTATTTAGCTCATGAGTATATATTAATAAAGCAACAGTTTTTTACTTCAATTTTCCCTAAAATAATAATATTAGATCACATAGATTCTTTTCCTGTACAAGTCAGTCGACTTACAAACGAGAAAAAAAAAATTCAGACGAGAATTTAAAAAAAAAAATAAATACAAGAAAATGCTTCCGAAATTTTGGCAAAAGTAGTCGGTATTTTTTTACGAAAAAAATCAACAAAAATGAGCAGAAATACTACACACATCATGATGTTTTTTTCAGGACCTCTTGCGTCGGCTAACCAAGTGTCAATTATGGCTTTTTTGGATGGAAGAAATACTTCATCCAATTTCCCAAGACAACAGCTTTATTTCTGCGACTACTCAGTTCTTGACGCTAAATTCAACTTTAACCTGAAAGATGAGGTAATATATTTCTCTTCAGAATTAAAACTTTTCATTTCGTGTAAAAAGAAATCACCCTAGTAATCTCATTGTAAACACTCAGTTTTGAAGTTATTTATATGAATTTCCTTAATTTCAGAATTGTAATGAAATATATATTTATCATATATGATACATTCCTTAAAATAATAATAAGTTTTCTGCAAAAGAAGTTATTTACGGCACATTTGTCTCCAATTCTTCTGGTATTATTAAGTTACATTTTCTGCAACACCGTTACTTTCCTGACTTACGAAGAATCTTTTCTTTCAGTTAGAATTTTAAGTCACATTTATCAATGTTAATTTTGACCAGCCGTACCTAGTGTCAAAAGGTTTCTCTCTTAATATCACAAAGTAATCGAAGATAAGTAAAAGCATGACCTTCTATTTCTATTATTTCAAATGCTGTCTCTCTAGCATATATATATATATATATGCATATTGTAACTTTGTTGATAGACCAATTACTGTTTTTGGCTAAATGGGATGTACTAAATTCTAAAATTTCGATGTTTTATACTGTCATACAATTTGTATAAAAGTTTAAAAGTCATAAATTTTGAACTTGTTTTTTCAGTTGATTTTTTCAAACAGGAATCATTGCATTAATAACAATTAGCAATAAATACAGGATTTCACCAATGACCGAATGGTTAAGAAGCTGGCATTCGGTATTGTTTGTGTTTTCACGCCCCACTGTTGGCTTGTAGCTTTTCGAAATCGGCTTTAAAATGTAGGTCAAAACAAACCTTGTGTTAGAAAATACGACATTAGAGCCCCCGTTTAACCAACTCGTAACACAGAGTTTGTCTTGGTGTTTAATAGAATTGCTGTATTATATAAAGATTTCGAGGAACTGATTTAGTGAGCGTGTAAAAAAGCTTCTTCCTATTTTCTATCATCAAAAGATTCTCGTAATTTCATTGCGTTTGAAGTTCTCTCATTCGCATTCTTGTATATCTTATATTTTCACATCACAGTGAGATTTGGATTAGATGTAACCTCAGGAAAATTTTGCTATCTTGCATGATTTATGATGTAATTGGCTGTAGAAAAAGAAAATCTGACCCTATGTATTTTAGAGTCTTTCACGTTTTTGGTTATAGATATATTCTTTTCTGTATTAGGTTTTTCAAGAATATTATTCTCCTTACATCGGAAAGCCGGTGTATATTTGTTTTTCGTCTGTGCTGCAGCCTAAGAGCCGAGGAATAGTCACACTAAGATCCACGGATCCTTACGATCAGCCAAGGATAGATCCACACTACTATGAAGATGAAAGCGATTTGAGAGATGTTGTTGAGGGTAAGCATATAAATACATTTCGGAGCAAATTTTTCTACATAGCAATTGTTTTAAATTACGTTCTGTAAATGGCCATTGGGAAAGTTTGGGATTTCATGACTGTCAAAAGTGGAATTAATATGAAATCTCGAACATGTAAGAAGGCGAGTGAGAAGGTTCGTCCTGTTGGTGTCTTCACAACCATGTATTTAAAAACTTCTCGAATGGGAGACGAACAGACTGTAAAAGAAAATACTCCACTGTTAAGAAATACAGATCTCAATGCAAAGTATATACGTTTGCAAACAACTGCTCATGGACAAAAAGAGTGGAGAGATACCAGATTTTATAAGACAAAAAATTGATCAACTATTCTTCTCACTTCAAGTAATAGGAAGAGGATACATCGTGAAAGGAACCAGTTACACAGAACAATGTGAAAGTGATATCGCATAAAGTATTTTTATTGAGGAACGAAAGCATTGGATATATTTTAGTTCTTTCGTTCTAATGCTTTAGATCATGTTGACACTATCATTTTCCCCTAAGCTGCGACTATTAAAGCGAACGGGTAAAATGTAGCTAAATAATTCACAGTAAGTATCTGTCTGCGTAAAAAATAGTAGATGAATTTGCCATGATTCTTGTACAGTATTTTTCTTTATATATTTTTTATCAGTTGGTTGCAAAGTCTTTTAAATGTTCTTATAATTACACTTCCTTCGAAATTTGTTTTAAAAAGTTATCAGATATTCAAAGGAAATTACAACTGTCCTGCTTCTGTTACAGGTATGAAATTATGCCAGGAGGTAGCGAGGCACCCAGCGATGCGGAAAGTAAAAGCGAAACCCTTAGATCCCGTGTTTCCTGGGTGTGAGAACTCCGTGAATAACGAAGATAGTTACTTGACGTGCATTGCAAGACAACTAATACATACATTCTGGCATCCTGTGGGAACAGCGAAAATGGGTGACCCGGATGATCCTGAATCTGTTGTGGACCCTCAGTTGCGGTAAGAAGGCTAAATATAATTGAAAACTTTATAAGGGTCAGAAAAAGGACATTTTATTCAGTTCAATTCATTTATATATATTAAGGAACCAAGACCGAAGGTATAATTAAATAAAATATATTTCATAATTTAACTGTACTATACCAAAAACATTTATAAAACAGTGCATAAGAGCATGTAACATCTCAACTATTGCAAAACTGAAAAAATAAATACATGATGTAAAATGCACAGTGTACAAAAACTAATGTGAAAATGCATGCCTAAGATATTCACTGACCACGTGTATAACGAGTAAGAATGATATACATTTCCTGCTATTCGTTTTTCACGTTGGTTGTATCACTGATGTTGCATCAAACTGCCTTATTAAACACACGTGCACAAGCCACTCGTAACAGTTATAAATGCGTGCAACATTTAATTGACGACACGTATGAAGTACGGATGTCGCTTTACGGGCATTACAAAGCTTTTTTTCCGTACTCCATATGAAACGTTATTACATAATTATATGTCGTATATTTGAAATTCAGGCTGCAGGGACTGGCTGCATGCTTACTGGATTCGCTCAGATCAGTGTTAAACTAGGAAAAAAAATTCCAAAGATTGTCGAATAGCATTTAAAGATTTTTCTTTTAATTGCAAATCGTAATAGAGAAAATAATTGTGCAAGTTGAAAAAGTAAGTAAGTGTAGTTGTGTTCCCTCATTCATTGATCGCACTATGATAGCATTTCAGGTAACTGTAGTTACGTTTACTGTTTGAGCTCAACTTTAATAATGTTCAAGTTAACTTAACTGCCCGCCCACTACAAAATCCGGTGGGGGATAATATTTTTGTAAGTCAGGTAAGCCAGTCGATGTGGGATCTATCGACCAGTTTGCGAAATTTTAAACAAAAGGCAGTGAGGTACGTTATATCGCGTACATTGGTTGGAAAGCTCAGTGATGGACGAAAAGACCTGCATGATGAATCGAAGAAAGTAGGATCTCTCCTGTCAGTCCTGGAGGTTTCGTGAAGAGATTGAAGAAAAACCTTGACACTAAATATGGATAGCAGCATGTGTATCTTCAACTGTAAAGCCGAGACTTAATACACTGGAGCAATCCCTTTTCATTCCCCTTTAAATAATCCATTTTGCTCAAGTGAACTATGAGAAGTTAGAATCAAAACCAATTAACTCCTTCCAAATCACAAAATAAGTAAATATACACGGACAATAAGCCAAAAAACTTACTAACATCAGCTATCATTAAACTTTTAGTTCAAAGCATCCTTGCCGTACATAAATGCATCAGAGATCAGATATCAACCAACAGTATAATTATTCACAGTTTAATTATACTGAATCATGATATGAAAATTCGCATTTCCGAAGGTCAAATATGGAAAAAGGGCTCAACTTATCAGACATGGAGGTAAGTTTTTTTGGAGTTTTGCTAATGAATATTAAAACTGTACCCGCTGAAACACGTCATCGTCGGAAATTAATGGAAACCTTTTAAATCCACCGATTGTAATGTTTTAGATACTTTCCGATGTTATGCAAATAGTGGAAAGCAGGGCTTGTAATTACACTCATTAAGAAAAACTGTAGACATTTTTTTACAATCTAATTCCTCTACGAATCCTGAACACTGATTCTTATGATAGCTGATTAGCTGACACATATAAAATATTTCTCAAATATTTTCAAGATAAGAATTGCTTAAAAATATTAAATGTTAATTTCCTTGATTGGATGTCCAAAATAACACCCCATCAGTAATGATAGTTATTTTCTTACGGTAGACAGTCGAGCCACTATCGATGTGAACGGCAACGAATCAAGCTAGTCAAAGTCGCACCCGTGACATCGGGACATGGACATGGTGACATGTCAGACATGGGGGTTAACTTTTTTTACTTTGCTAATGAATAACTAAATTGTACTCGTTGAAACACGTCATCGTCGAAAATTAATAGGAACCTTTTAAATCAGACGATTTTAGTGTTTTAGATAGTTTCCAATCCATCCCGAAGGCGTCTTGATGACACCTTCGGGATATTAAAGGTGGATATTGAAGGTGTGCATAACGTCCTGGGGGTGCCATCAGGAGACGGCTTTAGGATGTTATGCAAACAGTGAGAAATGTTGGACTTGTAATTGCACTCTCTAAGAAAGATTGTAAAAAAATGCATACAATTTAATTCCTCTAAGAATCCAAAACACTGATTCTTGTTTAGATAGCTGAGTAGCTGACACATATATAACTAAAAATAAATAACAGAGCTAGATAATTATAAGAAGAATGTTGACAAATAACAAACAGAAATCAAGCACTCAGGGCTCCACGCATCAGAGGCAAGATTCTGTAGTAGTGACAGAACTAAACCAGAAATCGAGGTAACCGACTGGTCACGTCATCAGGGAGTCTAACCAAATGAGTTACCTCAAGGGGAACTTTCTGAATAGGATGCAGGTATAACCAAAAGACATCCCAAGGCCCCGAGATCCCCATACAAACAGATAGTCAAGAGAAAATGAAAAGATACGGACAACTTGCAGTAAGGGCTCAACGCACCATATATGCAAGTACACATATAATCCTAATGAAAAGACAAAGATGCATACATGCCCCAATTCAGTGCGTTACGGTTATGGCGAAATATCAGACAATTTTTACCCTAGTAGTTACGTCATTATAGCAAAACCACAGCGCCACACCCCAATGAAGTTTAAAAAAATATGAAAACAGAAACCCTATCCTAAACGTCTTTGAAATATACCTGAGTCGGTACCAACCCCCACTTGACTACCATTCGCCATAGGGAACGTAATAACCTTTTATCTTTACATTTAGCATATTTTTAAAATTTATATTATATAAATGTAACAGTTGTTCAGGTAACTTATTAACCACCACACTCCCCTGAACAAGACGTGCAGCAGGGCTCCTTGTTACGGAACGCGACGAGCCATGTCCCATGAAAAAATGCTTAATACTCGTTTGCATATTATTTTAAGATTTAACCTGAAAAGCAAAGAAAACATTAGTAAGCCTGCTTACTACATGAGGAACCCCGGGAGAAAATCCATAAACATAAACCTACCGGAAAAAATAATTTAAAAACTTTTCCGCTGACACATATAAAATATTTCTCTATTTTCAAGTTAGTGGAGAAGTGGGATTATAGACCCTTATTTTCTTTTTGGCTCACTGTGGTCATAACAAAGACATATTTCATATTATTTGACTCTAACCTCTCCCAAAACTCCTCATCTAAACATCCTTAAGTGGATTTGCAATTAATTCAAATCTTAGGATGTATACAATCACATAAGTGAAAAAACTCAAAACTAGCAGGTGACCCAAAGTGGAGGTTAATATGGACCCCCAACGTTTTGCCCCAAAAATCATTTATCTATTTATTAAACAGCTGGAAATAAGAAAAAGAAAAGCTTTCAAAAGAAATTAAATGAAAAGAAGAAAGTTTATTTATTAAACAGCTGGAATATCAAACATTATCTGTACAAAAAAAAAACATTTTTTTTGTGACAAAAGTCGCAAAAATAAAACTCAGCTTTGGTGCACACAGAATGAGCCCAGTGTAGGCACGTCACACAACGAATCCGAAGTTCTCTCCCCCAGCACTCGTGCAGCAAACCACAGTTGCCAGACAACTACTTTTAACTGTAGTCAGAGCTCCCACCTGACGTTTTCTCCGAGCCTCCTTTAGTCCCATTTCTCCGCATCTTACTTTCTGAATAGCCTCAGACATCTTCACCCTATCCCAACTTCTGTGTACTGCAGCGTTCTTGCCAGCGGGAGATTTCTTCTCAACTTGCATTCTTAGGTTCCAGAATAACCCAAAAGGATTGCAAACCACGAAAATTACAGGTGTCAAAATGATTTTCTTCTGTGGAACCGTATTTTCTCACGGAAACATTATTATTACATCCTCGAAACTGGTTGATAGTAATAGGGACCTGGGTTCATTATATCAGCACTCCTAGGATCCATAATTCAAACAACGCCATCTTGGAAACAAACTCATATTTCGCATTATGAGTTACATGCAATTTATTTTCGAACTAGCTCATAAGAAAATTCATTTCACGTAGAATAAGGCACATGAATCAGTTTTTACAAAACATAGTAGTAGATATAAAAATATTCACTTTACTGTCCCCAAAAAAAGTTTGAAAACTCGAAAAACAAGCAATTTGTCTAAGAACGTCATTCGGGAGTGAACCGGGATCAATGATCTTGACTACACATTGCAACCACCTAGAGGCTCTAGTTCGCAGCTATTTCGAGCGGCTGCACCTGCGCATAAGGGAGATAATAAGGGGGTCCGTAAAAAAGGGAATAATCCTTACTTTTCCTCTAATAATTGCTTAAAAATATTAAATGTTAATTCGCTTGATTGGATGTCAAAAGTGCAGCCTCATCAGTGGTGATAGTTATTCCCATATAGCACAGACAGTCGAGGTACCATCGATGTGAATGGCAACGAATCAAACTAGTCAAAGTCACACCGGTGACCGAGTTTCATATAGTTCATTGTAGCCATACTGACAAGCCACCAGTTGGCGTCACATACAGGTAAAAGCGGAATCAAAGTGAAATCACTCTGACTGCGCCTCGTAACGGTATAACTACTCCCAAAAGACCTGGATGTGTGCTTCACTCCCACGTCCTGTGATTGGATAGCGATTCAATTGCATTGGTATTCATCTAGGTCACGTTGCTATTAATGTTATTCGTTTTTAAATGCAAAAAATCTTTTATCTGAACTTTTTTCCTTATTGAGATACTAATGTATGATGGATTCGTCGTGTTTAGGATGTGCATGTACAAAAGAAACGGCTTACATCTACTGTATATCTTCCTTAGTGTCATCGGTGTGAGAGGCCTCAGGGTGGTCAACGCAGCAGTGATGCCTATCATCCCGTCCGGTAATACCAACGTGCCAACGATGATGGTTGCGGAGAAAGCGTACGATATGATGAAAGATGATATTATGTGCTAAGGTACACAGAAAGTTGTTAAAAGACGAAGAAGACACTGTAAAGGCAAAAAGATGCATTATGATTAGACATGTGTTCTAGTGAAACTCTTTCGACTACCGTCATTTTCCTTGAACTAAATGTCACTAAATAAAATCCATTTACATGAAAACTTCCTTGAATGGTTTTGAGTTAAATAAGTCATTGGGTTATGATCAGAAATTATTTGTATTTCAGCATCAAATATCCAAGTATACAACTTTTTCAATGCCTCTAAGACACAAAAAGCTTCTCTCTCAATGGTTGACCACTTCATTTGGCACGAATTTAGCTTTTTATTAAAGAATGCAATGGGTACTTCCTTTTCTTGTCCATCGTTTTGAGCTAGACATGCACCGATTGCTGTGGCCGATGCATATGTATATAACTGGAAAGGTTTATCAAGATCTGGAGTATGTAAAGAAAGCATTTTGACCAACTCCTCCTTGAGTTTCGCAAAAGCTTGGTTAGCATCAGTACTCCACGATATGCGGTTGGCACACTTTTCTTAGTCAAATTTGTCAAAGATAACACAATTTGTGAAAATTGTGGTATATAATCACGGTAGTAGCTAGCTAGTCCAAGTAAACTTCTTACTTCTTTCTTTGTAGTGGGCTATGCTAATATTTTTATAACTTCAACCTTCTCTGGATCTGGGGAATGTTGACCGGATCCAATCAAATGGCCTAACAACTTCACTTGATTTTTACCAAACTCACACTTTTCTAAGTTTACTGTTAAACTTACTTCTTGAAACCCTTAGTGTCTTGAAAACGCTGTCTATGTGATTAAGATGTTCCGCCCACGTTTTAGAAAATATGGCCACATCATCAATACACTGAAGTTCCACTGAATTAGGGATACCTACCTAGTAACGAGTTGGGCCTCCTCTGGCCTTGATAACGGCTGCCACACGACGAGGCATAGATTCAACAAGTTTCTGGAAACGTTCCACGTGAATTGCTTGCCAAATATTGGCTAAAGCTATCCATAATTCAGTAAGGTTCTTTGGTGCTGTGTGATGGCCTTTCCCGCCTTGTTCCAAAACATCCCAAAGATGCCCAATAGGATTTAAGTCTGGGCTTCTAGGTGGCCAATTCATGACAGAGAAGTCAGAGGAATGCTCATCCAACCAGCCAGTAGACAACCGGGACTTGTGAGAGGTACAGTTGTCTTGCTGGAAAACTCCATTACCGTGCGGATAACAGAACAGCATAAACGGATGGAGGTGATCACCCAGCAACTCTACGTACCGAATTGCATTGAGGGAGGTTGGTACACGCACTGGATCCCAAACTGTGCCACGAAAAAACACCCCACACCATGATTGAGCCACCATGCCCTTGTACAGTTCCAGGCAGGCATACAGGATCCATGGCTTCATGAGCCTGACGCCATATTCTCAGCCTCCCGTCGGCGTTAAGTAGTCGGAATCGAGACTCATCACTCCATGCAACTCGTTTCCAGTCCTCTACATTCCAGTCTCTGTGCTCTCTTGCCCAGGCAAGACGTGCAGCCCGATGGCGAGTATAGAGCAATGGTACTCTCGTAGGTCGACGGCTCCCGAAACCCATACGGTGAAGCGAGCGTTCCACAATCCGTTTACTGACTGTACGACTGGCACCGTCATTAAACTGGATGGTAATTTGAGGTAATGTTTGGCTTCGCTGGCTACGTACAATACGCCTGAGCCGTCTCTCACCACGCACTGTCAAGGCTAATTGTCCTTTGCAGTTTGCCCGATCGCTAGTTTTTTTCCACCATCCTTGTATTCTTGGTATACTCTTGACACTGTCGACCTTGAAAATCCTAGCTGTCTGACGATTTCGGAAATTGAATGGCCCATGCGTCGCGCATCTACCTAGCGTTCGCGATCGAAGGCGTCTAAATCAGGCAGTTTACCCATACTGGCAATTCCAACAACTAATTCAGAACAACCACAGTACGCGCTATATATGCAGTTACCACAGCGCCCTCACTTGCGCATACATGGTGCGGAGCGCTACACAATTTGCATAGGCTTTGCTAACCCTAATTCAGTGGCACTTCAGTGTATATGAGCGACAATATGCTTTATGAGAAGCTAGTGCCTTGTCTATTGATTTCTGGAACGTACTCCCAGCATTTTGCATTGCAAATGCTAACATGTTCCATTGGTAATGGCCAGAATGTGTCACAAATACTGTATAAGGCTTGGATTCTTCCTTCATTGGGATTTGCCAATATCCCTTGGTGAGGTCGATTACAGTAATAAATGTTGCTTGTCCAACCTCATATAACAGATCTCTAGCTATTTTCATGGGGTAAACGTCTGAGACTGTAAAACTATTCAGTAATCTAAAATCCATGCAAAACCTAACGCTTCCATCCTTCTTAGCGACACAAACTACTGGTTGAGCCCATTCACTGTCACTTGGCTCAATGAGGCCCATATCTAATAACTCTTTGATCTGCCGATCTACTTCCTTTTGTAAACTAATAGTGACCCTATACGGTTTGAGTTTCTTTGGTGAAAAGTTCTCCATTAACTTTGACAGAGTGCCCTTCAACCTTTGCGTGTCCGGGCTTGGAACTGAATATATCTACATATTTCCGGAGAATATCAAAGAGTTCCTGGGTTTGTTCTCCCGTTAAACTAGTACTTTTCATATTATGAAGGCGTTTTCTGATATATTCAACATTTTTATTCCTCTTGTCAGCAGGTGCATAGTGAATTGTCCCAAAATCTTCATCTAGTTTGAAAACTATACCAACATGATTTATTCTTTGAATGTAAGGTCGGAGCTTATTTATGTGGAGTTCCCTGATACTCCCATCTTCCATTTCAACTTTTGCAGAATGTGGTCTAGTAAGTTGTATAATTGTGGTAGGTCCAATCCAAGTATTTAAAAGTTTATGAGAGGACGAAGGTAGCAGTACTAAAACCTTTTCGCCAAGAAAAAAAGATTTTTCCTTCGACCGAAGATTATAATTAGAAGAATTCTCTGCATTCTCAGATGCAATTTCATGAGCTTTTCAGTCAAGTTTTGTAAATAATCTACAATTGGACGAGATGCAGTGGTTGGAATACTCCGTTTGCCCGTTCAAACTTCTTTTAACAAAGATAAAGGACCCGGATGTAATCTCCCGTAAACCAACTGGAATGGTGACAACCCAGTAGTGCTATGTGGTACTTCTCTATACGTTAATAAAAGATATAGTCCAGTCAATGAATGCATTGCAGAATGCATGGAATATGCGAGAATTTTTGACTTCAGGACTTTGTTAGGAGTAGTTAGTAGGTAAACATACTAAAAGTCCCCACCCCTGGGGAGTGAGCTAAAGGGGGGAGGGGGTGGAAAGGTCCCATTTTTTGGTTTTTCACTTATATATCGGAAACGGTGTATTCTGGTTTTAATTGTCGGGGAAAATACCACAATAACTATAATGGTTTACTCGTGTTCGTAAAACGGTTATGGTCGAGGTAGTTAATTTTGGGTGCGTTGCCAATATAGAAATCATTCAAATACTACCTGTTTGATTGACCAATTAATGTCATATTTTTGATTGCGTTGTGTTTTAAAATAATATAAATCATCTGATTGAACTTATAATGGATAGATTTATTAAAGCAAAACACATAACTAATTCATAACAATACACATCACATTTGCTATATTAAATACCTTACTTAGTCGTTATACTTTTAAATATACATTGAATTTCATTTTCCTCAATTAGGCATGGGTAACTTATTCATTACCATTGCTTTTATCAATGAGGTATTATACTAAATACATATTTTTATAATTCGACTTAGCACTAGTCACTTAACTCTGGTATTATTTAATTAACTATGGATGAGAGGTAATCAGGCAAACACTGAATTGTGGGATCAATAATGAACTGCCACACGTACCTTCACTGATGTTTGTCACTTGTTATCACTGTTACACTTAATGAGTGGACAGTGATAACGGACAGTGATAACGTTGACTGAACTTCATCTAAACTCTATTGTAAATATCGGCACGCGTCTTGAATCAAGTCGTTCATCAATCGGCTGAGGGTTCAGGCTGGGTGGTCGGCGGTCTGCTGCTATCTGGATCAGCATTCACTCAGTCCCTTGGGAGGTGGTTCTCATTACTATGTCGTGCGGTCAGTTGTCGGGAACTCGCCTCCTTCCACGATCGGTGCGGTCAATCTATCATTCCTCTGAGCTGGGCTATCATCAGGTCTCGTAGATCTCGTACTTAGCTGTATCTGGGTTCTCAGTTCATCTTTTCTAGCCAAAAAAATTCTCCTTTCCTAATCTTTATCTTGCTTCTTTTTATATCTTTTCCTTCCGTAACTAAACTCCTCCTATTTTCTTTCGATTGGACAATTATTTCTTCTGGAATCTTCTATCCCGCCCTGCTGAAGGCGTGCCTCATCATCTCATTATTATTACTCTTCTCTTGACTACCTATGATCTTTTTGCGCTGTCATCTGAATAAGCCTTCGCTTTCTTATTATCTCGGCTAAGTCATCGTTACATTCCTTGCCCCTTTTGTGCATTTGTTATATTCATTCGCACATCTTCCTTCGATATTTGTTAAACCGTGCCCCTTCATCATTATTCACTCATATCTGCAACTCTTTTCGCGATGTGTGGTCCATCCCGTAATTGGTTTCAACCGCCTGCTTCTTTTGAACTTGGTTTTCCTTCAATTACCCATTTCCTGCTTTCATCAATATCCTGTCTTAACCTCTTTTACGGTCTATTCTTTCTCCCCTGTTCGTTTCATCTTCCGTCATCTTTTAAAGCTTTATTCATTACTCTTTTACTCCATACAATGTCACTTTTTAACCGTGACACGGTGCACTGTAGAAAAAATTTTAAATGTATAAAGGAAAGCTAATTAAATTTTCTATAAAATTGTCAACATACATATATGTCAAATTCCCAACGGTTTTCGAGATATACATCATTGAAAATCGATAAGTTTTAAAAAAATCATATTTACCTCGCTCTTTTTGTCAAACATTTGCTTCTAGTGCCTCCCATGATCGTTTCTCAGAAAAATTGTCCGAGACGAAGTTGTAGAACATTGAATTTCCTTCAATTTGATATACACTTTTGCACTTTATCTTCAACCAATCAAAAGTTATAGTATTTCTACCATGTACGCTCAATTTCGATGTTCCTCTAGAAATGAGTATGTTGAGGGTCTGTTGCGTTTAAACTGCTGTAACATGCTATCGTGATTAATAACAACACTTTAGCAATGGAAATAAGGTAATTTCAATTGAAACACAACACTTTTTTTATAATTATAGCTTTTATTATATTATTACGAATCATATAATGAAAGTATTTACATGGACTGATAGTCAAATGAAAAAACTGTCGATGTCGTCGTCGTCATCTTCTTCCTGAATTAATATTGCGACTCCGATGCTGCAATTGCCCTTGAAATTCCGGCATGTGACAGAGCAGTTTAACGATGCTTTTCTACAACCACCCTGCCACTGTCACATCCTTTCGTGCATCGGCAAAAAATCATCTTCAAGATTTCGTCAGGGTCAGCATCCAACTCTGAGAGTTTCGGAACTAGTTGGTCATTCCTCCTCTCCCAACCCCAATTCGGCGCCCCACCATTAGGTTCCTCCCCTAACCACAGGTGTACTTGGTGGTACGTCCGGAATGCATGCTGCTTAACAGCTCCTTCAGTTGGAGGGAGAGTTGAGAGATCAGGCTTCATGCTTGCAGCTGCTTTGATAAATGATTTGTAGCGGAACTCGTTGAGGGATTTTTCTGTGGCTGGAGCGCCATTCCATGAGAGAGTACCTGTCTCAATGGAGTCAGGGGAAGAAGAACCGCTGGCAAATACCTCAGCTGCACGTTGTATGATTTTGGACTTCTGGTACATTTTGAAAAAACCCACTTTACTCTTGCAATACACTGCGGATGTTGTGTCACAGCCTGTGAATGCATGTAAGAATAACAAATGGGCATTGTCCTTCATTTTCAACTCTTGCTGCAGCTGTTGTGAGGAATATACACTCGTCTTGACCTTTCCACTTCCAGGTTTTACCAGCAGAATGTCGCAATCAGTTGGGGATTCGGCTACCAAGAGAACAGCCAAATCGACGTCCACTCCAATAACAGCAACCGAGGAATTCTGCGATTTGTTGATAGCTGTTCTTCACAATATCAACGTCAGTATCACCTGAAGCTTGGAGCGTATTTATCCCATTTTTCTGCATCTGCATCATCAGCAGGTTTATCAGCTGACTCTTACTATGAAAGTTGGAAAGGAAATCCTCTTGACTGACTACAATTTCACTTTCCAAATTGACATTGATGTTCACACATTTCCTGAGTCGATATCGTCGACTCTGTTCAGCTGCATTTGTGCCCTCTGATAAATCATTGTACCCATCAAAAACCACTGTACAACCTCTCCCACGATAATGGATCTTCAGAAATATAACATAAACGTCACAAATGGTTGATAAAGTGGTCTCTTTTTGCCAAACAACTTTGTGGACTAGGAATCCCCCATCAACAGCAAATTCAAAGATAGTTAAATCAACATCCTTATCAATTTGCTTAAACAGTGTGTATAGTGCTGAATTTCTGCACTTCCTCATTCCACTTTCGTTGAAGAATGCCAGGGGTTAGGGAGCCAGTTCATATTGCATATAATTCTTCAAATCAAGGAGCCTAGTAACTTGATTGCTGTTAAATAAATATTTTAATTAATTTTCAAGAATTATATTTTTGATAATATTAAATTTAATTTTTATTAATTGTTTTTAAATAATAATTTTGATTCATTGAATTTCAAGAATGGTATTTTTAAAATTAATTTAAATGTATTGATTTTATATTTAAATGTTGTAAAAACGAAATAGTGAAAATAATTGTCAAGAAAATAACTGGAAATAAAAGGGTGGAAGGGTCTGGAACGGGCGGCTTGTGCCTTCAAAGAAGATAAGAACTTGATGAGGGGAACATTCTAGCCTGTCAGCAATTACCTTATTTACATTGCTAAAGTGTTGTTATTCATCATCATAGCAAGTTACAGCAGTTAAAACGCACGCAACAGGCTCTCAACATACTCATTTCTAAAGGAACATTGAAATTGAGCGTACATGGTAGAAATCCTATAACTTTTGATTGTTTGAAGATAAAGTGCAAAAATGTATATCAAATTAAAGAAAATTTAATGTTCTACAACTTCGTCTCGGACAATTTTTCTGAGAAACGATCATGGGACGCACTAGAAGCAAATGTTTGACAAAAAGAGTGAGGTAAAAATGATTTTTTAAAAAATTATCGATTTTCAATGATGTATATCTCGAAAACCGTTGGGAATTTGACATATATGTATGTTGACAATTTTATAGAAAATTTAATTAGATTTCCTTTTTACATTTCACATTTTTTTCTACAGTGCACCGTTTCCGAGATATAAGTGAAAAACCAAAAAATGGAACCTTTTTTTTTATTTCTCCCTACTACCACAAATTTTATCTTTAGTTTCGATTTATTGTTGGCTTTCTCCCCTTCTCTTTTATTGCCCGTCATTTGCCCTGTTTCTTTCTTACATTTAGCAATTCTTTTACTTCGTCCCACAATTTTCAATTCTCCAGCCCCTCGCCGTGACACTATTGTCATGTCCCTATGACAGGGTACATCGTTTATAAATATGTTAAACAAAATCGGTGAGATAACGCTACCTTGAGGGACTCCAGAAAGAATATTAAATTTACTAGAAAGTTGACAGTTAATTTTTACTTGAAAGGTGCGATTTTTAAGATAAGAAATTACGAGGTGGAAGATTTGGGGTGGGAAGTTGTAACCGATAAGTTTATGAATGAGACCGCCTATCCAAAGATTATCAAAGACTAGGGAAATATTTAGGAAAAGAGCTGCTGTGGAGGATTTATTTTTCTTAGCACTAGCGAGGTTTTCAGCAAGACGATAAACTTGGTGCGGGGCAGAAAGAGATTTTCTAAAGCCAAATTGGTATGGAATAATGATTTGATTATCATCGAGGTGCTCGTTAATTTTCCTGGCAATAAATTTTTCGGTAATTTTACTAAGAGAATTTAGGAGGCTGATAGGGTGGAAGCTGAAAGGAAAGGATTGGTGTTTATTAGGTTTTAAGATTGGAACAATTATGGAGTTTTTCCAGCTGTGAGGAAAATGTTCAAATTTAAAAATATAGATGATTCAAATAGTAATTTTGAAGATATATTTAAAAGGGAGGTTCTTAAGCATTGTATTGTTGATGTTATCTTCTCCTGGGGATTTTCTTTTAGGGAGAATTTTAATGATTTCTTTGACGTCGGCGGGAACAATATAGGGAGTGAGACTTTCGTGAGGGGTGTTTAAGAAGAGGTTAATACTATTTTTGACAATGTTTTCTGTACTTGGGTTACAGATTTGATTTGGGTGAATTTCTAGCAAAATTTTTGCCAATAACTTGGCATTTTTCCATATCCGTAAGAACGTTAGCGTTATTATCGGAGTCTTTAAGAGGGGGAATGGTCCGGTATTGATTTTTAAAACACCTGGCAGCTCTCCAAATGGAATTGTCAGTTGTGTCTAAAGAGTCTAAGTAATTATTCCAATTAATATTAGATTGATCTCGATGGTAAAATCTAAGATCTTCCTGAGTTTTATTCATAATTGTTTTGTTAGCTGTGGTTCTGTTTTGCTGCCATGCTTTACGTGCTGTTTTTGTTGTTTATAAGAATTTTAAGGTGATGGTCGTGGAGTGTTTTAACACGGAGGGGTATTAATTTAGTGCTTTTATTTAAACTATCATTAATATCAGTGGTAATACTTAAAACAAGATTTTCTAAATCATTTATATTATTGAGAAAGGGGGGAATGTAGTTAATGTTATTAAGTTCATTTTTGAAGGTGTCCCAGTTGATTTGTTTAGTATGATTAATGATTAAGGGATTTGTGTCTAGGGGATACGGATTTCAACTGGGTTATGGTCGGACGTAAGCTTACAGTAGGTATTTATAGTAAGATCATGTGGGAAACTTTTAACTAGAGCAAGGTCAATTATACTATCAGTATTAGTAGAGAAGTGGGTTGGGGAAGTGGGGGCGAAAATATCAAAGTTAGTTTTACTAGTAAAATTATAGATTCAGTTACCATAGTAGTTGTTAGTTTTACAATTCCAGAGTTTATGTTGGACATTAAGGTCACCGAAAATTAAAGTGTTTAAATTAATAGAGTTTAAAGAATTTAGGTCTTCGTTAATTTCATTTGATTTTTGCATAGGTGGGATATAGGCAGAGATGATAGTATAGTAAGGAAGGTTGTTTAATTTAATGTTGATAGCGATTGCGTTAATACACTTAAGAGGAGGGAGAATGATTTCATGGTGTGGGAGGGTATTTTTAACTAAGATAGCGGTGCCTCTCATGGGATAAGTAGAACTTGTGTAATCGTTTCTATAGGTGGTGTAGTTGTAGACTTTGAGTTTATCCACTGGTCTGAGGTCGGTTTTCTGAATTAAATTATTTCGGGGTTTTGCTCATTAATGAACTCCTTGAACTCATGGATTTTAGCATTGATACCGTTTGCGTTCCATGCGAAAACAGACAGCGAAAGGGGGGCCATTATCCAGTAGTTTGGACGCATTTAAAGAGCGCGTGGAAGAAGCTAAATGGCTTTTCCTCCGTGGTCTCGTTTAACTTAAGGGGTTTCACGACTCTTAAATCGAGAAAGTTGCAGAAATCTGACACAGTTTTCGGTTTGTTGTAACGACAATTTTACTGTGTTTAGACATTTAATTTTTTTTGTATATAATAATATAAGTTATATATAATTATAAACAAATTTAAAATTTTGTGAAATTCTATAATATATTATTAAAATACACCAATAAGAAAGTGTCACTTTTTTACCTTCGTTCGCAACATATATGATATAACTCTCATTATTTTTCAAAAAATAGCTTTCAAACTGTAAAATAATAATATCTAAATAAAATATAATGTTTAAAAATGTATATAAACCTAAATATAAACAATAAAACACAATATTTGATTTTTAGATGAATAATATTAAAATATACTCCAAAATCATGTTACTTTTCAAAGAAAATTACTTACCTGAAACAAATTTACTGCAGAAAAATACTTAATTATTATCACACTTCAATCAAAATAGTACAACGACAGTCTGTATAAAATTTCACCAGAATGCTATAAACCAATTTGAAGATATCATGCGCGGAAGGAATAAAAACTTCGTTTTGAGAAAAATCAATTTAAACATTTTTTTTACTTTAAACCCCTAACTGAGAAATATATTAAAGCTTTTAACCATAAATAAAGTAAACCAGTTGTAAGTCACCTATTTTAATTAAATATTTGTGCTCTATTGCACATTTCTTTTCAAAATTTTGATATAAGCAATGTACAAAAATATTTATTTATATTGATCAAATGAAACACCATTACTAACTTTAGTGTTATTATTCTGAAATGCTTGTTGTAATCTAAAATTATATAAAATAAACATTTAAAATCCTCCAGGTTCATACAGAATTCCTTCCGTTTCAATGTTTTTTTCATTTAATATTAATTTTGATCTCCGTTTAGCTCTACGGATATCAACAGTACAAGACAGTTTTTGCTTTTCTGCGAGCTTTATTCGCATAGCATCTCTTCGAAACTGGGCAGTTATAGCATTTATTCCTGGATAAATGCCTAACGCTCTCATAACAGAAAGTCTACTTTTGTGGCCTTCATTAAATAATATAGCAGCTTCATACGCTGCTATTTCAGAAATCATTTTGCCACTGCCAGATACTTTCGGACATACCTGCCATATAACAGAGTTGAACGATTCATTCGAGTTCTGTGTATGACTGCCCAAGCACCGCTTTAGAAGATCCGGATGAGATAAAGCTTTAAATATAGGCTTTAGAGTGTCCATTACTGCTGTAGATATTATATTTTTGTGTTGGAACGATGAGACAGTTCCATTCTCAACAGCTTGGTTGTATTTACACCAGGAATTAGGCCCTACTGGGCAAAAACTATGAAGTGGCTCTTGGTCTGTGGATCTTGTATGAAAATACACAGCCCATACAGCTTTCCGCATTTCTACTTCTAATTCGAATGTTGACGGATAGCATTTCCATAATAGGATGTCAATTTGTTGATTAAACTATCCGTCAATCTTCCTTTTCCCGACAAACTTTTACCATCAGAAAGTTTTTTCCCTCGGAAGTCTTGTTTTAATTTCCTCAGGCGACTTCCCATCCTTTTTTGGACATGCCCGACACATTCTATTTTGACTGGCAATATATCATCGTATGGTTTGCTAGCACAAATCGAAGAAAAGGTCTTGGTGTCACCATCACCTATGTAATTTGTGTACCTCACACCCCTTTCTTCGACAGATCTATGGAATATTTTGATCATTCCATCAACTTCCATTTTTGCTGAAGATCCCACGTGGTTTTTGGTACAGCTGTCAGCATGGTTAGCATACCACTCTTCAAAACGTTTGCCACATCTTTTACCTTTCCATGCTGCACAAACTTTACACGTCAAAGACAGAACTTCTATGTCAAGAACTTTTCCTGACTCAGCACCAATCACACTGCAGACACCTATTTGAGATGAATGACCCCTGGTTTTCCAGGAGCCATCACCACTTACTGTTATGTCGGATGAAGATGTTTTATTTACTTCTTCTTCTGCAGCCCTTTTCATTACATCAATGGCAACACTTTTTGAAGCATTATTGATATGAACGCATATCTGATCCATGAAGCTACAGAAGGAGGAGCAGCTCAGTGTTAAAAATGTGTCTCCCTTTTTGTCGCCGCCACTAGAGGTCGCTCGCGTGCACTAGCGGGCGGCTTAGACACGGACAACCATACGCTTTAATATGGATTTTTCGTATTTTTCCTAGCGAAAACAAGTTGTTTTATTTTAGTGCGTATTTAATATGAATTTATTTATTCAATTTAACAATTGCTTATTTTCATTCAAAATCTTTATTTCAAGTGCTTTTTTTGCTATAATTCATTAAAATTCTTAAAGGAAATGAGTAAATATACTTTTTCAGAATAATTGTGTATTGGTTTCAGAATAAATGAGTTCAGAATTTTGTAATAATTTAATAATTAAGGAAATGAAATTACAGAAAAGAATTGTGAAGAAATTTTTTTATCATTGTTCATAATCTCTTATGGAAAAAAAAATGTGAGAAATAATACTGATTAACCAAAACACACACACACACACACATAGTAGAAAAGCAACATTTTCTATCAATCACAAATAAATTCTTATCAGGACTAATAAAATAGGAAGTCAATTCTGTATTTAATCAGACAATACTTTAAAATATCTTCCTTTGGAAAAAAAATCAGTCAAAGCATCTCAGATTACACTTTTTAAAACCGGAGGTATAATCGTCAAGTTGGTAAATTACTGAATACAAATTTTTTCAGCGAATTAAAAAGAAAAAAACAAATAACTTTGACAAGGACAAATCAGCTATATTTTTGAATTTTCACAAAGTACGCATTTTATTGCATAAGCAGATTTTGTACGCAGATTTTGCATAAGCATTTATAGTAACAACATTGCTTATCATACAATAAAAACTTATTTACTTAAGGGGTGTGGTCACTTTTACGTACCTTTAAAAGTATCATTTTTAGACCTATGTTCGATTGTATGTACTACTCATGATTTAAGCTTGATTTATATGAAATTTTTTGAGTAACTGCCTATAATATTGTTTATTATAGATGCAATTTTTCAAAGTAATTAATAAAAATGACTTTTTATGCATAAAAAGTGAATATTTTTTTAAAAATCGAGCATTTTGCAGTCAACTACTGTGCGCATTCTGTCAAAATAAATTATTAAGGTACATTAATAATTTTTTACTATATGTGATTACAAGACTTTAGGCAACAATATCCAGCAACATTATTCTAAAATATATTAAAACATTTAAGTACGTGCTATTTTTAATTAGAAATTTCAAAAATGACTGAGTAAAAGCTTATAAAAAATTCTTTAAAAAATTAAAATATATTAAGGTTAAAAAATTTTGGTAGATTTTGTTGTCTAAAGTGTTGTAATCACATATAGTAAGCAATTATTAATGTAACTTAATAATTGATTTTGATAGAATGCGCACAGTAGTTGACTGCAAAATGCTCGATTTAAAAAAAATATTCACTTTTTATGCATAAAAAATCATTTTAATTTTTTATTAATTACCTTGAAATATTGCATATATAATAAACAGTATTATAGGCAGTTACTCAAAAAATTTCTTGTAAATCAAGCAAAAATCATGAGTAGTACATACAATCCAGCATAGGTCTAAAAATGATACTTTTACGTACTTTAACTAACTTACGTAATTTAATTAACTTAATAGTGATTAAATTCAATATTATGGTTCCAGCATTGTCAGGAATTACCTTCAAGTTGGTAAATTATCGATTACAAATATTTTCAGCAAATTAAAAAGAAAAAACCCCAAATAACATTGATATGGACAAATCAGCTATATTTTCGCATTTTCACAAAGTATGGGTTTCATTGTACTCACAGTAAAAAGATAGGAAAATATTAATTTTTTTTAAAATTATACTCAACAGATTTTGCATAAGCATTTATAGTAACAACATTCTTTATCATACAATGAAAACTTATTTACTTATCAACTAACTTAATAGTGATAAAATTCAATATTAAGAAAAGTTAACTAGAAATATTTTATTTCTGTGCACAATTAAAAAAAAAATGATGGCTCTGTAGCTTCATGATTAACACAAAACAATAATAATGTTCTTACCTTAGGAGCAGCAAATATACTAGGATTTCTCTGCCCAGTTTCTTTATTTCTTTTTAAGGCTGATCTATAGCCAGTAGAACAACTCGGAGCAAAACACGTGTTTGGCATATTTCTGCACACAAAATAAATTTTAAAATTTATAAAACAACTTTCACCACCACGCCGTATAACTCAATGTAAAATAGTCACTTCGCTTGCATGTCACGCCCTCTACCGGTGAGCGACAACAATCGGTTAATTTTTCGAAAAATTTCCCCATTGAAGCTTACGCTCCTTCTGTAGCTTCATGATCTGATCATATGCGTTTTGTGTTACCGGGGGATCCAAATCCATAATACCACAAAATGTTTTTAGTGGTTCTAAACCTTGCCCTATAGAGCGCATGGCATAGATGCATCGTCTATTTATTTCAGGGATATTTTTTTATCCCCAATCAGTTTTTAATTTTTTAATTTAAAGCTTTGTTTACATGTTTTGCATGTGATGCACAATTCACAAAATAAGCCTCTCACTTTTTGTTGAGTAACTGTGACATCACTTCCACAATTTTGACAAAGCAGATATTCTTCAAAAAAAAGTAAACAATATATTTTTGTCAAAAAAAATGTAAGTTGAATTTTTTTTGGCCTCTGCTTTAGAAGAATCTTCTTCAATAAAAGAGTCTTTTAGTTTTCTCTTTGAAGCACTTTCACGAACAGTTGTGGAATTAATGCATGATCCAGCAGAGTTTTCAGTATTCATGTTTTTACACGACTCATCAGTAAGCATAATTTGATCGTTAGATCCACACTTAGTGTGTTGGTTGCCATGAAAGCGTCTTTTTTTAGTACGCTTACCTGAAGCACGTTTCACACTTCCACTGTTATCCATTTTGTCCATTAGATGAATAAAAAATAACAAATTTCGATAATATAAAGTATAATACAAATTATAATTAACTAAAAAAGCCTTTTCAAACGGAAATTAAACAGATTCAGTAATTCAAAAGCCGATCTCGCAACTACACGTTAGAAGAGAGTAAACAAATCCACACGTGAGAATCAAACTCAAATAGACGGAGTTGAGTATTACAACTACTTCTTTCCTCCTTCTATCATAAAAAATACCAGTACATGGAGTTAAAATCTAAAACTAAATAATTAAGAAAATGTGGAGTTTGTGACAGGAAGTAGGTGTGTGAACTGGAATGTGGGTGTGTCTGAGTCCTTTTAACAGTTGTTTACATTTGATGGTTGTTCTACTTTTAATCATAACTTCGTTATTTATAGGAATTTTTTCATGGGACTTTTTTTAAAATACTCCGGAAACTGTCAGAAATAACATATATTTTTTTCAAAAAATCGAAAATTTTGAAGATTTAAGAGTAGTGAAACCCCTTAATATTTTCTCTTACGATTTTTAAGTTGTTAACCCTTTCAAGGGCAACAACTTTCCCCGTCTGCTCGGTGCAGATTTTCCCCCCGATTTTTTTTAACCCAAAGAATCTTGCAAAATTTCCCAATGAAAGGTTGCAAAATGATTTTACATCTTTAAACTGATAACAGATGGCAATACTAACCATTTTTCTGTTCATTTAACTGGAATACATTGAATGCAAGTGAAAAAAACTAGATTTATGCTTTTGCACTGTGCAAACGGCGCCCCTCAAAGGGTTAAGAGTGATAAATCAGTAATATTTAGTACGGTGGTTATTTCATTAATAATAGTATTTATTTCTTGGAATTGTTTGAGGAGGGTAAATCCGTTAGATGGGGGAATGTTAGCATTCGAGGTTGATGGAAGATTGAGGGGGGTTGATTGTTGAGTTGAGCTGGGTTCGAAGTTTCCGTTAGGTTATTATTGGCTTTGGCCATTTGGGCAAAGGTGATATTGGGAGTTACTCGCTTTGCTGTTTTTAAGGCTTCTTTGGCTTCCTTTTCGGCCTGTTTTTTTAGCTTGATCGGTGGGGGTGAGTTGAACTTGATAAAGGGGGAGGAAGGAACCATCTTTTCTAGTTAATTGAGCAACTTTCATGTTATGGGGAATTTGGGGCAACCTCTCCAGTTAGCTGGGTGATTACCTCGGCGGTTGCAGCACTTTGCCGCTTCTGCCTTTTTTACTTTCGGGTTGTATATTAGGGCATTCGTTAGATGATTTCCTGCACATTTAACACACCTAGGGTCCATAAGGCAATATTTACTATGGTGGTGAAAATGCTGACATTTAAAACACTGGGCAGTTTTATAAGGGGAATTATAATATTCAACTGAGATTTTTATGTAAAAGAGAGAAGTTAATTTGAAAATGGTTTTAGCTTGATCGGTGGGGGTGAGTTGAAGTTGATAAAGGGGGAGGAAGAAATCATTTTTTCTAGTTAATTGAGCAATTTTCATTACTGTGAAGCCAAGAAAAGTTAGTTTTTCTTTAATTTCATCGGTTGTGAATTCTTTGGGTAGGCCTCGAATAACAACTTTAATAGGGCGAACAACTCCAAGAGGAAGGATAGAAACTTTAATGTTGTTATCTTCTAAAAATTTGATTATGAATTTATGATCATCTTCGGTGTTTGGGTCAATGCGAATAAATTCGCCGCCTACTTTCGCATGGAATTTTCTTTCATCATTTGGTCCAGCGATAGAAGAAAGAATATCTCTATAGTTGTCAGTTCTAACTATGGTAATGTGTTTGATTTTTGGTTTTGTAACAGTTATCCTAGAGTTGTTTCCGTTTTTATTTAAATTCGCTTCTTTCAATGAACTAAATTTATTTTTAGTTGATGTAGTAATTTCCTCAATTGGGATTGGCTTCTTAGCCGTTTATCTGGCTGCAGGTACTATGAAACCGTCGTCGTTAGCCGATGAGCTGGCTTCGTCAGCAGAATTTTCAGAATGAGTTAGTTTCGCGCGCTTGGGTCGGTTAGAAGAAGATTGGAGGTAAGTATTTGGATTAATGATAGAATAGAGCTTGTCAAGGTGATCACCAATCTTACCTAGCCGGAATACTTCAAATACGTAAGGGTGGACTAGCTCCAGACTTCCGAACAATTCCGGATCAATCTTCCCTTCGATGAGTCTTTGCAGAATCAGTCTATCCTTATCGTTGAGGTCGGTGATGTCAGGCATAGGAGTAGTATTATCCGGATCAGGTATAGGAGAACTTTCGTCAGCACAAACATCCATTCCGTCAAAGCTCGCCATCAGGTACACTGAGTAAACATTTCATATTTTATAATTTTCATTATCTAAAACAGGCGTTCCCAAACTTATATCCCCACCCCCCGGCCCCTTAAACTTCACCTTTTCAAGTGAACTAACAGATGTACTGACATATTTGCGTCCATTTATGTAACAATATTTCTACTTATGTCCTAGAACACAGTAAAGAAAAATGTTGCTGTGAATCAGTCACATGGAAGCTTGAAATTATAAAACTATTTATTAATATCAACCATAGTAACATTTGCATTACGCACAGAAAATTAAGATAACGAAGTATAATTTTAAAGTAAAAGTTATGAATAATATTAAAACTAATCCTAAGGAGAAGGTTGAACTTGGTGCACTGCTATCCATTTATAAATGATCGGCTCTGTTTTTGTCAGTAGCATTCCGAAGTCACGGTGATCAGTTATTTGTAGTCAGATTCAGTTTTTAGTGCACAGATTTGTGATCGCGCTGAACCTACGTTTCACTAAATATGATGAAAGAAATACAATTAAAAACTTTTCTACTATAGCCCATAATCCAGGGCAAACTGTCGGTATCTGTTTTTGCAGCATGAACTGTTGGTAGCTGTGTTCGAATTTAAATTTCAATTCCATAGTCCAGTCAAATTAGCTCAAAATGGCGGCAAATCATGCATTAAATAAAGGGGTTGAGATTTTTTTAGGAATGTGAAGGGGTTGGTCCCCTGAACAACGCCTAATAAAGTCCCTTCGATTTCGGGCGCCGCGGGGGGTAGTGGGGGTCCCAAAGGTCCCTTTTTTCAGTTTTCGGCGTTTATCTAAAAAACGGTGAGACTCACAGAAAATTTTTGAATCTTAAAATTAAAGCTGATAAAATTCCCTTCCAAATGGTATATCCATGTTTGTACCTAAGTGTTACCGTTTTCGAGATATGAGACGTTGAATATGAAAATTTTTCAAAAAAAGTGGTTGCGGTTCAAGTATCTCGTCAAATTTCCTCTTCTAACTCTTTCCCCTTCCATTTCTCAGAAAACTTGTGGTAGAAAAAGTTGAAGAGTGAAATATTTCCTTCAAAAATGTATATAGTGATGCTAATTTATGTTCCCTCAGTAAATAGTTGGAGCGTTTTGTAGTTTAGGGGTACTTTTCAAAATTTTGCTAGTAAAATGCCCGTCACTCAAGTTTCGTTTCCAAGGTCTGTAACTCTCTTAATCACTTTGTACGCTGTTTAATTAGATACGTATAGTATTCATAACTCGCATAAATAATAAATTATGTATACCTGTACGTATAAAGTATATCTCATATACAGAAGAACACTTGTACTACAAAGGAGGAAGTGAGAAAACAAACCAAAATATATAAAAGTGCCACTTTAGATCAGATCATTTTGGAAAATTTAGATATGACACCATATGAAATAGAAGTAGTTCAGTTACTTCAGACCTCAGTAGAAATTACTGCACAACACATTTCCACAAATACCTCCCTTGCCAGCATTCAGTGGAAATTGAGCAACGAATTGTCACGTCTCAAATGTAATGGGCCAACAGCAGCTTTGAGGGTCCAGTACTTTGAAATGGTGGTGTTGATGAAAAAATTCATTGCAGCACAGCGCAACTGGGAAGATCATATGACATGCGCCCAACTGATGATACCTTACTTCCATGCCAGCGGGCATTTTCATTATGCAAAGTGTACTCACCTATATGTACAAGATATGCTGGGTCTAACAACTCGCCACCTTCAACTTAAACAGGATTTTATAGATCGTGGATACTTCACTGTCAACAGAACTGGAACACCAATGACTGGTGTGTGGTCTGACATGGTAATTAAGGTGATACTCATGTGTGACATGAAGAGTGAAGAAGAATCAACACGTGGTCGAGGCTTTAGTGATTCGGTGATGGCGAAATGGGTTGTGGGAGCACGCACAGCTACAGTAATATGTAGAGATGTTTTGTGGCGTCCATACTGCAAGCGGAGAACAACATGTTGAGTTTCGAGCATCACGCATAACAAGAGATGATCTAGACAGAAGGAAGCTTGCTCAATGGTTGGCTGATCACCCGCCTTTTGCTGAACGTAATTGTTTGATGTCACTTTCAACGGGAGTAATTGGAAGAAGTAACGTCAACTGCTACCAGGCCTTAGAAATTGGAACCCGCACAATGAGTACTTTTGTTGGAATGAATTTCTCAGAAGTGAAACAATCCAAGAACTCAGTCGTTCCTTTAGTTGCGATGAGCAATATGATCAAAGTTAATGATGAGGTACTGGTAGTAGAGCCTCTGATGATATTTCAGAGAACTCTGATCACCAAAAAGAAAGAAGGGGATATAGAGGAGTTGCTAAAGTACGCGTTAGCCCCATACCCTATGTCACTATTCGCCGAGGGGATAATGAGAAAAATCAAAAAGTCAGCACTGTATGATGCTTTCCCAAAATGTAATCAACTGATCAATGTGAAGAACAGTTTCACGGTAATCGATGGCGGCTTCTTGCTTCATAGAGTAAAGTGGAACACCAACACCACCTTCGCCTCCATCTGCGATCAATATGTATCGTACATAATCAACCATTACGTCAGCAGTTCAGCTGTGGTTTTTGATGGTTATGAAGACACGAACTCCACGGAAAGGCACGAACAACATCGGAGAGCATCAAGTAAAACATCAGTGGATCATGACTTCAATAAGAACATGGTGGCTACTGTTCATCTGAAAAATTTCCTTTCCAATGAAAGGAGCAAAACCAAGCTCATTACTATGTTAGTTGAAGCCTTGGGTGCAAGAGGTATACTGTCTACTATAGCCTAAGGAGATGCTGACTGCAGTAGTGTCAGAGGTGGGTGGCAAAATGTCGTGGAGACACGACATGTGTTCAGAAAAAGGGGCGATAGAGAATGTAATTCAGAGAATCAGACAAAAGAGATGCCTTGACCAGCGGGATAATGTACTGCGTATGCGAGTCGAAAGGAGAGATGACAAGTTGAGAGGGGGCAATTGAAATGAGAAAACGGTCAACAGCTGCGTTTAACGAAGGGCCCAGCTGGTGATAATGAGCTAAGGGAAATCTGAAAACGGAGTCAGAGTTAGGAGAAGAAAAGGGGTGAGGCAGTTTACGATGTTGACCGGCGTTAAAACATCACAGGAGGCCGGAGAAGAGCGTGAGAAGTTAAAAATGTAAGAAACCCCAGACAGGTGCAAGGGCGGACGCCCCCTTCAATATTGATTGGAGAAAATATGAATATAAAATGGGTGGTCGGCCAATGAAGGGGCCCCGGATCGACCTATAGGACAGAAGGTGGCAACCAATGAAGGCCTGAATAAATAATGAGAGAAGTTCAGCTCGGTAGAAAAAGTTTTTAGAGAGTAGAATAATTTGAGAATTCTCACGAGGAACACATAAGCCCCCGTAGCCGGCGAAGGAGGAGAGAAGGAGATGACGGGCTGCTAACTTAATGCGGGAGAGTCAGACCAAGTCCTCGGTAGACGAAAAGCAAACCGCAAACAATTAGATGCAGAGCCCAGTACCGGAGAGACCGACCGACTAACACAGCCGTTCCCCTGGACCAACGCGCCCCGAAGCGAATGCGTTGATGCGGAGACGAGCGCCCTGAGTCCGCCGCCAGCAGATAGTGACAGCCGTTCCCCTGGACCAGAAAGCCCGATGACCCGAAAAGTCCGATGACCCCTCAGCCAGGCTTGTGATGAGGAACGGACCTTCGGATTGACCAACGCTACCCCGAAGCGAGTGTGTTCTCTGAGACGTGCACCCTGAGTCCGCAGCCAGCAGATAGTGACAGCCGTTCCCCTGGACCCGAAAGCCCGATGCCCGGAAAAGTCCTATGACCCCCCAGCAAGGCTTGTGATGTCGGTGTGTCGTCAGATAAGGTAGGAAAGTATTTTGACTTATCCTAACAATGCCCAATGCCTACTAGAGAGCGCAGATAATTAGATGGGGCAGATTAAGGTGAAATGTTAACATATATGCATAGAATATCTATAATAAAATCGTGATTGTGTATGTCCGTATTAATTGGATTAGTATCTTGCAATAATTTTGTAATGTGTTTATGTGTATCGATTAAGAGTGTAGGATAATCAAACAATGTTGGGGAATAGGTAAAGAATGTGAGTATTTGGTATTGATGATAATGAAGATTAGATGAATAAAAAATAATTAATGTTTTGATACGATATAGGAAGAAGGTTAATTTGAAATGCATATATATGTTGTGTTAATGAGATAGAAAATTCGGAAATCTGCAATGAATAGTATTGTTTGTATATGTATTTTGATTGATTTAATAAATTGATTTGTATCTATACATATGAGCATCAATCTGTAATTAATCACCCTACCACTTCTATATAAAATTACGGTGACACAAAACACCTCTCATTCAACTATGGTGATAGTAGGTGAACACAGACCTGCTCGTCTTTCTTGTGGCACTCACTCCACGAGACACGAATGTGTTTTTCATGAAGGGTGGACGGGGAAACACAGAAGACAGGCTCTACTCTTCACAACATCTTCAGGTCTTATCATTCAGCTAGTACATTATCTTCATCCATAGTTTCTCAGGATGTGACACTGCTGGGTGGAAATATTGGGTTTTGTGCCGTTTAAAACATTTTAAAGATATTTTTAACATTAAAATATTAACAGGTTCGTTTACTAATTACTAATTACTCATTATCCAGGTTCGTTTTAACCCAGCATGTAAACACTGTAGAAAAGAGACACAAATTAAATGCTTTTAAAAGATGAGGACCAATATTTACAAATTAACAAAAACCTTTATTACAAAAAATAAACAATTACGTTATACAGTATTAAAAATGATTTAAAATGATTAATATTCTTTAAGTACCAAATTGGGTCCTCGCCAATAGAATGAATCATTTAGTGATATTATAATTATATTTAACCTTAAAATTACAGTAAATTATCAAACCACCGCCTCCCTCACCTTTCGGTTATAAGGCCAAAATTTACTGATAATTGTCCTCGCGACCACAATCCTGCCGTACCTCCGCAGAACCCCAAGGGCATCCCATCAAGTCAATGCAACGATAAAGCAAATCAACCAAACAAATTTAGAATTTAGGAAACAAAAGCAGAAGCGAAAAGAAAACAAAACAAAACATCTGGTACAAGGATTAAATTACTATGAATAACAGAATGAAACAAATGCAGAGACCGTACTTGTTATCAATCACTAAATGTTATCGTACGGTGGCCACGGACACTTTAAATGTTCTGGCTGGCTGCATGCCCATACATCAAGTGGCCAGGGCGTCAAAAAGTTTGTTTAATTTATATGAGAATAAAATCGAGATAAATATCGATGGTAATATTTTCAATGCTCAGAACAGTGAGACTCGGATCAGAAGAATCAGGAATTTAGATAACCTCTGCAAATTTGATTGGACCCTTGATAGTACCCCGAGTACGAATGTGGTTATATATACGGATGGCTCACGCATTGGGGGAAAATTACAGTACTGTCCTTCAACCGAAAAGTGAAGACTGACTTACCCAAAAATCGGCTAACTAAGGGAAGCTGCATCGCTCCATCTTGTTTGTCGCAGGGCGGCTCGAAATCCCCAACCCCAGAGCAGGGCCTGAAGGCCCTTTCCTCACTGCGAAAGGATCTCGTATCTCTCTGAATCTCTCTCTCTCTGCAAAATCTCCTTTCTACCTCTTAAAATTAATCTCTACTTTTCCATATTCCTTTTCTACCTTCCAATCATAGTATTTTCTTATTCATATAAACTCCACCTACGTCTTAAAACTTTTTTCCTAGTGGCTATAATATTTTCTTTATTAAATTTCACAAACCTCATTGGGTTTCTACTTTTTTCACGTTTTTCCCCTTTTTCTTATATTTTATTTTCTAACACCTGGTCAGTTCTATAACATTTTTCCCTTTCTATGACCCGACAGTACTGCTACCGTTGCGTAAATTTCTATATAATCCTTTCATTTCTTATATTCAATATTTAGTATTTTCTTATTCATATAAACTCCACCTACGTCTTAAAACTTTTTTCCTAGTGGCTATAATATTTTCTTTATTAAATTTCACAAACCTCATTGGGTTTCTACTTTTCTCACGTTTTTCCCCTTTTCCTTCCTACATTTTTCTTATATTTTATTTTCTAACACCTGGTCAGTTCTATAACATTTTTCCCTTTCTATGACCCGACAGTACTGCTACCGTTGCGTAAATTTCTATATAATCCTTTCATTTCTTATATTCAATATTCTAAAAGGGGCTTTTTCGACTGACCCTCGCTTCTACGCAACTCTTTTATTATGGGGCCTTTTAACTAACCGCGATTCTAACTTTACTACAGGGCCTTTCTTATGGGGCCTTTATATGGGAGCGGCGGCTATTTCTAAACTTTTCCCTTTTTACTTCAAATATTTTTATTCCTGAACACGCTATAAAATATCCCTTTCTTGTATTTACACTTACAACCGGCTAACATCTAACCTTCCTGTCCGTGTCGAAATTTTATGGCTAACTCCTTTTAACTTATTTCTTACCATTTTCACCACGTTTTATGATGCATAAAGAATCTAAACATGACTTGCTGCTGTTAATTCTCCTAGGAACCCTTGCTGGCTTAAAGAGCCAGCAACACTACGTCAGCGATTTACGGTAAAAGCATAGCAGCAATAGTACAATGTTTCCAGTGGTATGCCAATGAACTACTTCTTCTTTTTCATATGGTGTGATATCTAAATTTTCAAAATGATCTGAGCTAAAGTGACACTTTTATACATTTTGGTTTGTTTTCTCACTTCCCCCTTTGTACTACAAGTGTTCTTCTGCATATGAGATATACTTTATACGTAAAGGTATACATAATTTATTATTTGTGCGAGTTATAAATACTATACGTATCTAATTTAACAGCATACAAAGTGATTAAGAGAGTTACAGACCTTGGAAACGAAACTTTAATGACGAGCATTTTACTAGCAAATTGTTGAAAAGTACCCCTAAACTTCAAAACGCTCTAACTATTTACCGGGAGAAGATAAATTAGCATAACTCTATACATTTTTGAAGGAAAGTTTTCACTCTACAACTTTTTCTATCACAAGTTTTCTGAGAAATGGAAGGGGAAAGAGTTAGAAGAGGAAGTTTCACGAGATACTTGAACCGCTACCACTTTTTTTGAAAAATTTTCATATTCAACGTCTCATATCTCGAAAACGGTAACACTTAGGTACAAACATGGATATACCATTTGGAAGGGAATTTTATCAGCTTTAATTTTAAGATTCGAAAATTTTCTGTGAGTCTCACCGTTTTTAGATAAACGCCGAAAACTGATAAAAGGGACCTTTGGGACCTTTTTTCAGTTTTGGATGTCTTTTTGGGAAATCTTTGTATTCTAAGAACTGTAGAACTGAGTCAAAGAGTTTATAAAACCGACTAAAACAGGCACCTTTTGATAGCCGTCAAAATTCTGCATGAAGCAGCACGCCATTGAATTCTTCATCGGTTTCAATACAAAATTGTCCCTATCATCAGTCACCCAATCAATTGCTTCTGATTTTGTTGATTGCTTTTTCTGAGGAGGATTTCTTTTTTGAAAAACTCTTCCAATGCATGAGTTATAGATTCTCCTTTTGTATCAGTGTGTAAATGTTTAGCGAATATTAATTCTTGGCAATATATTCTTTTATGAATTAAACCTATGCTAAAATTAAGGCCTAATATACTGACAAAGTTGACTCATTAAGCTGTATACAGAACTGGGATGATTTTAAATACACACATAAGTCTTTAACCTCTTGAGTCATTTCATCAATTCTTCTTTTCACTGTATTATTCCCTAACGGAATTTTCTTGAGACAGACGCTGACTAATATAGCACAGAGCGTATTATTTCACTTATACTAAAGAATTTCATAACACAAAAATATTTGACTCATTTTGCGGGTGGTAAGTCTTTAAGCGAAAAAATAGAAGGTTGCGAATTCAGTGCCTATGTGCCCCACACGACCATTTTAATTTCAGAGTTTAGCAAAAGATTTGATGACTTTGGACTGTTAAGATTAAGATTTTTTTTACAATCCTTCGCAATGAATATTGAAGAATAGAATCCGTCTCTGCAACTGCTATTATGCGAACTGCAGACAGACCCGAATTTAACATAGATTAATGAAAGTGGTGTAGATGTATGGAAACTTTTGCCATTTGTGAAGTATCTCCTCTTACACCATTTTGGTTTAAAATTTGTTCCATGTTCGGCAACACTTATACGTGCGAAAGAAACTTTTCTGTCATGGAATAGACTGATTCCAAGATAAAAATTTATCTCACTTCCTTCGTATTCCGTCATACGAAATCGACGTTGATTTTTCTGCCTGTGCTGCATTTAATGTCCATCCGAAATCATCTCATTAATTTTTTTCTAATTTTCCCTTGTTAGGAGAACCAATTTTATGTTTTGTTTTGTAATACAAACATACTTTTGAGAGTGAGACTTGATTTAATTTTGTTATGAAAACTGATTTTTTTTCCTTTTTTTCATGTAATAAATATTTATATTACAAAAATCAAACGTTGTTTTATCATACACATAGGGGTTCAAAAAAGTGCGTATGCCATGTTTGGAATCGGTTAAGTTGGTTCGTAAAGCATCATCTTTGTTTTCTAAGAACTGTAGCACTGAGTCAGAGTTTATAAAAACGATCAGAACAGACACCTTTTGATAGCCGACGAACTTCTGTATGGAGCAGCACGCCATTGAATTCTTCATCGTTTTCAATACAAAATTGTTCTTATAATCTGTCAGATAATCAATTGCTTCTGATTTTATTGATTGCATTAACGACATGCTATAATGAGTAAAAATCTATATATAAAAAACAGTTCCGTGACTGACAATTGCCATGCAAAATATTGAAATTTTGCATGGCAATTCTTTTTACAGTGTAGGGGTGCACTAATAAAGAATTTTGAAAAATTCTTATATTTTTAAAATTAAATTTTTAAGCTGTTTTTGCAACATTTTTTAAAGTTTGCATTTAAAATAATAATCTGAGGGTTATAAAATTTATATCACGAGAAAAATCCTAATTCCTTTAAAAGGAAATCTTTTTCAAATCTTTACCTCTATTTTCTGATTTTTGGTGAATTTTTAAAGATTAATTTTTAGAATTTAATTTATTCAATGCTGATCACGAGATTTCTTTTCTTTTTGTGATACTTTAAATTAATTTATCGTCACGTGCATAACAACGAAATAAATTGACAAAAAAAATTATTAAAATACAGTAAAAAATAAAAATTTAGCCACTAGACTAATTGAGATGGAAGTTTTTAAAGAATTTAATTCAAATTAGTATGTTTTATGGATATTAAATTAAACCTATATACAAAATAGTTCCATGACTGACTGACAGACCTCGCACAGACCAAACCATTTGACCTGAAGGAGTGAAATTTCGACAGTTGATAGACACTGTCTGAAATTCAGATGATGCCATTAACTATCCGGTAGAGTTTTTGAATTCCCTTAAACCACCGGTTCTTGCATACCATAAGCTCTCTCTGAGGAAGGGCCACCCGTAATGTTCCTTCGGAATTTAAAACCACCGAAATTGTGTAATGGAACTAGACTAAAAGTCAATGCCCTGCATAAAAATTTAATCGAAGCCATTATTTTAACCGGATTTGCTCAAGGAGAGAAAGTGTTCGTGCCACGCATTCCTCTAATACCCAATGACCTCCCCTTTGACTTTGAGATTGAAATTTCCTCTCAAAGTATGCTTCGCCATGACGATAAATAAGTCTCAAGGCCAAACTTTAAAATACGCTGGCGTAGATTTCAGAGAAAATTGTTTCTCCCATGGTCAGTTTTACGTAGCTTGCTTACGCGTAATTTCACGGACGAGCCTGGTAATATTAGTTCTGCCCAACGAAGAAACAAAAAGTACTGTTAATAAGTAAATCGTCTAGGAAGAAATTTCATTATGTTTTCATTTTAATTATCCTAAAATGTACTCTGCAGCGAAGCACGAGTATACAGATGGTATATTTATATTTATTTCCCAAATTTACTAAAATTAAGGGAATTAACCTTTTACCGAGATGAATACTGTTCACACAATTTTCCCATTTTAAATTCAACTTAACACAGCTAAGTTGATTGAGAACCAAAGCCCTGCAATCATGTTTTTTTAACAGGTGGAGTCTATTATTACCATCTTCAAGCTGTGCAGTAATTACTTTCATTGAACTTGAAGGGCAATGACCTAGGTGTAACAACTCGTAGGCAAAAGGATTGAGCCACGCGGTTTGCATGGATATTTGTAACAGTTTGGTACTTAGACTGACTGTCTGTTAGTTAGACTGTCTAAGAAAGCTCGTGTAGCGGAATGTTACCATCGTGTCGAAAAAGTAAACGACTAATCAGACTTAACGAACATTGCAATTTTTCCTGACAATCTAATATATGACTTTTCTATTCCTCGCTACATCTTATTAATAAAAGCGAATGTTTGCGTGTGTGTGTGTGTGTGTGTGCGCGCGCGCGTGCGTGCGGCCCCCCAGGCGAATCTGTGAAACTTTCAGCCATGAAATTTGGCACACGGGTAGTGCAGACTATGGGAAGGTGCACCTCGAAGCCCGAATTTTAAATGTTATTCTAGAAAATTTTTTATTTTATGTTTTGTGTGATATTTTATGTTTTTTTAACTTCAGATTACGATATCTCGGCAAAAAATGATCGTAGAATTTTGATCTTTTTACAGTCTGAAACTACAGACATTTCTCCTTCAAACAAGACCTCATTTGTTTAAAAATAATTTAAAACAGACTAATATTTTCATAAAACCCACTTTTCCGAGAAATTTACGCTTTTTTGAGCATCTGCGGTCGATGCTCTTCGTGTTTTTATCTTACAAAGAAAATATTTACATCATCTGGAAGATGAAAGCTTTCTCATTCATATAAACCTCATTTCAAGTCTCTAAAAATTTCGATTTTTAATTGAATTTTAAAGAACGATACTTCAACAAAACTTTATACGCGGTTCTTCGGACGCGGTACTCTAGGCGAAGGAATCAATCATTCATAAGAACTGCGCATGCGCACAAGGAAACATTTTATTTACTTTTGCCGGTGTTCACTTTTTCTGTATTCTGTCAAATTTAACTTCTTACTTCTGTTTTAACTTTCCTTTCTATTTTACCATCATGTTTTGTTTTGCTATTATTGAAGTGTGTAGAATGTTTTTCATTGCTTACTACGATTTAAAAATTTTTTTGTATTATTGGCCTGAGCATATCTGGCCGCAGCCTGTACTTTTTATTCATACTGTGTTATTCATACTGTTATTTTTTCTACGTTATTTATACTGTACTTAGTTTTTAAATTGATTTGGTATTGTTTACTTTTCAGCTTTTTCCGAATGATTTTCCGAATCTTTACCCCGGAAAGAGAAGCGAGACTCTGGAAGAAATCAGACAACAACAGCAAAGAATAGTTGGACAAAAACCACAGGATCGTCATGATTTGTTAGCAAGAGTGTTTCATCAAAAACAAAAATCACTTATGAGTCTCATCACAAAGGCAAATATTTTTGGAGAAGTTAGGTGTCATATGTGCACCATAATTGCAGTTTTGGCTGATTTAAACTCTGTATTCTCACATTTTGATGCCCCTGTAGTAGTAGTGGACTACATGGTTAACTGGAGTTACTCATTTTGTTCCATTTTAAAGGAATTTGGCTGTGGTTCATATGGGAATGGCGTTTAGAAACATACGGCATATGAGGCAGATATTACAGATGAAATAATAGCCAAAGATGGCGTTTAGAAACATACGGCATATGAGGCAGATATTACAGATGAAATAATTGCCAAAGATGACACCACTTCAGTCAGTTGTCACAAAACAACTGTCTCCGTCCACATGTTGCAGAAGCCTCCTCTACATGAGTTCTTCATTCGGGAATGACGTTTAGAAACATACGGCATATGAGGCAGATATTACGGATCAAATAATAGCCAAAGATGACACCACTTCAGTCAGTTGTCACAAAACAATTGTCTCTGTCCACATGTTGCAGAAGCCTCCTCTACACGATTTCTTCATTCGGGAATGACGTTTAGAAACATACGGCATATGAGGCAGATATTACGGATCAAATAATAGCCAAAGATAGCAAGTGTCTATAGGCAATGCGTGGATTGTCCCGTATTGCCCTCTACTAACCATAATTTTCAATGCCCATATAAACGTAGAGTACTGTAATTCAGTTTTATAGTGTTGCGTGTGAGTGGAACACTTTTGTGTGGTTTTCAAATGATTTTAGCTTTTACTGGAAATTAGCAGAACATTAGCTTCCAAAACAGTAATCTTTTGGAAAGTTTTGAATTTAATTTATTAAATGCTGATCACGAGATTTCTTTTCTTTTTGTGATACTTTAAATTAATTTTGCGTCACTTGCATAAAAACGAAATTAATTGACAAAGAAAATATTAAAATACAGTAAAAGATAAAATTTAACCACTAGACTATAATTGAGATGGAAATTTTTAAAAATTTAGTTCAAATTAGTATGTTTTATGGATATTAAAGCAAATCTATATATAAAACTGTAATTTCCTCTCAAAATATGCTTCGCCATGACGATAAATAAGTCCCAAGGCCAAACTTTAAAATATGCTGGCGTACATTTACGAGAAAATTGTTTCTCCCACGGTCAGTTTTACGTAGCTTGCTCACGCGTAAGTTCGCGGACGAGCCTGGTAATATTAGTTCCGCCCAATGAAGAAACAAAATATATTGTTTATAAGAAAATCCTCTAAAAATCAATTTCATTACTTTTTCATTGTAATTATCCTAAAATGTACCCCGTAGCGAAGCACGGGTATTCAGCTAGTTACCTCCATATTTACCTTTGAGTGGTTGTTCCTGAAATCTTTAGTTTCTATGTTATTCAGAAATTTATTATGATTTTTATATTACAAACATACTTAATTTAGTACATAGTACATATAGATGCATGAAGTAAGTGTGACTAAATTAGAAAGGCCATGTGATATGTAATATAGGAATATATTTTGTACATAATTTAGTTATAAGCATCGCTCATTATCATTTTAGATTAGTACAAGTAGTTAATATTCTTTATGCTTTAGGTATTTCAGCAAGTTTTCGCTCTTTATGAGTATAAACCGTGGGACAAATTAAATTAATTCGCCCAATTAATCAAAATCCTTCCCAACCCGAAGGAAATAACTATTCTCAAACCGGAGGTGAAATCATCCCCACTGCAGACCACCCCCACTCTCAAGCAATAGACGGTGTCCAGCTCAGAAGAATGCGCTCAACAGAAGCGGCGCTAGTGTGTTGAGGACATTGACACTAGCGCTGAATGAGCCTTTCGCCATGGTTCTTCAGATTAATGACGCAGGAGAGCTCCCAAGACTCAGGGATGCAACATCATAGACACCTTGGCGCGCGAGGTTTCAGCAAATAAAAAACCTCTGATGTAACACCACCGTTGCAATAGCCGATGGGAAAATATACGAAATTCTCTCGACGGTGGCGTGCCAATTTCGAAGACCAGGAAAGGAACGTTTGGAAATTTCTGTTAATTCTCGAGCTGAGAAGCAGAACTCCGGCCAGAGGTCGTGATAAATATACGAGTGCCCAACAGGACTCGTTTCACCGACTTGACCAAAAAGGATAAAGTCCTGCGCTTGGATAAAGTCTAGCGTGATTTCTCGAGCAGAGAAATATAAGCTTAGGTCGGATAAGTTTGGTTTTGGACGATATCTCAAGGAGAGATTATCTGTCCTGATCGCCCATATCATTTTTTTCCACGCAGTCATTCGCTGTGCAAGAGGAGCTAATCGAGGTCTCAGCCGGACTCCAGACTAATTTCGTTAAGCGAATTCATCTGAGAACCCATGTCAACGGACTCTTTTGACTGTATTAGAGGAGATCATCGATTTGATCCTGTAACTCGTCATTTACTGTATATCACCTCTTTATTTTCTTCAGCTGATTTAGAAATAAATTAGTTCTTTTTAAATTAATTGGCTGTGTCTTTGATTGATTGATCGCTACCTCTTTCAATACACTACGACCCCTACATGTTTCTATCGTGTCTCTGCTTCAATCAAGGAGCCATGGAAAAATTACACTGCGATCCACAGATCTGTATGATTATCCGAAGATAAATCCAAATTACTATAAAATTCCCAGGGATTTAACAGATGTAGTGGAAGGTATGTATGTAAATCGTGGTTTCATATTAACTGTTTTTCAAATAAAATATGAAATAGTGTATGATTTCTTTATGTTTTATAACAAAAGTGGGGATCAAAATTTCTAAGATGTCAGCTCTTTAGCCTTTCATTGCTCCAGCGCTGCCATTTGGCCGTAGTTTAAAAAAAAATTTAAACTGTCTACCTATGTACTACCATAATGAACAATGGAAAGTACAGACGGATATTCTTACCACATTGCGTCAGAGGCATATTATACTGACCATCTGGGTATTAAAATCCATTACCTCTGTGTAGTGAAAAGAAAGATAGGCTTAAATTAATTATATAGGACTTGGAATGTGTATAATTCTTTAATTCTTTACATCGACCAAACAGATTAATAAACAGATCAATCAAAGTACACCTTCAAAACATCGAACATAATAAACTCATTTAGGCGAGAAAACAGTAACTATGTGAAACAATGGAAGCAAACTTATAAATGAAATCTATTAATTATTTGCAAAGTCCCGACTTCATTAGACTTAATATAATCAAACTTTTTTTCCCATGTTCTTGCATTCACATTTTGTTTGGAACAGTTATCAGAGACATTGTTCTGCTTTAGTCAATATAACAATTATTATTATTTAATTACAAATTTTAATAACAGGAAGTACTTTTCTCTGTGTCCTTTGTTTGGATGTAGAGGCAGAGAGGTGTCTATAGTATACATTTCTATGGGACTACGTTAATTATGACAAAGATTTAAATAGGTTGTCCAACAATAACATTTATTTACAAAATACAACATAATTAGGGACTTCAGGATATTGGTTCTGAAAACCTACATTTTCAGATATTGGTTATGTTTTCAAACATTTACAGATTATCATAATACTTACAGCACATGACCGAAACAGACACAGAACCAAACATTATCATACAAAAAATAACCGGTAAAATTTAAACATCTGGTCTCAAGAGGCGTAAAGTTTAAAATAAATAAAGTAATTATCTACGCACGTGTGCATTAATTTCATAAAATCTTTCTTTGCCTGAAAAAATTTGAATAAGGATAATTTTTAAGAATGTTAGTCGCAAGAAGTTGTTTAAATTTTGTAGCTGACCCTTTGAATTCCAAAAGTTATATAAAACATTGAACAGTCAAAGTTGCGGACTATTAAGTAAATGTACAACATAGCTTCTAAGTATCATTACTACATAACTTAACATTTTGATAAATTATCACAATTACTTTAACTTTTAAACATTTATACTTTCTTTAAATTTATCTTATAAGTTTGTAATTAAATTTTGCACACGAAGTTAAATTCCTACTGTATTTGCTAGAGATATGAAAATTGCCAGACCGTAGCTGTTCACCCAGCTCTGAAAATCATCCAGGCTAGGCTCTTAGATACAATGTATCCCGCATGCAAGCAGTTTACGGGAAATGAAGATAAATTTTTGATCTGTATAGCATTGCAAGTGATAAATACACACTATCATTCTTATGGAGTAGCAAGAATGGTCATCCGGATGATCCTAGATTAGTCGTACATCCTCAGCTACGGTGAGAAAACTACCAATAAACCGACGAATAAGAAGCTTAGCTTCTTTATTCGTCTAAATCAATTTAAAAAGTCCAAAAAGATTATAATCATTCTTTTAGCGGAAACAAAATTTAAAAAAAAACCCAAATCACCCGAAAATCATGCTACAAACACTTGAAGTTCCTTTTATATATAGTGAAATGAAAGATATGTATGATCACAGAGATATAAAACAATGTAAATTTTGTTAGATTATTTTTCATTTGAAAAATAACCTAACAAAAGTGAGGTGAAACAGAGAAATGAAAATGCGTATGATCACAGATATTTAGAGCAATGTAAATATTTTAAAATTATTTGTCATTTCAATTATTCGTATGGAAACACACGGAAATAAAAATTTGTATAATCATAAAGATTTTAAACAATGATAACTTTTGGAGTATTTTTTAATTTGAAATTACTTTATAATGTCAAACATGGCATAAAAAATATGTATGATCACACAGATTTAGAACTATATAAACTTTTTTAGAGTATTTTTATTTTAAATTATTTCATAATGGCAAACATAAAAAGAAAAAATATACGTGGTCACAGAAATTTAAAACCACGTAGCTTGTTTTGATACTTTTCGAATGAAATTGTTTCGTATTTATAATTTAAACTGAAATCAAGCAACTTATTTATTTTTGAGTAAGATAGAGAAAGAAACCTTGAAAAATCCGAGTACTGCATTATTATCAAGTCCCTCTTGTACTTATAAGATGTATTTACAATCAAATGCAGAGTGTTTTTCCTCATTTTTTCATATTTATTATGAAATCGAAATAAAGAATCTATTTAATTTTATATAATGTCATTTTATTTTAGGAGGTAATTTCCATAACCTTGACCCGTCTAAGAAATGCCTAAACATCCCGTCTGTGTTGTATTTATGACATAAGAGAGAGAGGAAAAAATGAAGATTTCCCTTATTAATGACAATGTTTGCTATACAATTGAAAAAAATTATCTATTTTTTTCGACTTCTAGAGTTATAGGAGTGAAAGGGGTGATCAACGCAGCTGTGATGCCCGTTATACCGTCCGGCAACATGAACGTTCCAAGAATGATGGAGGCGGAGAAAACCTATGACATGATGAAAATGATATACAGTGCTCAGAACCCGGAAAAAAATATACTTTCTCGTAGAACTGATCCCCCATTGCAATACTGGTATTTTATTTTAAGGATTCTGCTATTTCAGATTGCGAAATGGCGTTAAAAGCGGGGGCAGGAAATTTGGTATCGGCGAAACGGCGAGGACACCATGTTTTTTTGCGTTTCGCAAGGTCGGAATGAGCAATCATTTTTGCCGTTAGGCACGCTCTTAGTAATAGCTAACTTTTGGTTTGTTACTATGCATATTACTTGCAGTGTCAAACTTTTTTCATGTATTAGAGATAAAACGACTATGTTTCTGCGTTTCTTCGCATCTACTGAATTCCTACAGTCCACTGAATTAAGATCATTAGACCACACCCCACAGTTAACCTTCAAGTTGCTGATTTAAGTCTATTGAGTTCAACCGTAATAAAGAGTCATAATGTGCAATTGCTTTTGACAATGCAAGTCTTGACACGTCATATGGAGTTATAGGAAAAGGATTTACATCATTGCACACATTAATGTGCATTTTGCCAGTTCGGCTTCTTTTTTCATTTTTTATGTCGGAAATTGATATAATTTATTGTTTTGCTAATTTATCTCTTCGGATAGATTTTTCGACGTCTTGACCTCGTTTGTTCAAAGAAAACCTGATCATTGCTTATGAAGAACATTTTTTTGGGGTCTGTGTTCCTTCTTTGCATTAAAGTTTATATACAGTAAATTGGAGTAAAAATAAAGTTGAAAAAGATGTTGAAAACAACATCTCATTACTCTTTCCCTAAATTTCTAAAGTCCCTCGCAGTTTACAGAATTAGTTCACATATAATATTGAAAAGAGTAAAATGAAGGGTTAAAAGAAAAATAAGTAGACACAATAGGGGATTGCCAGTCATGTAACGATTAGTAGTAGGCATTACTTAAACTATCTCACTACTAACCCAAGATAAACTGTTCATCAAGAAACTCCGACGAAAATTGAACATTTATGTGATTTACTTGCTTTCAGATTTCTTGAGAATTTTTTCGGTGAAGTTCTTCGAACGATATGCTTCGGAAGAAAATGTTTTGTGCTGGAAACCCATTTTTCCAGTGGGATTTATAACAGACCATAACCCATTTCAGTCCATCCTCGAGTAACACATAACATTTACTCTTCATTCCCATCACACTCATGTTTATATTTAGGGATTATTATTAAAGTATTAGTTCTTATTCTATAACAATTCCAGTAAAGGGATCTTTTTCCTAAAGAGCAAATGAATTGGAAAAATGTAATATTTCTATTAATACAGTCCAAACTTAGAGATTGTATATATCCTACCTCACACTGTTTGCTTTAACGATATTTATTTATAAACATGTTAAATTGCTCTTCCATTTGAATTTTTTTTACAATAAGTGTTTTCTGCTTTTTTTTAATAGGCCACCTAAATAGGTTTTGCCAATTTTGGATAATGTACTTAACACACAAACACGAATATTTCAAACCCTATCCATGACTGAAGTTTATAAATTACAGATTGTCTTATTTTAAATAGTACTTTCAACGACCGTTTGTGAGCAACCTACCGAATTAGTGCAAGGACGTCGGGAATGTCGGTCAAACATCATCGTCGGAATCCGACCTTACAACCGACTGGAGATCAAAGGTCGTTTTCCGACTCTATGCCGACGTCAATTAGCCGCGTCGAATTTCGCTTCTCTTGTTCCCAAGAAGTTGTTATTCTTATGATTTTTAATACATTAAGTTTTATACGATCATTTTTGTTTTCTTTGGTAATGCTTTTATGTTTAGAAAGTCAGTGTAGATAACAAGATACGAGGTTATGGATATTTTCCACTATTGAAACTTTTTATAAGATACTACTCGTATTTATATTGTGATTGGTTTGAGATTTTTTTTAAAACAAAATCGGAAAGCTGAAAAAACAACATGATTTCTGACATTAGGAAGCGTCCATCACTGCTGTCTTCTATCGTCGTCGGTCCAGTTACGTATGGCGACGTCGGTGCAACGGCGAATCCGTTGGAGCAGTGGCTGATCTGTCGTCACAACTGGCGTCAGTCCGATCATTGAGGTCGCGGACATAGCATCGTGGGATAGCCTTCATAAACTGACTTCGTTGTGTTGCTAGGCATCACTGACCGGATGCGATCATCAAACGTCAGAAATCTCACCTAAAACAAAGCTTTCTGAGATTCTTCTGTTTTGCTATGTTTGAAACTTTGTAATGGTCTAAGTTGTTGGAAAGAGTTATTACTAGTTAAGCTACAACTACACATACGCGAAATAAGCTCTCCCCGTCGCCTCTTGACCATTTTGGTGTCGATTAATCCCCCCCCCTCAACGTGGGGGAAGTATTTCGTCGCTGTTGAATATTTATCTTAAAACCGCTCTCCAGAGCGGTCTGGGGACAAATCATCAAAGGGACGACGGACGCCATAAAACCTCCTCTCGGCTAGGGGACCAATAAATCACTGCTTTCCCCTACACTTCGCTCTCTGTTTCGCGAATGTATATTCCCAGTATTAGATACTACTTCCACATTTGACTACCAGAGAACCCTTACCCTAAAGCGGTGTTGCTCCCCGTACTTTGAGAATTCACTGAATGTATCACCTTGGGGTCTTCGACTTCAGAAATAACATAAACGAAATTTAGTAATCATCATTAAACCCTACTTTAAGTGCAAATATCACACAATGTTTAGTAGTACAGTACTGCTTTTTCTTAGAAAGCACATAAAGTTATAGATTACATTTAAAGTACAGAAAACTCAACCAATATGCCAAGACTTGAATCAAATTTCGAAATTATTCTAAACTGGTCAGTCCTTCACACAAAAAAGATGCATTATTTGTAATATTACTGATTGTGTGAAAACGAAAAATGAAAAGTATTTTTTAATCAGATTTTTCTCTTGATTCGCTAGAGTTACACTGATCATGTATGCAAAAGAAACTCCAACCAAAAATTTCTTAAAAACGCATTTTATTCTTGCGCAATATTATGTGGAAATTCCAATGCATTATATGCAATAATATAGGAATAGTGAAGTTAAAAAAGAAAGGAAAAAAGTGCGTTGTATCAATATCCCATTAGTCATTCCGTTTTGCTATATACAAATACAATGTTTTCATAAACGTTGCGCCTCTCGCATACTTAAATACATGAAACGCCGGTGCAAACAAAGGGAATACCAATGATGACATGACAATAATGAGAAGATCCTCACAAAAAGTTTTGAATCTTTCAAATTTTAGTTCCTGCATTAACCTCCTAGGCTAAATCTGTCATACGATATATCTGTGTTTTCATTTCACCAACATTTAGAGAAATTCAACCCATTCACTAGCAAAATGTGATCACTGAATCCGACATTCTTCTACTGACCTTACAATATCTTTCAAATACATTAACTTTCACTCAGAAATAAGAATCTAAAAACAAGCATGTAAACTGCTACTGTATCTTTAGGGCCTGTTCACATAGGAGTCCGGTAGCGGAGCGTTAAAGGAAATAATGACGTTTGAGACGAAAATAAACAATCATAGGCGTTAAAAATTTCGTTGCTAATGGTTTGGAGGTTGGTCATTGGTTAAATATATTTCAATACTTAAACCGCCCGCTACCAGGACTCCTATGTGAACAGGCACTTATTAGTCTTTCAATTCCTTCTTAATGCATCATAGTTGTTTGGTGTTATTTCGTAATATGTACACTGCCTGACAGTCAGCGGTCTCAGCTGAGATATTTCCATTTGGCGTGGCTGTTGGATATCGTTAACAGATGACGTCACTTCACCGGTTTTTATAATTTAAGTTTCTTTGGTTTTGCCAAAGTGGCAATGTTTATTTTTCCCCCATCCGTCCACCAATTAGAATCAACCATTCTAAAAAAACCTATTTACTTTATGGGGAATAAACATTATGCTAATAAGCTAAAGTTCAATTGGTTTTACAAAACACTCTTATTCTCTAACACCAGGGCTTGTATCTTATGACGTGTTATACGCCCAGCATAGAAAATCTAGTGTAAGAAAATAAGCAAGTATTTTAACTCGTGACGATCTTAAATTTATTTTGCGAAAACAAGTGACGTTTGATGTTAGAAAAAAGTACATATGTATAATTTTACAGTCTGATGAATGGACTTATGCTTAGATGGGGGCCGCCATTAGAGCCTCTGAACTGAAGTTCAAAATGTTTAACAGAAGGTTAATTGTAACTTGTACAGAAGGTCGTTCACACTTATGGAAATGATTTTGTAATTTGTTTTTGGCGTTTGCATTTTTGAGATAAATATTTGACAACTTCAGAAGAATCGTCTGCTATTGTTTTGATTGAATGGAATGTAAAACAAAAGATTTATTTTGAAAATGGCTCCTAAAATTGATAGATAGCTCTAAGGTTACGTAACTGCACATTCCGGGAAGAATATTCGTATCAACAAATTATAAAGTGGTGTATAAAATTTCGGTTATGGCATTCAAAAATAGGTAATTATAATATATTAAAATTTGAAAGGGAAATAACGTCTAACTGAAAGTAATAAAGAAAACATGACACTAAACCTCACCTAAGACTGTTGCTAGAACGCAGGCAAATATCAAGAAAGTGAAGCTTCTGATCCTAAACAGAAAATACGCGGACTCAAAGATACCCATTCATTTGAACTAGAAATGTCTTCTGGCACTGTAAGTAAAATCATAGTAAATATTTGAAGTTAAAAAAGAGTGTTTAACCTAAAGTTCATCTGCATTTGCAAAGCTATTGCTGAAAGAAAAACAATTGCAGAATATTATTTGAAATACACCTAGCTGCTAGAAAAATGAAAATTTATGGTACCACTCGATGGGCAATGGGTGTATTGAAGTGACTGTAGTAAAAAAAGATCTATTTTCTATTGCTCAACTGACGGGAATGACCGTACGAAATGCTACGTCAGTGTACAGAAAAGTTCTCAAGGAGTTCATGATAGTAGGATTTTGTTACAACCACAGGTTAATTCCCAATATACGGTGCCCCTTGTATTTCACTGCATTGGAACCGCCATCTTAGTTACGTCTCCCGTCGCCAATTTGGCGATGGGAGACGCTTAGGATTCTGTTTGTCGCCCAAGCAGAAACGCGTGTTTTTGGAACGGGAAACTTTTGAGAAGTCCCAAAAATACGCATTTTTTAAACTGTACAACCACAGTAAAGCAAAAGAACACACAAATACAAAAAATAAAAGCTGAAAAATAATGAGAATTTGTTATGTGTGGGGGGCTGCCGCCCCCCAACCCCCGCTTAAAAAAAGTCAGTATATTGCAAATAATTCATTTAAATTAATATAAAATATATCTTGGTTAAATATATCAGAAAATAAGAAAATGAAAGTTCTGCATGTTGTTATTTATATTATTTCATGTTAAAATTAAAAAAAAAACACTTACCGGTTATTCACTTTCGGTTTAGCTTCTTTTCCGGTGTTTTCGGATACCCCCATTTCGTCTGTAATCCAAGAACGCGGCGTTTTTTTACACATAAATAAGTTAATTTTAAAACCGTAATTAAATCCAATTTACTCGCTTCGAACCCGGGAACCACATCTAATGGATCTTTAACGCAATGTTCAGATCTTTCCTCTCAGTTATAGTCATTTGCAAATTACAATTAAGACAATAATAAATATTAGCTATTAACTCAACATAAATACAATAATCTATAATAGTTCTCTTACCCGCATTTTATAAATCCCGAAAAAATCCAAATCAACCCTCCCATTCGTAAAAGAAGCCATACCTCGCAAATAAAAGTACGTACGAGCGCTGGAACTGCAATCCCGAAAAGAACATTCAACGGTTTAATTTTTTGAAACAAGCGCGTTATATAAAATCCAGATAACCCTCGTTTACAAGTAAATCACAAGCTCTGATTGGCTGCTAATTATTCAAATCGGAAGCAATAAATGGTTTAACTTAAAGGTATTTAACAACACAAACCACATTTGGCATTTTATCGTCAACTTGGCAAAAATCTAAAAAACATCGCCAAAAAAATATCGCCATCTTATTCAAATCGGGAGCAATAAATGGTTACCTTAAAAGCATTTAACAAACACAAACCACATTTGGCGTTTAATCGCCAAATTGGCCAAAAATCTAAAAAACTTATCGCCAAGCTGTGGCACCGTGTATTGGGAATGAGCCAAAACAAGAGCTAGAACGATACAACTTTTAGACGAATTTTTAACATTCCTTATGAAAGCGGTTGAAGACAGGTATTTTTATGGCTAGAATAAAGTCCGCTGTTAAAAAACTTAAACCAAGTTCTAAAACCAACTAAGATCCGCAAATTTTAGCTCTCTACCCGCTTAGGGTTCATAGTTGGTTTAATCGTATGTTGCTCTCGTTGTTATATCTCTATATTGTTATCATATTATCTATGCATCGCGAGCTCTCAAACTCGTTACGTTGCTCTTGGCAACAAGTTTTAATTATTGCTTGGAAACCGATATATTATTTTTTCAGTTAAGTTGCTCTTCTTTATATGTGATATGTGACTTGTAAATTCATGGCTCTAAGATTTTTGTTGTATTTAAATGTTAAATGTATCGATTCTCTCAGAGATGATGCTGAGCGTGGAGTTGTTCTTTTGTCTGTAAATGGAACGCCAGTAGCATTTTGAATTTTGTCATGGTAAGAGATATGAGAAAAGGCTGAAAGCCAACTGTCATCTCTTGGACAATAAAGAGGGGTAAGTAAATACCCCATATTCGAGAATTTTGTCTTTTGTATTGTACTATATATGTTAAACATTACTGAGTGACTTTAAACGAACCTGAGGGTACTATTCTGACGGGTAGTCAAGAAATTATTAGTGCCAGATTCCCACGAAGCTCGTAATAAGGTAGCCTACAAATTAACTGTATGGTTAGGCGAATGTCCTTTGGACAAAGTGCCTGCCATGCTGGAAAACAATCTCTAAATTTCCTTCTCGTTTTCCAAAAATAATTCACTAACAATTTATTCCTCCTAACTTTTCTTAGGAGTGTCAGATTTAGGAACTAATTATAAAATGACTAATATGCGAACTGATATCACTGGTTCTATCCTAACACCAGATGCTTACGAAACATCATCTGTAAGTGACCAGCATTTAAAAAGAACTAAGGTGCAACAGTATCAATAAGTTACTTAGTGAAATGCAATATATTCCATCTTGACAAATCTTCAATATCGTATAATTAGCTATGGAGTTGAAAGGACGTTATATGTATATTATTAAACGATTGATGCATTCTAAGACTCTGTTTCAGAGCAGTGATAAATACCGCATTGGGGACATGAGCATTTGATTATAAACTCGTAAAAAGGGTACTTTGGGATTATCCCGTCGACCATTTTCGCCAAACCCGATATTATCGCCAAAAGGTAGCTTTTGCGCTAATAACCGCAAATTTTATCACATTTACTGTGTAATCCTTGACTACGCGAGTAAGGGCCTTTTCACATAGGAGTCCGGTAGCGGAGAGTTAAAGGAAAGATGACGTTGAGACGAAAATAAACCAATCACAGGCGTTAAAATTTCGTTGCTAATCGTTTGGAGGTTGTCATTGGTTAAATATATTTCAATACTTTAACGCTCCGCTACCGGACTCCTATGTGAACAGGCCCTTATTGTTCTTTAGCGTGTTGAAATATACTTTTTTTTTTTTTTTTTACTTCGCTGCAAATGATTCGAATTTGGGATTTGCCTAGCACCGGAGAGAGTGCAGTGGCATATTTTCAAGAGTATGGAATCATTTCTTCTAAGAAAATGCGCGTGAATGGCCACGATACGGCGTTGTATATCAAAACTGATAAGCAATGGCGATGCAATGTAAAGGGGTGCGATATAAACGAGTAGCTATTCAAAAAGGCACGTGGTTGGAGGGCTCAAAACTCCCATTTGTAACTGCCCTTCGGTGTATTTACTGCTGGTCGCATGAATTAACATCAATTGAATGGGAAGAAAAACAGCTGGATTTGACAGGAAAGACAATTGTTGATTGGAACAATTATATGAGGGAAGTGTGCACTCATAGCTTTCTACAACGGGATTCGAAACAAATAGGAGGTCCGAACAAAATTGTAGAGATAGATGAGAGCCTTTTTACAAAGCGCAAAAACCAAGTCGGTCGTATTCTTCCACAACAATGGATATTTGGGGGACTGTGCAGAGAGACGAACGAGTGTTTCATCGTAAAGGTTCCCAATCGAAATGCAGCAACTCTCATGGCTGAAATTAGGAACAACATTGCAGAAGGAACTACAATTTTCTCAGACTCGTGGAAAAGTTACAAAACTGATGAATTGGAAGCAGCAGGATTCCAACACTTTAAAGTGAATCCCCGATATAATTTTGTGGATCCTGAAACTGCTGCACATACACAAAATATAGAACGATTGTGGGGTTTGGCAAAATGGCAAAACAAGAAACACCGCGGAACTACCCGAAAACACTTGGATTCGTATTTAAACGAATTTATGTGGCGGCGACTGCACAAGGATAATGGCTTGTTTATTTGCGCTTTAAAAGCTATCAAGGATTTTGGCCGCCGAAATGATTGATAATAATATATATGGTTAGATTCAAGAATAATTCAATGTGTAATTATAAAAAACAGAGGTTTTACTTTGTATTGAATTTTTTTATTAATAATGTGTTTAATAATATTTTTGTATTAATAATAATTTAAGTGTTTAGAATGTTTATTTTGGAAATTGCTTTTCATTATGATGGTGCCAAAAGATTTGCGCCATTTTTCGCGAGCGTTGGCAGGTCGACGGAATAATCCTTAAAGTACCGTAAAGGGTTAGTATTCTCTTAGGCAATTCATGCGTATTGTGACGCACACCACATGCATTATACTCGCATGTAACAATCAATATAATATATGATTAAAAAAATCATGAATTTACAAAACGTTTAGTAGGTGTAGAAAAAATCGCTTTCTGCGGTAAAAAAACAAAGGAAACTTTTCTTGCTGCATATCGAATAAAAATATGCTAGTGGCAGAATGTACCAGATATAATGAATTATTGTTCTTTCATAATTTTTGCCTTTGTGCCGACCACATGTTGTAGTGGTTAGCGTTCTAAGGTGCTACGCACTGGGCTTTGTTTCTAAGCCTAAATAAGGCTTAGTCGTTTCTTGTTGCCCCCCCCTCACAGGGAACAATGCTGATTCATCTATATAGTGCTCCCATAATAATGTAGTCAGTAAATCGCGGTGAGTAACAAAAGACCGAATGTCTCACAACAAAGTGCCTCCACATTTAAAGAAATTTTCGCTTTGAAGGATTGATAAACTTTATCGTTCGATCTTGATCAATATTTTTTTACTTCTTAAGATCTAAAAAAAGCGCTTTTATCAAATTCCACTCTGATACAGAGCATGAAAGACTATTAAAGAAGATATGCATCTGAACAGATACAATTCACTAGATACATTCTAATGACTTCATTCGGCTATTCAAATTCCGGTTCAATCTGAGTAAACGAAACATTTTCTAGCGTGACTGTTCTGATCAAATACATTTGAGAAATAACAAGTTCTGTTCCAGATCGTCTATGACAAATAATGTCTTTTGATATGACACACCTGAATTGGCAGTCTTGAAAGGAAAATCAAAAAATATTTTGATAATAAAAATAAATCTATACTATCGGTATTAAGTTTTGTGTTATTAATTTGAAAAGTGTTGTGAATATAACAATATTATATCTATGAATTAAATATAAAATATTTTGCAAATATCACATTATTCAATCTATTAAGTCGAGATATTTGAGTATAGAGTTATTAGAATTAAATCCAGAACCGAACTATGTACACTTTTTTATTACGATTTATAAGCATACTAAATAAATGCACTTATAAATCGGGCCATCATGAGTTTAATGAGTTACTATTTAATGATACATATTTCCAGGAAAAGAAGATACTAACACTCCGTGTCAAATAAATCATTAGATGACAGCCAATTTTTTTTTAAATATACAGTGGTATCTCCCTTAACGGACACTCCGAAATAGCGGGCACCTCTAATTAACGGGCATTTTTACGATCCAGTCCTTTATATAGGACAATACCATTTATTCCCTCTGAATAGCGACACTTCGAATAGCGGACAAACTTTTTTGAAAACTTCCAATTACTTTGGCAAACATTTCAAAATTATTCTAACATGCAAGCTAAAATAGTATGCTTATGCATCTTTACAAAGCCTAGATGTTTCCTTAGAAGCTTGGATGTTTCAAGAACATTGATGTACGAAAACTTAGTGTTTTCGTGGAAGTCAAATAAGAAAGCGTGTATGACACGTCTGATATAAAGAGCGACTTGGATGGGGGATTATACAACGAAATGAAAAAGCAAAAGAGAAAATCCCTTCTGTTCATGGACAATGCTACTTCCCATCTGATGATTTAAAGCTCAAAAGCTGTTAAATTTTCATTTTTCTTGCCTCCTAACACACCACGTCGATGCTACAGCCACTTTATCAGGGAATTATCCGCAGCTTTAAAGTACGATACAGAAATCTGCTTCTCAGACATGTGCTTTCAACGGAATCTATCTCCTGCAAATCCAGCGAAGTGTTGGCAAAATCGGTATCTGTTTTGGATGCATTTCCTTGACTACGTTAGTCTTTTAAAAGGGAAACCTGGGTGCGTTCTAAAATGTTTAAGAAGGCGGGATTTTTTGAGTAAAGCGAAGTGGCATCTGACAGTACTATTGAAGAAAGCTGCGGATCTAGTAACCAATTTGGATTCAAATGTCAGCGTTGAACAGTATGTCTCAGATCGCACGAGACGATTTATCTATTGAGGAGAAAACCTGCATGTTTCCATTTCATTCCTCAGACACACCCACTGAAGTACTGGCCTTTATGCGGATGATGATGAGAAATCGTCAATGGAAGACTGCAAAATCAAAGATTATTCGGAAGCACTGAAATACAGCGAACAATTAAAACAGTTGTTTTTGAACAATGAAGATTCGGTGGACGAGCAAGCTAAATCTTATGAAGATTCACCTTGAAAAACAGGTTTGCTGTGTAAAAAAGGGAAATCAAACTTTGTTAGCAGATTTTTCAGTAGTAATTAAAATAATTTAGCTCCAATACATTGTATGCAAGATAAAAGGATTAGCCACAGTTAAAAGGTAAAGTAGTAAATAGTTATTCTTTTCTTACCTAATTAATGTTTCCTTTTTTAATTAAAATTGCAGCCGTAATTTTCAATCAAATGTCAAACAGAAGTGCAAAAACTTTTTTTATAAAAAGGTTGTCCTCCCCAATAGCGGACACCTCCTAATAACGGACAAAACTTTTGGTCCCGTGACTGTCCGCTTTTCGGAGGTACCACTGTATTAAAGGAGTCAGAGAGAAACTGATTTTTAAAGGCTTTAAAGATTGTTTATTTTGGTTTAAGCAGCAGGAAGGCCAATTCTTGAAGCTGCAAAAATTCCTGATCGGGCATTTACAACACTGTACTGGATAATAAAACTGACATAAAAATGGAAAGATTGTCATATATAAAAAGAAAATATTTAAGAATAATTTAATAATTATCAAGAACTATAGCTTCTTACTAAATGGGGGGGGGGGTTGAATGCCCAACTTATTACCTCTAGGTGTACATTAGAGGCTGAAATAAAATTTAAAATGTGTTCTAATGCCAAAGTCATTAAATATGCTCATAATAAAAATGGATGCCATTTATGAGTCGCCATAAAATATCCATTGTTTAGGAATAAAAATGGACAAGAAAAGTTCAAATGTTTGAACATCACAAAAATATATAAATTTTATATTAAAAAAAATAAATGCAACATCCACCATTGAATAAAAATTTGCTTTACTTTTCTGTTATTGGAATACTGACATGGGGACAAGCAAGATAGAGCCCCACACATACACACGAAAAAAAAATAATGATAATGATAATAATAATAATATGCCCCGCAGTAAAGCACGAAATCTTAACATTCTACGGGTGCACGATAAATACGGGTGGGGAGCATTTCTAATTTATCTAAAGTGCAACGATACAGTGTGAAAAAATTAATGAAAAACATTAGCACATTTTATTGTGAAAGCTACGAGGGTCAGTCAAAAAAGTTAGTTGCAAACCTCCGTAAAAATCTCGGTAACCCTGGCCACACACCGAATGCAACAAAACATTGCGCAACGTTTCTGTTTCTAGCTTTCTGTATCGGACGCATCGTCTGCAATGTAATCAAAGGGGAGTGCCGCACACCGGATGCAACATTGTTTTGATACATGTCGCGTCATTTCGGAAACGTTGCTGCAACAAAAGTGTATGCTTCTTTGACCGATGTTTCTCGACACACAACTGGTGAAACATTTCATCTGCGCATCTGCGGGAACACGCGCATTTTATTTTCATTAAGGGGACAGTGGACCTTCAATCATAACTTTTTTTGTTTTGAATGGATTTGCTTGAAATTTGAATATGTGATTAGTACCATAGATATGTAAAAGTGGTTAAAATTTAAAGATGAAATATTAATAATTTATGAATTATTAATTATATCAAAATTGGCCTAATTAAAAATGTTCCATGCGCATTTCTTTTGCATATAATATTGTAACTTTTATTTACAGGATACCTTATAGAACTAACTATGAAACTTATTGCTTATTTTAAGCATTCATTAAAAATATAAAGAGAAAAAATAATAGTGAAAACACCCATTTTATTACGCAAAATACCTATAAATCGTCTTTTCAAGTACAAAATTTAGAGATTCTGACCTACGAAGCATAAATTTTTTTCAATAAGATTTATTTGATATACAGTTAAGTATATAAAACTTAAATTTCAAAGGAATACGATAATTAGAATGCGCCTGGAGCAGTTTGAATATTCGCATGACATGAAATTTATTATTTTGAGAAAACATTTAAAGTTATTGCTATTAGTAACCACATAATATCTAAATTAAATACAAATGCCTATAACTAGCAAAGTAATTACAGAAAATAAATTATTTTGCAACACATTCCTACTCGTCCGTAGTTTCACAATTCAATAAAATAAAAAAATCGAATTTTTGGACAAATTTCACAATTTTGAAACTCCACTGTCCCCTTAATGCTCCGCTTTGAGGATTTTTGCATTATTATAATAAAAAGAGATGGAGGTTGATGCTGACAAGTTGATAGTCTTGTGCACGCAAGCCAGAAATTATGATTTTAGAGCAAAGGACAACACAACATGATGTAATAAATAAAAATTTGGCAAGATATAGCTGAGGAATTGAATATTCCAAGTATGTACCACACCACTTTATCACATTTAATCACATAAACCTTGCCCTCTAAGAAATCCAGACTCCCCCATTTTTTTAGATGTTGGTAAGAAAGAAAATAGCGTTGCGCTACTCAGGGCCAGATCTAGGGAGGCGCAAGCAAGGCATCTGCCCAGAGCGGCAAATTTGAGGGGCGGCAAAATTGGTACAAGGAGAAAAACAATTGCGTTAAGTTGTTTTTTTTTATTGATTTTTTAAAATATTTTATAAGATATGTTTTCTTAGATTTAAAAGTAGATACTTAACTACATATTTGTCTTCTTTTGTTACTGCTCTTTATATTAATACTTTTACAAAACAAAAAAGCTGTATTCAACAGGTTATTAAAAGTTATTCCGTAATGTTATTAAAGCCTTTCTTCTGGAGGTACTCTTCCGGTAGTTGGTGTTCTTTTTCCGAATCTTGTCTTCAACAAGTCCCAAGAGATAATCAAACGTAGGTATGCTTAACCTACAATAATTCTAAAACTTATCTGGGTCATTTCTAAGTTCTTTAATAAAACTGCCAATGTGTCTTTTTTTATTGATTGGATGAATCCAACAGCTTCTTTCTGGTTTTTCATCCAAACATTATATAAATTGCCACAAAGGAATAGCTACTTCCTCACTTTCCATATCACCCACAATTATGACCAAACTACTTTCCCAAAACTGAACACTTCCCTCAACAAAGAACAAAATACTGCAGACCTCTTCAACTCCCGTGTTCTTACTACTGATGAAATATCAAATCAACCTAGCGTTGCGAGTCAAAATGTATCACCATTTTCCCCGATAAAACATTTTGGTTGCGCAACGTCTAGCAACAGAAACGGTGCGCAATGTTTTGTTGCATTCGGTGTGTGGCCGGGCTAAAAGAGATGGTTCGTTGAAACTTTGTGGCAACATAGAACATCAGGTGCTGCGTCAGGTGCAGTAGCGTCTTCGACGTCGCAGTTTTAGTTCGCTTGATAATCAGTCGTGAATATGTTAGCTGCCAGTGGCGTCCAAATTTGAAGTGCGTGCATTAATCCGCTTCCTGTGGGCAAAAGGTTGTGACTGCACTGACATTTATCGGCAGTTTCACGAAGTGTACGGCGATAACGCAACCTCGCGCTAAGCTATCGCCAAGTGGTATCTCTCATTCGAGAATAGCGCCCTTTACACGTACGCTCTTTCCCGCATGAAACCACGATCCCGCGCGATTGAGGGCAAGTGTGAAGGTGTCGGATTGGAAGGGAAAGCTGCTTTTGAGCGTACTGCAAGTTTCCCCGCGAGCAATACCGTACGCTCTTTTGCGAGTGCTTGAAGCGTGCGGGCAATCCCGTACGCTCGAAGCACTTGTGAAAGAACATACGTGTAAAGGGCGCTATTGGCTGTACAGTTATCGAGGATACGCATATTATAAGGCATATTATGAGGTGCTAATTTTACAGCACCGAGGTGGAGCGAATAAAATCGCAAACTGATTATGGATAATACCTCAACTGCTCGTATTAATGTGGCGCATCTAAATATAAATAATTCTTATACAGCAGCGCCACAACTTTCTATAGACTTCATTGAACATAATTGGGACGTCGTCTCAATAAATGAACCCTACCTTTCAAAAAGAAAAGTAGCTGGTTTAACAGGCGATTTTCGCCTAATTCACACTTTACAAGATGCTAGAGCAGTAATTATACCGAACAAGAGAATTAAAACTGTAAAGATACATGTTACTGAAAACGTAGGCGGCTAGGTGTGAATATTTAAACTTTAATTTTATTGTTATTTCGGCGTATATGCCGCCAGTGCAAAATGTAAATATTGATAGAACAGAACCTGACATAACCTATAACAAAGAAATTTTAAGAAAATTTAAAGATGAAAAGTCTTACTACTGGGTGATTTAAATGCTAAATCAACAACTTGGGGGCAGAGACCCACAGATCTACGCGGCACGATGATATTGGAAATGGTTACTATGAGGGTATTATACACAATAACCAGGATTGTCTGCCGACCTACTGCGGTCCTTTTGGACTTGGGTGGATAGACCTGACACATTTGGCTTTAGTGAAACAGAAATAAAGAATTGGGCTGTAATTGATAATAATACACTGACAGATCATAACACTATTATCTTAACCATAACGCTAGATTATTTACAGACGGAAGTTTACTTCAGGAAAAGATGGAATAAGAAAAATATCCAATGGATAAACTTTCAGGTTAAACTCAGGAAATTAACGGAGAAATGGAGGGAAGCATTAATAGATAAAAATAGCGAATAATGCGTATCACAGTTAAATTACGACTTGTTATGTAAAAAGTGTAGCTATAAAAGGGGAAAGCCACGAAGAAATGCATATTGGTGGAATCCTAATTTGACTACAATAAGAAGTAAGGTAAGAGCTCTTAGAAGGTTAAATCAGAAGGAGATGGAACATCAGAAACGCCTTGAGTTACAAATTGAATATAAATTAGAGAGAGCTAAGTATAGAAGAGAAATATTGAAGGCAAAAAGGGATAAATTTAATGAATTCGTTGAAAGAGTTACAATTAAGGATACGTTTGGTAATATATACTCCTTGATAAAGAATAAAAATACTAAAATAATCACAGCAGAAGGATTTAAAGATAATGAAGGAAATATTAAGTATAAAGAAGAAGAAATAAAAATAATTCTAGCGGCACATCATTTTCAACGAGAAGACGAGCATATAAATTATGATTATGTAAATTCTGAGGATGAGCAATTAATTACAAATATTGAAGTGGAAAAAGTATACAAGAATTGAAGCCTGAAAAAGCCCTGGGCTTTGACGGATTTGCGCAAAGTATAGTTCAACAGATCAGGAATATAGATAGCCTATTTTTGACTAAGTTATACAATAAATGTTGGCAGGAAGGAAAGTTCCCTAGTAAATGGAAAAAAGCTAGCGTGGTATACATACACAAAGATGGTAAAGACCCCTCAAATCCTAGTTCTTACAGACCGATATGTCTACTCCCCATTTTGGGGAAAGCTTTGGATAAAATCCTCTCCAATAGAGTGATTGAACATCTTGAAAGTATGAGTTTATTGTCTGAAAATCAATTTGGCTTTGGGGAGGAATAGGGGAGTAGTAGAAGCATTGAATAGTGTTTTTGATAAAATTAAAGAAAACAAATAGAATGGCTACCATACGTGCTTAATTGCTCTGGATGTGAAAAATGCATTTAATTCAGTTAGAATAAAAAGAATAAAGAAGAACTTGACAAAACTGAAATGGATACTAACTTAAGGAAAATAATAATGGATTATCTGAAAGACCGTACTGTAATTATAAATGAAGAACAAGAGTGGGAATATAATATTGGCGTACCACAGGGTTCGTACATTGGGCCAATCCTGTGGTTACTAATTATTAATGAGTTGCTATTAGAGAATGTGGGCGATGGCAACAAAATACAGGAATTTGCGGATGATATAGTAATACTGCTTAGGAGTAAAGTTATATATAGATTTACAGATATAGCGAGAGCAATAATGGAAAAATGTTCGAACTGGGCCGAAAAAAACCAACTACAATTTAGTGTCGAAAAATCAAACTACATAATAATACCACACAAAGGAGAAGTTACAAGGAGACCCACGATTAAGTTTAAAGGGGAGAACATCAAATACAATGAGCTTATTAAATACTTAGGAATTTATTTAGACGAGAAACTAAATTTTAACTTTCATATGAATATATTAGAGATAAGGCATTAAAATTTCAACACAGTATCAATGGGTCGTAAGAGTACGTGGGGTTTGAAACCTGAGATTGTCAAAAAGCTATATTTAACTGTTATAGAAAAGATACTATTGCATGGAGTGCGTCATGGTATAATGGTTAAACGTACAATGGATTTAAAATTAAGACAGATACAACGACCATTCTTAATAATGTTAACTAAATGTTACAGAACAGCTTAGACGGATTGCACTCCACGTTCTATCAGGATGCATATCATTAGACCCTTAACAGCTAAAATTGAAAAGAATATCTATGAAATCTACAATCAAGGATCAGAATAAAATTAGGAGACATCGTATGAACGCGCAGAATGCGAAACAAAAAGCCGACCTCTAAAGAAAGTACGTGAAATGAGGAAAGAGGAATGGACATATAACATGGAATCAAAATCGAACATTAAATACTACCTGATGGCTCAAAAACCAACGAAGGGGTTGGTGCGGCGTGTACACGTTACAACCTTAATGTTTTAGAACAGACAAAACTTAAACGTCACCTAATAATGCATCATCCTATAACGCCGAAGTTCAAGCATTGACATGGCCATCACTGATGCTATAAGTAAAGGAATACAGGAAATTGATTCTAGAAGTATGTTGCCAGCTATATGCGCATATTGTTTTAAGGGAGATAGGATTGACAAATATAAAAAACCTAATAGAAGTTCATGCGATAGCCAGTAACTTACACTGGGTTAAAGCCCACGTGGCATTAATGAAAATGAGATGGTAGACGCAGCAGCTAAACAAGCAACACCACTGAATGAAATCACAGGAAATTATAAATTAACTAAAGAACAGATTAAGAAATAAAATTAGAATTATTACATAAAATATGGCAAGAAAATTGGGAGAGAAGCAGTGTAGGAAGGAAATTATTTGAGGTATTCCCTAGAGTTTTCTACGAAAAGACTGTCCGCAGATTTCCTTGTTAATCAAGCAATAACTGAACATGGCTGTATAGGAGTCTATCAAAACAGATTTTTTTGCTAAAACAGATCTTTGTGAGTGTGGCAATATAGAAACTATAAAGCACTTGTATATACAATTGTAGCAAATGGGCTGAAGCACGAAACAAACTTACCTTTGGGCTTTCAAGATTGGGCCCCTAGTAAATTATTTACGGATTATTATTGTAGAAGGTACATCAAGAATATTATCCAGGAACTTATGAATATACACTTCCCCTACAAGGAGAAGGTGGGGATAGCCCCTCAGATAAAAAAAAGACACGTAAACGAATTGCAAAAGAAAAACTTCGGGACCCGGCTGGGCTGGATTGCCGTAGGGATGATTAGTTTTATTATTGAAGGGCCGTATAACCTTCGGTGTGGACGCAGCGATATTACTTATCGAGGATACGTTTTCTTCAAACTTGACGACCAGATGAGAAAGTTGCACGCTGGTGAATGAAGTCATTCTTCAAAACAGGACGTGCCCCAGTAGACGAGATCGCCCCGTCTATTGACTGACCAACACAAAGTGCAACGATTTGAAAATGCTCTAGCATTTTGGAACGTCATCAACAGGAATGAATTTTCTTCGGACAAAATCGGGCCCTGGGTGACAGACTTGGGTTCATCACACCTGAAATGAAACGCATCTTTCTCGAAAGAAATGCCCGAACAGTTCCATCCGCAAGGAAGGTGATGCTGGCGTTGTTTTTCAATAGAGAAAGTGTAGTGCATACCGAATTCTAGTCGAAGGGTGCTACAATTAATGCAGTGTCTTCTTGTGAAACTCTGAAGTGGTTGCGAAAATCGCTTAAAGATCGATACCAGGTGAACTTTCAAAAGGCACTGTGCTCTTGCATAGAGAATGCGAGACCGCATGCGGCGACCAAACGAGGGTTCTTTTAAAAAAGCTTTAGTGGGAAGTATGGAAGTCTGCGCCTTGTGACTTCAACGTCTTCGATCCCATGAAAAAAACCTTTTAACGCGATATATCACTCAGATAAGGTGGTAAAAGTTGAACCCACCAATAGGTATCTCACATTGGACGGCAATTATTCGCAGAGTGGCATGGAAAAACTGGTGCCACGCCTCAACAAATGTTTAAAATAAAAGAGGTGATTACATCGAGAAATAGATTATGTATTAACTTTTATGTCAATAAAACTTTGTATCATATTTTCAACCCAATTTGCTTTTTCCAACGATTGCAATTAACTTTTTGACTGGCCCTTGTATATTGGTGCCAAAAATCTCTAACACGTAACTATCACTAAAATGCTCCCGCTAAACTATTATAAAAAAAGTTTAGCGTGAATTTTTATTGCAGTAACTTTACAATACTCTAAAGAAGTTTTACTTATAAATGTGAGTCAAAAATATTGTTTATTGACAAATTTGCTTAATTTAGTCTCTTAGACGGTAGTAACTAATCAAGTACCATGTCATTATCATAAAAAAGACCTCTACATTTTCGAACTTTTCAGAGTAATTTTAGTATTAAATGAGGTATATTTTACTTCGACAGGCTGCGAATGTTAATATGTCTAGAAAGGTGATAGATTCGTCAGCGATTAAATTTGATTCGGTAACAACGCTTCACGTGGCTGTATAATAAGGGACGAAAGCGAAGTTTGGTTTTAATTTTGATTGGTAGAGGCATGTGATTAAAATCTCTTGATTGGAACCTTTTTTTTTTCTTCATCCAAAGAAATTCGACATCTTATAAAATCAACTGCTCGTCTTCATATATTCTTAGTCAGAACTGCTCGTGTTTGACAATCTCACTTGAAGCTAAATTGTTTAAAGTGTCACTCTTGGTTCAGAATTTCCAGCTGCTTAAGATCTGTTCAGTTGCGAGTTAAATTTTTAAAGGAATGATAATCAATTGCGTTTAGTTATCTATACATATATTCTTAAAACATGTCAGTATGCTGCTTTATTTTGTAACTTAGTCGCAATACACTGGCAATCTGTTATTTCAGAAAAAATACTTCAATGAAGAGTACTACAAACTTTTTTTTTATTATTGACTAATACTAATGAGTTTCCAAAGGAAATAAATATTCATATTTTGAACATTAAGGATGCTTTCTTACTGCATAATTTTGATGAATGATAGAATTAAAGTGCTTAATATTTTGTAAATGTTTGCCAGTTTATGTATACATCTACAACCTAATTTATATATATTACATACGTATATTATAAATGTGTGTGTTTCTGTATATTTTTTAAGTATTTTATTAACAGGGCTTTCAAAAAACCAATTTTTTTTCAGTCTACAGGTAAATACATTTAATAACTGTAAAAATATACGAAATAAAGAAAAATTCATGAACAACATTTCGAATATATGCCTTTAAAACAAAGCAATTGAGTCTGATGCAGGAAATTTTTCAGTTTAGAGTAATGTTTAAAATTGGAGCACCCTTTATATGTGTGTATTTATAGATGTTAAGAAAGGGAAAAAATGCATCATAGTTGACAAAGTATTTTTCAGTTAGCCTTATAGCAAACATAATTATTACATTACATAATCTCTTAATAGCATATTTCTCACTTCAAAAAAAAAAAAAATTAGCCTTTATTTTGGTTAATGCAAAAGAAAAACATCTAGGATATAGGATCCTGAAAATGAAGGCCGTCTCTACTTAGCTTTAATGATGAAATACTCATTCGTAAAATAAATTGCCCAATTAAAATGCATAAACAAACAAAATTAGTTTATTTAAATCTTACTGTGTAAAATATATTTTTTCCGACAACTTTTTTGGCAACACTTTGAAGGCAACAGTAGAACAAATATCAGTGCATTTTATTATCCATACTGTTTTTGTATTTTACAGTTTTTCATTACATTTTCTCCACAAGTAAATCCTGAAAAGCATTTCATAAAATATTCCCATTTATTTGAAGTATTTTAAACTCTCTAAAATGGCATTAAATTGAAAACAATATGAATTACATTCAGTCTTATTTTTTCCAGGGATACCATTGGTACGATTAAGAATGGTACAGACGAAGTGATCAACGTGAATAACGGTATCGATGTTGCTGCAGAAAATATTTACGGCATTTTTTCGAATTTAACTCTCTTGGGCATGTTATTGGCGTCCCTGAATAAAAAGAACAGACCTTTTCCGAAAACAAAAACCATAACGAGAGATTCTTATGATTACATCATAGGTAAAAATGTCAGAAATCTAAGATACTATTGTTATAAATATAGTTATTAATACATTAAAATACGTATAGAGACATGTGTAATTATCTGTTTCCTATTGTCATATAAGTCTCACTGATAATTAATACCGCGCTGCATCTTTGAAACTATTACATTTGCTTCTTTTGGGTAACATATCCCAGTAGCGCAACTTTTTTACAATATACAATAAATTGTTTTCATATATACGTCGCTATTCAAATAATTATTTACTTTTCTTGTAATAAATAATGATTGAAAGGAATGTAAATTATAAGTTTTCACACACTCATATATATATGTAACCGTTCAGTTAAAATCAACGCTAAATAACCTCTTTATTTTATTTAGATCCTTAATATCAACTTTTCTCAGGAAAATAACAATATCTACGAATCGAATTTGAAGCGTTGTTGGAGACAAATTATGTACCCCATTTCAAATGCTTCTATTAGTCTACACAATGAAGCGCAATGGTGGGTTAATTGGGGGATAGGTAGAATTCTATCGAAAGTTAGTGAACAGTAACTGTATGTGAAAAAACAGATGAGACAAAAGAACCAGAGAGAGTAGAAAAAATGAAGAATAAATCCCTCTAATATTTCAGCAGTCGAATTGTTGACATACACTTGTCTTTTTTAATACTGATAAATTGACATTAAGATGAGGGTAGTTTAAGTACAAAAATTTTTATGATTAAACTGAATTATGATATGTCTTAAGATAATCCAAAGATAAGAAACTAGATAATTGGAAATTTACAATTTAAAAATGATTAAAATTTTAAATATTTTATTGAATATATATTTCATTACTATATATTTATTCAATATATATTTTCGACATATTTTAATTTAGAAAATATAATATTTTCTACGATTTCAATGGAAATATTCGTTTAATATAGACATAATATTGAATCACTAAAAACAAGATTAAAAATGAGTGAATTGCATGCTCATTAATATTTTGTTTATTTACTGCTTATGAATACAAGTCGTTTTTCATGAACTTTTTCGCTGTCCAGCATTTCTATTATATACTATTCACACTTACACATGTTTTCTACTTACACCACGACGGGACCACACAAATAGTGTAAATACCCAGTCTTCTGATCACTAATTGCTTAAACCTTAAAAGTTCCAGAGAATATTAGCATTACAGTGTTATTTTAATATGAACTCATCGTGCATAAATCACTCATCGGCCATCTCAAAATTACATTTTATTAATACGCTTATGTTAGTAGTATATCTAAGGTGTTGCGTTACGTGTTTATGTCGTTGATGTATTTTGTAACTGAGTACATTTCTTCGCAGTTGGCGGGGGCACAGCGGGCTCTGTCATGGCAAATCGTCTATCTGAAAAACCCTGTGTAACGGTGTTGCTGTTAGAAGCAGGCGCTGAAGCACCCTTGCTAACAGAAATACCAGCCGCTGCTAGACTCTTCTTAAGGACAAATATTGATTGGCAGTACGAAATAGAGCCCCAGAAATATGCATGTTTCGGTCAAAAGGAAAATGTACGTAAGCGTAAAAGTTTATCATTTTGAAAATATGTATTTTTTTACTGTTTTACGATTATGCATAGTAAATGAAAAAGGAAATTCTCTTAAAATTCTGCGACATCTATATAAATAAAGTAACAGACGTAAATGTCGTGGGTTCCGTCGGATCACGTGACCATCACGTCTTCGGAGCTCACTCATCCTTCGAAAAAATGGCCGCCCTTTTCGTCGAAAATCGGTGTATTTTTTTTCTCATGAAAGTACATAAATGTTCCATATTTGGAAAGACCTTTGAAAACTGATAATTTTTTCTGCTGACAATTATTCTGTTACTTTAATAGTTTTACAGATATTTTAATTCTAAAAGCACTCCACCGCTGAGAAATCAAATTATCCATGTCCAGTATGGTGCAGCCATTTGTCGGCAGCGACGGGAATGAAAATTGACGGAAATTTTAATACATTTGTAGGCCTTTATTTTCTTTTCTGGGGCCCGAAGTACATAAATGTTACATATTTGGAAAAAGCTTTGAAAAGTGATAATTTTTTCTGCTTACAATTATTCTGTTACTTTAATAGTTTTACAGATATTTTAATTCTAAAAGCAGACTCCAGCGCTTTTCCCAAGGATATCCGTAAATAAAGCGTGAATCGTTCACAGCGCGAATCACTAATATTTTTAATGAAATTTTCAAACTTTTTAATAATAATACTTTATTGAAACTAAATTATTCAAACTTTTTAATAATAATAAATACTTTATTGAAACTAGATACTGAAATTTTTAATCATGTGTAAGATTTTTCATGTGTAAAATTTTCAAACTTTTTAATAATAATAAATACTTTATTGAAACTAAATTATTCAAACTGTTTAACAATAATACATACTTTATTGAAACTAAATAGATATATACTGATTTTTGTTGGATTTACTGAGTTTTGTGTGAAGTGATTAGATTTGGGTATTTTTTTCGTTCGAGTGTGAAGTGATTCGAGAATTTTTTTGGTTTTCAATATTTGAAAAAATGCTGTTTTTATCTGAAAATATTCTTAAAACATAAAATTATTCTCTTTTTAAAAAATCTCTCTTTTATATGAAAATAATCAGTGTACTCAACTTAAAATTTATGAGATAAATAAAAAACGAATATAACTAAAATTAAATAACTCAACAAAGCAAGATAAATAAAAATCGTGTAATACTTTTGTGATTAAATAGCAAAATATAAACTCTGAATAATGTTTTCTTCAGTCCCTAAATATCTCATGCGAAAATTAATGTCACTGTTATCAAACCCACACTATAATATCAATAAAGAATTTTCTCTTCCAAAATATCCGAGAATTTTATGTGAGATATATAAATACCTGTTCTTATCTCTGTGAAAAAATATCCTTATATTCGTCTTATGGCTGTGCAGCTTGATCCTACGTAATTTTTACGCAAAGTATAATTGGAAATTTACAGCAAAATAACTAATAAAATAAAGATCCTTTAATATGATTATTTATCATGATGTGGTTACCGAATAAAAGCCTTGCATTATCTTAAAAAAATGTTATTTTCTATTTTGAAAACACCTTCAAGTGTTAAAAATATTTACTAGTTATCTAAATGCAGTCATTTCAAAAATGGTTCATACCACCTCTTTAATAATATGTAAACATAAAGATTCAAAGGAGTATAAATCTGGCACAACCACAATTTGAAATAGCTTAAAGCTAATTATAAAGCAATGTTGAATAATTATTGCCAATTATAAAAATTTAAAATCTGAATTTACTTGGAATGTAAGTTACTTGTTCGAATGCACTTAGTTTTGTTTTTACACGGTAGATACTAGAACGTTTCAGAAAACCCCGTATTGAAAAAAACGACACCGCTTACCTGGAAAAATGGGTTATTGTTACCACATCTTTAAAACCTGTAAAAAGGCGTAAAATAGAATTCGTACAAAAAGAAGGCATAAAAAATAATTTTAAAAATTTGAATTTGCATTCATGCACATTTTATTTCATAAACAATTTCATTTCATAAACACATTTCTCTTAAAACATGAAAAAAATTAAAATAATATTTCATTGAAGACATGAATAAATTGGAGAATGCAAAAAATAAGGTTACCTCTTTTACTATCATCTTTAAATTTTCTTTTTTTTAAACATACTGCTTATCAATAATAAAAAAAGTGCAACATAAAAACACTTCCAGTTGAAACTAAACATAATACTGAAATTTATCGACAAATAAGGGGATAATCCCAAAACATTTCTTTGGCCACAAACCAGGCGAATTTCCTAAATATATCTTTGAAAGTTACGTTTAATGGAATTATTTTAAAGAAATATTTAAATCAAACTGGGATTTTGAAACGGCATTATTTTTATTTTTTACAATGTTAAATCAAAAGAAATCGTGTAAACACGGAACTGGATTCATTTTTCTCTAGACCGTGTTAAATCAAAATCGCATAGAAAAAGACCGCGTAAAAACATAAATGGGTGCATTACCCTTTTTTCGTATTTACATGAAGGCGCTGCTGGTAAATATATCTAAACGTTCAATTTTCAGAAAACGCTTTGGAACAGCGGCAAAGCGCTTGGCGGAGGAAGCGTTCTGAATGTCATGTTGTATGCACGAGGAAATAAGAAAAACTACGATGATTGGGAAGCTGGCGGTGCTACTGGTTGGGGTTACGACGATGTCTTTCCTTACTTCTTAAAGCTGGAGGACAACAGGAACATCGAAGAGCTTGACGAGGGTAAGACCGAAATTCAGGCAAAGATTAACATAGATGAACAAAATTGATTGACAAAGTAGGACAAATGATCTAAGATGTAGAGTAACTGTAATCATCGCTATATAATTTCTGCACAGCTGGATTTGGCATTTTTCTCATAAACTTAGTTTTATTGTCTGATAATTTACTTCAGAAATGTACTCTGCCACTTTCTATAGAGGATTCTTATAATTAATTTTTTACTATTAAGTTATATCGTCTAAAATATTTCTTTTTCAATTCTATACAATATTACACAGAAACGCAGCATTCGAGTTTTTTCTTTTTTTCTCGTTCCGATTCATTTTAAAAGGAAGTAAAGATCCGTTTCATTTTAAAGTCCAAAGATAGTTTTAAAAGAGTATATAAAATAGCGTGCAGTTATTTAGAGAATCTATTTTTTTATTTCTATTAAAACATGAATCGATTTTAAAACAGAGATCGAATTTTTTGTTACACTCGGATCTTTTGCATACATAGCAACATAAAAGATCTAAAATGATAATACGAATGAAAAATATAGTGGCGACATCTGAGTCAATTTTTCCTCATTACATCACTAGAAAATAACTGCAGTCATCAAGAAGAGGTTTAATTATAATATGCTCTAATGCTATCAAACGTCCTGGTGTGATCTTTTACAAGTTTTCTTTCAACAATATGAATTCTGAGTTAAAAACGGACCCAGAGAAATGATTATACATCTTCTGTCTGAGTAGTTTCTCTCCCAAAATATATTGCCCAATATGGGTCATTAACATTATCAATATTACATCAGGGGTTTACTTTCAGTCCATAATGAGAGTAAATAACATAATTTTCCGCTGTTTTTCAAATTATTTTTGATTAATGACGGCACCCTGAAACAATAGACCCATCAATTTCATTCGCATCCTCTCCTTCAGCATCATGTCGTAGTTTCAACATAAAAATTAACTTCTTGCTCCCATTTTCAAAACTCAATTGAGAAATGCAGTTCTAAAGTTTCCTTTATTAAAAAATCCAACGAACTTTAAACAAAACTTAGTAAAAATATCCGCATGTGTAATAGAAGTAATTTGAATTTCGTGTATATACGCATTGAAGCTATTCTAAACTTATGGAAACTTATCGCTTTTTACCTAGATGCATTGAGAATTATTTCAAACTTTAGTCTTTTAGTTATACAGTAAATTTTCAAACACTTCCTATCATTAATATCAGAACAAAAAAGGTCAATGGATTCTCAAAAGAAGTTTTGTTGAAAAACCCTTTATTTATTTTCTTATCTCGAGATAAGACTAAATGAATTTTTGGAATTACTTCAAAATTTGTAAAAATTAATTAAAATTTTAAATTTTAAATAATAAATTTTTAAAAATATGAAACTTGAAATAAATAAAGTAAAAGTTTAATCAAATTAATTAGAATTTTAAAAAAGAATGAAATTTTAAAATAATAAATTTAAAAAAGATTCTGAAAAAATAAATCGAAATACACATAAATGTGTTAAGACTGGTGGTGTCCTTTTTTGGTAATTTCTGTTGATTTTAGGATTTCATCGACAAGGGGGTCCAATGACTGTAGAAAAACCAAACTATGAATCTCCTATCAAAAAACCTCTACTGGAGGCAACAGCAGATATGGGTTTCCAGGTGAGAGATATCAATGGAGAGAGACCAACAGGTAACAATGATTTTTAATTAACACTTTAAGAAATATTTTGTATCTCTAATCAAAATTATTCGTTTGTGATAAACGCAAATTAGAAATCACATAAAATAAAAAATTAATATAATGGAACTCAAGTTTAAAATCAGGGTAAAATAATAATAGTGATAACAATAATTTATAAGTAAAAAAATTATTTCAACATAGGTATCTCCTATTTTAATAAGTTTAAAAAAATTATATTCTTAAGGCTGAAGAAAAAATAACCAGGGGTGAGAGGTAAAACAAATCAGTGGTAAGCAATCAAAGTAATATTAAATTTAGGTTCAAAGGGACGATAAATTTCCATTTTTCAGGGTAATAATTTCTGTAAAACGTAAATACAATATCCAGGTTTTAGAAATGTGTCTATGGCTGATAGTCTCCATGCGAGGTAATCTTGACACATTGCACTCAAACTCGTATTGTTATATCACAACACATATTTGTATATTGCAAGATACACTCATTATTCAAATTATGAAATTTTGAATACATGAAAAAAGGCATTTTCTGGTTTATAAATTAATACAGTATATGAATATTAGAAATATACAGATTAACAACCAGAATATATAGATGTTTTGTACAAAGTAGTTCTTAAAATATAATAGCCGAGATCGGGTAAGTTAGTTTCTCGCGTTCGAAAATCCGGCAAGCAAAAGATTTCTTAAAGTGTGTTTCATTATAGATTGGGGAAAGAAGGATGTGGATATTTGAGATTAAACATTTTCAAAATAGTAAAATTGTATCTTGAAAATTCTGTTTAGAACTTAAAACGATTTTTAAGAAAACCTTGTCGAATTATTTCAAATGTCATATAGGGTATAACGTTTGTTTAAAAATGTATTTCATGTAATTCAGAAAATGTGTGATTAATAGTTTCTACGTATGCATCTAAGTAACATTATAAAGAATTTTGTGTCCTGAGTTTCTTTTCAGCCCTTATTTTCATCCTCTTAATAATACCAGGTATCTATGACTTCCAAGCAACTCTCCGGAATCAGCAACGCTGCAGCACAGCTAAAGCATATCTGGTGCCGGCGGATGACAGGCCTAACTTGGATATTGTGAAAAATGCTTTCGTCAAAAAGGTTTTTCTTGTCATTTAGTCGCAACTTTGAATACTCGTAATTAATACCTAGTTGTTGAAAGATTCTAAGAAGTGCATATTTTTGGAAAAGAAGGAAATCATTCCAATTACATTTAAGCATATATATATATATATACTACCCTACAATAATGGAAACGACAGCAAGATATGATGGTATATGGGATAGCATACATGCTTTAATAGGGTTTTGGTCCCCCACGTGCTGCATTTAAACTAGAAACCCTTCTGGGAATACTTTTAACAAGGTTTTGATAAAAAGCTACGGGTATTTGTGTCTATTACTGCTGCAAGAATGGCGCCAGCCCAGCTGTAGATTTCGGACGTGGTTCCCTGGTCCGTAAATGACGCTCTAACTCGTCCCACAAATGTTCTATGGGGTTTAGGTGGGGACTCTGAGCAGGACAGGAAGACGTTTTACATCTATATCTTGATACCACTGCTTCACAGAGGCTGCAACATGGCATGGAGCGTTGTCGTCCTAGAAGTAACATTCATCCATTCCATAAAATTGCCAAAATGTTCATGTAGGCATCGGTGTTCAATTTGCCAGGAACAACATGCAAAGGTTCCAGGCCATACCACGAAAAACACCCTCAAACAAGTACACCACCACCACCGAACCTGAGAGTTGGAGGGATGCACTCGGGTAACAGACGTTCACCTGGCATTCGTCAAACCCAAGCATGCCCATTCCGACTGGAATAGCATGTAACGTGACTCTCCACTCCATAAAACAGTTTTCCAATGGTCCACAGTTCAGTTCCGACATTGCAAATACCAAGCAAGTCTGTCGGCTTTGTTGGATGGGGTGATCTTTGGTTAGTGTGCGGCAACACGTCCGGAAATATTGAAGGCGTGCAGTTTTTCCGCAAAGAATTGGGGAGCACTGTAACACCTGCTAACTGTTGAATTCACTGTTGATGATCGTGAGTGGTTTCTTGCGGTTCTTATGTACCTCGCGCTTTAGGACACGCCAACCCCGTTCGGCCCTTTACGGGAACGTCCAACGTGTGCAGTTCGTTTCCCAACTCCCGTAGTCTTCCACTTCTTCCCGACATCACCAATAGTTGACCGTGACTGTGATAATTCTACCGCAATTGCTCGAATAGTCTTGCCACTAATGTGACAACCAACTATAACACGTCTTTCAAATTCACTAAATTCCTTTCGTTTCAACATATTGTCACAATTTAATACAGAACTAACGACGTTACCACTTCGCGTATCGTATTTAAGCTTAACAGAATAAGTGCTAACACTGGATTTTATGCAAATCCGCTGGCGTCCGGTCCATTATTGTAGGTTATATATATATATATATATATATATATATAAAGAAATTCCTGTGATAGACACTTACAACGATACTCAGAAACAGAAGAACGAGTATTTACGGCTGGAGGTGGCTTCTTGGGTAAAAATTTGTAGTCGGGCTTGAGCATAATCAAATCCAGTCGAGCAATCCAATACATGGGTATAATACGCTTATTAATTTTACACATTATGATTATTTAATTGGTTAACAGAAGAAATATAAGAGACTGGATGATATTTACATATTTACAAAGAACAGAGAGAATGGATAGTGGCGTCCAGTTCAATCCATATCTAAATACCCTTAGTGACGCTCAGTACAACCTTCACATCACATCAAAGGAAAATTAGTTTCGTTCGCCCTCGTTATCAACTATATTGCAATATGCTTAGCGACAGCTAGGTGTCACACAGAAAAACAGAAGTAGTTATAAAAGGGAAAAGACAATTTTAAAGGTAAGGAATAAGTGGAATGAAAATGATAACTGGTTGTACGTTATTATTGTATATATATATATATATATATATATATATATATATATATATATATATATATATATATATATATATATATATATATATATATATATATATATATATATATATATATAGGAGCGAGTTATTTTCAGGGCCCTCCCGGCACTTTCTGTTTGAAGTCTAAAACAACAGTAGGACGTGGGCTCTCGTGGAGGATCGATTGGTTTTCTTGAGTAGGAGCCCAGAAACCTCATTTTGTTATATGTTTAAGTGTCTTGTGTGAAAATAAATCCTGTTAGTATGTACAAAGGCATCGTTCCTTATTTCAAACACGCTGTACAGGAATTTTGGGGGCTCGGCCGGGATGGACTAACGTCATATTTCGAAACAGAAGTAAAGTGCCGGGATGGACTAACAGAAATATTTTGAAAGCAGAAGGTAGGTATAATTTTGTATTAATATCATGAGTATGCTGAGTAATCTAAAAAAAACTGGAATTGAGGGTAGTCGCGGAAGAGATTGGCCAGAAGGTGGAGGCTAAAGTGAAAGTGGTAGAAGTCAAAACTTTGATTGAAAATTCTGACATTTTCAAAATTTACTGACCCTAAATTTGTTCGTGGTATTGTAAAATCGATCGTGAAGGATCAAAAGGTTAAAACCGCTGCAGAGCAGTCACAAAATGAACTAGAAAATATAAAACTAGCTGAACTCGAGAAGGATATCTCGAGCTTCAAAGACTAAAACTACAGTCACCTGGACTTAGTAAAATTTCAGATCGTTCTGTGTTTAAGGATTCTGAATCAGAATAGGGTAGTTTAGAGACTTTGATTAGGAGTGTCAAAACGATAACAATAGCTGTCCGTCAGAGACCGGAAGCTCTGCATTTGTTTTTCAAGTCGCTTGAAAAAGCCTTCGGTACCAAAAACGTAACCGTTAAGTTGAAATCGGTAGTACTAATTAACATATTAGGAGAAAAAGGTAACAATATTCTAGCTTACGCTACCGAACAAGAAATTGCTGATTATTATAAATTAAAAGCATTAATTTTAAAGGAATTTCAGCCAACGCAGCGTGAATGTTTAGCCAACGCAGCGTGAAATCCTAATGAATTGCACGTTCAATTCAATACGCGTTTAGGTGAAATTTTCGATTACTATTGCCAGCTAAGGGAAGTTGATTATTTTAAGAAATTGTGTGATCTTACAAATTGTATGAAACACTAGATTTTAAAACTAGGAAAAGTATTGGTATTTGGGAAGATCAAAATTAGTCTAAGCCCAATGAACTAGGGAGAGAATGCGATTTATTTTATTCATCTAGAGGAAAGTCTTTAGCCGAGGTCAATAATACATGAGTAGATAGCACAGAAAACAAAAGGTCTAGCCCTAACAAAAACTGTTCTAAAATAGCACAATATAATCTTAAGGAATCACCGGGTAACTCTGTCGAGCAAAGTAATAAACCCAAACGAATTTATTCTGTGTGTGGTGGTAGAGGTGAATCATTTTATTTCGCGCGAAATTGTTCTAAACGTTTTGAAATAAGTGGAAATCCAAGAAGATTCATTCCCAATGGCTCAAGTGGAGGAAGTTTTAGATCATTTAGGTGAAGCAAAGTATTCTGGTTGGTTTGTTGGAGAAAATATGTTGGAGAAAATACCGCAATAACTATAATTGTTACTCTTGTTTATCAAATGGTTATGGTCAAGGTAGTTAATTTTGGGTGTGTTGCCAATACAGAAATTATTTAACTACTACCTGACTGCTTGATCAATTAGTCTCATAATTTTTTAATTGCGTTGTGTTTTTTTTTAAAATCTAATCATCTGATTGAAATTATAAGGATAGATTTATTAAACAAACAAAGCACATATAAATACATTACAATACATATTATATTTATTACCTTAAATATCTTATTTAATTCTTATACCTTTCAATATATTTGTGGACTCCATTTTACTCAATTAAATATGATTAACTTATTCATCTGCCATGATTTTATCAATGAGGTATTATTTAATTCACTATGGATGAGCGGTAGTTAGGCAAACACAGTATTATGGTATCAATAATTGACTGCCATACGTACCTTCACTAACGTTCTCATTTGTCAATAGCGGCACGCGTCTGGAATCACATTGTACCTCACTCGGCTACGGATCAGGCGGGGGGGTCTAGCGGGTTGCTGATGTCGGACCAGCCTTCATTAGGTCCCCTGGGAGCTGGTATCCATTCTCTCGTCGAGCGGTAAACTATCGGGAATCGCCTCTTTCCACGATCCCTCTGTCATCCGTCTGGGGAGGGCTCTCGTCACGTCTCAGGACTCTCAGTCATCCTTTTTAGCCAAAAATTTAATCTCTGTGTCTAATCCTTATCCTGCTTCTTTTTATATCTTTTTCTTCCGCCGCTAACTCCTCCCATATTCTCTTGATTGGATCATTTTTTTTTCTGGAAGTTTCCATCCCGCCCTGGTGAAGGCGTGTATCCTCATCTCATTAACACCACCCTTCTCGGGACTACATTTGATCTTTCCGCTGTCATCTTGCTTACGACTTCTTATTATTTCGGCTAATTCATATATATTATTCCGTCTTTCATGCTACTCTATTCACATTAAAAACAAAAACAGAATTTCTGGGGTATATTATTGAAGATGGTCCAATTCGTCCCTCACCTGATAAAATTATGGCGGCTCAAAATTTTCCAAAGCCCAAAAACTTAAAGCAAATTCAGAGCTTCTTGGGTCTGAAAAGGGTACTTCAGAAATTTTTTTGCCAACTTCTCTAAAATTGTCAAACCCCTGAGTGTCCTCCTTCGTAGCGGGGTAGAATTCAAATTCGGGCCTGACAAAAGGAGGCATTTAACAGACTAAAGAATCTTTTGTCGTTCTAACTAGCCCTGTTCTTCACATTTTCCAACAAGGAGCCCCACTAGAGTTGCATACGGTCACAAGCAGCCATAGCTTCGGCGCTGTGTTTCTCCAAAATTCTAGTGATGGACAGTTACACCCCATCCACTTCGTGAGAAAAAGAACGACCCCCTCCCCAACTAGTAAAGCTATAGAGTTATGAGCTTGAAGTTTTGTCTTAGTAGAAGCTCTAAAGAAATTCAGAAACTATCTTCTGGGGTCCAAAATCAAAATTATTATGGATTGTGATGCTTTTCAGAAGACTATGTTAAAAAAAAGAACGAACTCCCAAGGTGACAAGAAGGGCTTTACTTCTTGAAGAGTTTGAATACGAAGTCGTTCACAGATCTGGGCAGCTAATTAAGCACGTTGACGCGCTAAGTATAAACTTGGTCATGATGATTACTTGTTCTCAGGGAGAATTTATCGCCAAAATTGCAGCTGCACAAAAATAGTGATGAGCAGCTCCAGTTGTTAAAATCCTTAGTCAAGGACTCAAAGAAGACTACGTGGTAAAAAACTTTATACTATACAAGTACGAGAATGGTTGTGAACTACTTGTGATCCTTGAAAAGTTGGAGCTATAATTCATCCGTGATATTCATAGCAGGGGACATTTCGCAGTGTCTTAAACGGAAGATCTGCTGAAGATGGACTTTTATACTCCTAGTCCCAGAAAACGAGTCGAACAAGTCTTCGCAAATTGTGTAGTGTGCATATTGGCGACAGAAAATCAGGGAAGGGTGAAGGTTTGCTGACCCCTTTATCTAAAGGCAGTACTCCTTTGAGCACTCTTCATTTAGATTTTATTGGACAGTTACCGCCAACAAATAAGATTTATAATCATATTTTGTCCGTTATTTACGCATTTACAAAGTTCATCTGGCTTACCCAGTAAATTCTTCATCAACCCAAGATGCCCTGCAGAAGGTGAGACTGCAACAAGCGATTTTCGGGAATCCTTCAAGAATAATAACAGATAGAGCTGCGGCTTTCGCCTCCAAGGACTTTGAGGACTAATGTACGCAAGAAAACATCCGACATATATTTAAAACTACCGGCATTCCGCGAGGAAATGGACAGGTGGAAAGAATTCATTTGACTTTGACCCCAGTCTTAGCCAAATCGTCCATGGAAGATCCTACCAAAGGGTACAATCCCACCGTATATGTCCAGCGGATCTTAAATAGCACGACGTGCAGGAGCCCAAAGACTTCATCTTTTGAACTCCTCACCGGTGTAAAAATGAGAAATCGAGGACCTGAACATCGTAGAAATTCTCGAAGAATAAGAAACGAAATGTTTGATGGAGTACAGAGAAGATATAAGAGAAGAGCCGAGGAAAAACAATCTGATAATAAGAAAAGAAAATAGAAAAACGCACGAGGAAAAGAAAAAAGGCGCAGGTATACAACGTTAATGTCCTGGTAACTATACAACGCACGCAATGTGCAAGCGGTCTAAAGCTAATACCAAAGCTCTTCGGACCATACCGGGTAACAGCAAAAAACGGCAACGACCGATGGCATTCGCTTACCACCGTGACAATTGGTTGGTTTTTGATTACTTGGGAGCACCACTCGAGGAACCAACATAACTCCCTGGGACCGAGAATTTAGACCGAGCACCCCTTCCCTCTCCAAGGACGTCATCTTGGGAGCTTGTATCCTCCTCTGACCCCTAAAAACCTCATGGAGTGACACAGGTGTATTATAATATATATATATATATATATATATATATATATATATATATATATATATGTGTGTGTGTGTGTGTGTGTGTGTGTGTGTGTGTGTATTTTATATTTAATGTGGAATTTTCTCAGAAAATCAAATAATTTGAAATTATCTAGATTTGCAAATGCACTTACTGTGAAACGATAAAGTTCAAACCGTGGAACTTTTCATTTACGCGATCAGCAGAACGTTTTGTATTTCTTCGGCAAACAAGTAAGCTACAATGATTTTAACCAAATTGTTATTTTTCAACTCCATGCTCCCCTAGACAGAAATTCTGGGAATGTTTCATATTTTATTTCGGGGGGGGGGGGGGGATACTGACCAACACCTGGATATTACAGTGTCCTCCAATTATCTCTATTGGACCTTCCCTGGGTACAACGGCATGCAGCCTTGAACAGTAGAGGTGCGACTTATGCGTATAGGGCGGATACGCTTTTTAGGTATTCGACTACGTTTAAAACGTTGATTTTAATGAAAATTCCGAATTTATTTTTATTTCGAATTCTTAAAGAATGTAAGTTTATGTTTCTAAATCCCCTTCTTTTTCTGTATGATCCTTAGATATGAGATGTGAGTGATTTAAACAGAGAAGCAGCTGTTGATTTTAATGCAAATGGAAACGTTAACTGTGTTTTCTGAAGAATTTGTTACAAAAATGCATAGAACTATTGTGATAACTCAAAATATAATCATGATACATCTGTGAAAATTTTCAGGTATGTTTTATATAGTACTAAGCATGTAATGAACGACAGATTAGGCTGTAGGCAAGGTATATTATTTGCTGATTTATAGCTGTATTAATAGAAAATCTAAGAAATTACTGATATTTTGCATGGAATAGCATATAATAACCTATTTATATATTTTACTTCGAGATATCAATTAGCTTTTAGTTCATTACACCCAGGGACAAAAGTATATATACGCTGCGTAGTTTAGGACTATTTTTTCTATGTTTTCTTATTTTGGCACTATGTTCCTTCGAAAAATGGGACAAAAATTTTCGAAAATAACGGTTTAGAAAAAAAAAACCGATTCCGAACGTGGTCGAATACATTAAAGATATTTTTATGTCGAATATGATTGTGTTCTATACATTCTGTTAGAGATGGTTTAAGTGTTCGATGCTCACATTACTTTGTAACCGTGTACCTTGTGTACCGAATACCTTTGTAACTGTTAGACATGAAAAATATTTGAACATACTTCATTTCAAATGCATGGACATATCATATAAAATATGTGGCCCGTACGAACCTTTCGCATGCGATTAAAATGCGATAAATTATATTGCGAAGTTGGTGGTTTGTAGTAGGGTGAAAGAAGAACCGGTTAATTTGTAGCTATTGTTTATTTATCAAATAACAATGGTGCGTAAGGACAATGCAAAACCAATTACAAAACACCTTTGGACACAATATTGGAGGTGAAGCATAAGACAAAAACGGAGAATATGAGATATGTACACGTCAAAACACCTTTGTATACAATATTAAAAGTTAAATATGACACAATCTCGTGGAAAATGTGATATTTACATTTCAAAACCTCTTTGTGAACACTATTTGACAGAGCCGTTTCGATGCATCCAGGGAAAGAACTTTAGGGCCAAAAGTCAATTTTTTACTTCGATTTTTAAACGAACAATACAATGTGTCATTCTGAATTAACAATTCTTCAGAAGCGAAAAACTTAATCTTTAAAATGGTACCCTCATTTATCGATTTTTGTTAAGTATGAAGGGAGAGAAAGGGATCACCACAAAAAATCACCTTCTAGAAATAATATGTATGGTTTTTCCATGATGTACACCTACTCGGATGTTGTTAATAAAGAAACGCATTAATGAAATCACAGAATGATAATAAAAGCAACGATTTTTAAATTTAAAAGTTCATTGCGAATGATAATGGTAAAGTAAAAAAAAGCTAGCGCGAGCCATCTAGGGGGTAGAAAAATTGTTTATAATGTTTATACTTCGATTTTTAAACAAACAATAAGATGTGTAATTCCAAATTAACAATTCAAAGGAAGCCGAGATCTTAATATATAATATGGTAGCTCATTTATCGATTTTGGTTAAGTATAAAGGGAGAAAAAGGGATAAAACAAAGAAACGTCTTTTACAAATATATATATAGATATTACGATATTTTCAATTGAGGTAAATTACGACGTGGAGTGATTGAAACTGCAAAAATTAGCAACAGAAGTTCTGAAAATTTTTCTTACATTTGTGCACTTTACTCTAGTTGCGTAAATACATATACCCAAAAATGGGTACGCATTCTGCGTAAATTTTCTGTGCACAATCTCATCATAAATACATTCGAGGTAATATTTCATTTATTCTTTGCAGATTATAATTAAAAACAAGAGAGCAGCAGGAGTAGAAGTGGACTATTTATTAAAGCATCGTGAAATTCTAGCCAGAAAAGAAGTGATCGTGTCAAGTGGCAGTGTACGAACTCCATAGCTGTTGATGCTGTCCGGAATAGGGCCCAAAGAAGAACTGAAGAAATTCAATGTAGGTTTACCACCTCGAATTTTCTAAAAAACAAAATTGGTCGTACTAATACCTTTTTAATAAATGTCAGATATATATATATATATATATATATATATATATATATATATATATGCAGTGAATCTTTTCAAGCCGGCCACCCCTCTAAACGACCATATCTTGTTCAGAACCGATTTAATACGTTCCATAAAGCCAATGTATTTTTACACCCTTTCCCGCGGCCACAACTTAATACGGCCACTTTTTTTTGGAACTAAGACTTGCCGCCATAGAGTAGTTTAATTGCATATATATATATATATATATATATATATATATATATATATATATATATATATATATATATATATATATATATATATATATATATACACACAATCCTTCAGGTTGTTTCAGTTTTGTAACTTGTAATTTTTGTAAATTTAAATATAGGTAGTATATCTAAAACGGTGGACGCACATTTTTCGACCGCAACCCTTTCTTTCAATATAAAATCCCTCGACCCCAATAGAAATTTATCCTAAAAAAATTTGGCAAATGTTATCAAAATAATAGAAAAAGGAAATAAGTAAATTTTCAGAAATTATTCCAAAAATCAATGAACTATGGATTTTGTATATATTTATTTTGAAAAATAATAATAATAAAATGTCTTCCTTATTATCTACACTGTTTTGCCAAATCCCATGTGCATAAATCTTCATATTTTAATAGTAATATGTATTTGTATTTCCTTTAGTTAAAATTGAACAAAAATTGAAAATAAAATTAAGCATGATATCAAAATTATAAGCTTAAAACACATTTGAATCAGGAATACAGGAATATAAAGAAAAGAATGCCTTGGTTTATAGGCTTTAACGCCAGTAAGTTAATTGTAGTCACGATACAAATGCTCTGTCAAGTAAAAATATATAATACTCCCTCATCGTATAAAATTAAATTAAAAAAGAAAAGAAAAAATTTTAAACTAAAGGAAAATAATTTTAAAGTGCTGGAATTAATTTTTTTTTTAAATATTGTCACCGGGAATTGAACTCGAGACGAAAAAATCAGCTTGTTAACGTGCTACCGACTGCGGTATAAAACCACAGTCAGTGAACTAAAATGGAGGAAGTTATTCACATTGAGATAAGAGATAAAGAATTGAGAAGTGTGTGTGTGACTTATTCCACCCGCTCTAGCCGTAGGCTAGACCAGGTCCAAGATGCCAAAAGTTACAATGAAATCATAAACAAGCAAAGGGTCTCTATAAATATCCTCCAAGGCAAGCCCCATGCAGTTTAAAATATAGTCAGGAGAGGCTTCAACAGAATTACATTTCGAGCAAAAAGGATAAGATTTTTGCCCGTGATTGTAAGCAAGTCACTTTAGGTGTCCACTAGCAAATCTGCTAATGGTTGTATGCATCCTTCTGTCACCCTTGACAGTAAGGGCACCACCAGGAGATTTTCGGTCATACCAATCGTATGTCGGAGGGGTCTTCCATGAATGCTGGTTTATAAGTTTTCTTCTTGAGTAAATTTCAAGTTAGGTCAAAGTATCTCGCGAAGAAATGGGAAGAGAGGCTCGATCCTTAGCAAGAACATCAGCAGTCTCATTTCCAAAAAAGCCTATATGAGACGGCACCCATTGTAAATAAACTTCTTGTTGTTGAGAAAGATCTTTGAGGATCTCCAGTATCGAAAGTGAAGCTCTATCTACAACTCTTATCCAGCTGCTCAAGTGCTGAATGGCACTGTGGCTGTCAGTTAGGATCCAAATATCACGGTATCAGTCTTAATAGTTTTCAATCCCTCTTCAATGGCAATAAGTTCAGATCTGAAAACTTAGCAGTAATCTAGATTCCAAAACTTGAAATGATTTGAGTTAGTAGGGGTCTTGATAAAAACACCACTGCCGGAGGCATTGTGTTCATCTTTACTGTCATCGGTGTATATCTGAATAGCAGTATGAGGGATTTGATTTATGATTTCAAGAGCAAGCTGACGCAAGTATTCTGGTAAGTTATATTTTTTCTGAGGGACGAGAGTTCTGTTTGGAAATGAACTCTAGGTAGACCCTTCAGAGGGTTGACAATTGGCCTCAAGGAGCCTTTTAACATTTGGGCCTTTTAACATTTTGGCCCAATAAGCCCATCTGAGAAAAAGGACTATTTCTCCTTAATTTTTGGTTGTTTGACCAACTTCTGAGGAATGAAGATGTTCGATTATGATCATAAAAACTGTAAAGTTTGTTGAAATATTTTATAAGCCCTGCGCTTCTTCTTAAACTCAAAGGCTGCAGATCACTCTCATAAAGAACCTGTTCAGTTGGAGAACTATTTCGCATGCTAGTGATAATTTGAGCAGCACTCAATTGAACTCTCTCTAATTTTAAAAGGTTACTGGATGACACAAAGTAAATTTGAGAACCTCATTCTAATATGGGTCTAATTAGAGATATATAGGTTGTCCTCAGGGTATTGGCATCAGCATCCCAATCTCTTCCAGAGATGTATTTCAGGATGTTAAGTCTCCTCCTGCTCTTTTCCACCAGGTTCTCTATATGTTTATTGCTCAAGATCTCTGAATCTAAGCTGTAACCTAGGTATTTGGGGTGTTTTTCACAGAGTAGAGAGCCGCCATCCATTGTGACGTTAGGCTGATAGTTGTACAAATGTCTATTTGTGGTGAAGAAGGTAACTATGGACATTGAAGTGTTAAAGTTCAATTTATGAGTATTAGCAAACTCCAACACGTCAGTGAGTATAAGGTTAATCATATGTTCAATATGGCAAATATCGGAATTGGAATTCCAGAGAACAATGTCATCCGCAAAAAGGCCGAACTCGCACCTCTTAGTTATAACTTTTTCAATGCCAACCAAAAACAGCGAGGTAAGGGCTCAATAATTGAGAAGTTCTTGTTGGGAGGTACAAATACAAGTGGGAGGAGTTTTAGAATAGAATTAAGTTATTAAGGTGAGAGAATTAGCTCAGGTGACACGCACTGAAACATCGGAAACTAAAAACTTAATTTATCTATATAAATTTAAACTAGAAAAAAATTAATGAAAAGGGAGAGTCTGGACCTCAGACAGCATTTGTTTACCATTTGGTGAAATATTTGAGAATGCCAATCTCATATAATCGATGTTTGGTTTTTATAGCTATTCATTTTGAAAACCTAGGCTTGCACATATAGGTAAAAGGAATAGAAGCAATGTAGCCTTGTAAGACTGTTTAACGCCTTATTTAACAATATCATACACAAGGTGTGACCGATAAATAAGGTGACTGATTACAGAAATATTACAATATTATATACTTAAATAAAAGAACCGTATTGTCTTTCGAAGTACTCCCCGCCGGATGAAGTGCATTTCTGCCCACGTTCATACAAGTGTTGGAAACTTCTGGACTACTCCTCCTTCGTTACTGCATTAAGTTCCCTGGTAACAGCAGCTTGGATATCTGAAATGTTTGCAAGTCTGTGTCCTTTCAGTGCCGATATCAATTCTTGGAAATGGGAAAAAGTCTGGTGGTGAAAGATCGGAAGAGTATGGTATACTTTGGCGTTTCGTTTGCGGATCGTACTGGAAACATCAACTTTCGTCTCCAATAACAATTGACTGCAAAAACGTGGTATCTTTATCCTCCGTATCGGTGAAGTCGCTGCGCGCATTCGCTGTTGTATTTGCTTTTTGCTTAGGTTATGAGGGACAAATGTCGTACAAAGTTTGTGTTTACCTAAATCCTCGGGGGCCGGTGGGGCCAACCGTCCGGAGTTAATTATACTCCTTGACACGGCTCCTATGGCCGAAAATTAATACGAACAAGCGGGCCTTCGGCTGCGTATACAGGAATTACGCCAGCACTGGTTACTTGGAGTATATGGTCGTTGATGGCTGACACGCCGGGTAACGGAAACGTTTTGAATCATTACCTAAATCCTCGGTCACAATGTTTCGCACGATTTCACGAGGAAGATTCAATTTGTCCGCCATTATTCAAACAAGCAAACGGCGAACTCGTCACAATAACTGCCGAACTCTGTCTACATTTGTCGTCGTTCTGCTCATCACCGATCTTCCACAACGATGCTCAACCTCCACGCTTTCACGACAGCGACTGAACCACTGGAATACTGTCTTGCGAGAAACACCTTCATCTGCGTACACATTTCGCAGCATTTTTAGGTTTCCGTTACACTTTTAACCAATTTGAAACAAAATTTTTTATTCACTCTTTGCTTCATGACGCAATGCACTAACAACTATTACATTAAAGTTACCGCATGAACAAACACCTACCGAGGAATTTTGGAAATGAAGTGCTAAATTTATGTAAGACATGGAACATCACAATGTGCCTGTATCATTGCTTCGGGCGGTTAACATTTTTGATAGAAGGGGGGATTCACCTTACTTACCGGTCTCACCTTGTATTTTTAACATACAAAAATATAAATAAAATATTAAAAATATATAATTGTAGGAAGTTTAAAGCATGTTCTTAAATTAAATAAATCAATGTCATATAAATTTACTTCAAACTATCCATAGCCTCTCTCAATTTTTTCTTAACCCCTCTGGGGGGCGAGATCCACAGCATGCCAACATCTGATCTAACATGAAACAATTCGTCTAAAGCTATAGTCGCAATACTGGTAATATTTTTAGTTATAGGAAATTAAAAGTTCTTGCGCATGGGTAATTCAAGTCATCTTGTTCATTTATATTGGTTTAGCGTCTATTTTTTGTTTTTTTTAATTGGCAGATTATTTAAAACGTTTGTTAATTAAGCCTGAATCACTCTCCAACGCGATGTATTGGCAAATATGGCAATGAAATGTATACAACTAAAGCCAATGTATACTATGTTTTCTGTTACTGATTATACTGCCAGCTGATTCAGGGCCTAGCCAGCGGTAAACTTATCCACGTGAGGTAACAGTATTTATTGCCACAGCGAGCGCAGGCCGCCATGTGAGGGCTAGTAAAACATGCCCATCTCAGGTTACGAGGTATATACAGCAGCTTAAGTTTGTTTAAGACTGCGTAGTACCGCGATTACAATTGAACTTGCGATACGCCCATTCGATAGTTGGCTTTTCCCCAACACGAAACAAATAACCATGAAGGGGAAATTAGCAGTGCTTAAAATTACCATTCTAGCAAACCCAGCAATGCGCCAAGGCTTTGGCGAGAATGTGGAACCGTACAGTTCAGTTTTACCCCTTTTTTCTGTTTTCAATTTATTTATTGACTGAACTGTAATTTAGCCGTATTATACGACATGCATTTTACATTGCTACATATTTTTCAGATTGACTTGGTCGCCGACTTGCCTGTAGGACAGAACTTACAGGATCATTATGCATCAAGTTTGGTGTACCAGTTATCTGATACGATTTTGCCCATTGCTGTTAAAAGTTTACTTCCCACAAGTATACTCGATTACACCTTTAACAGACATGGTAAATAAATCTTTCATTTAAAATGAGAAACTTTACTGTATGTATTAGCATAGTGATTTTTCAAATTTTGCAAGTGCTGTAACATCCACTTATATTACAGTAAGGGTTCACGTTATGATATGCATACATTTAGAATTTCTTTAAGCCCCATTTGTTTTTATTAATGTAATAATCAGTTTCTTTATACTGGCGAAGCATAATATCAAAGCGTCCTCTCGAATATTAGATAAAAGATACTGAAACAGACATTTCAAGGCTCTAGTAATCGTGCTCTTCTAGTTTAATGATAACGTAATAATCATAACGCCGATGTTTCTTTTGATTTATCTTTTACTTTGTCCTACAAATGCACATGTAGATTGAAACTCAGAGAAATGAAGAACTGATCTGATCGATAACGATATTTAAAAAAAATTTGGATACCTAAAATTATATCTTTTGTTAGTCCCATGAAAACGTGTTGAATATCATAATGCTGGCTCACTTAGCTGGAGAACTCGGCACTCAAAGCTGGATCCAAGCTTTCATGCTGCAGCTAGAGCAATTTTTAACTTTCGGCCTGCATACTATAGTTGTGAAAACGTAATTTATTTGTCCTGATAACTTTTTTATACAGTTTCACCCTCAAGTACTTGTGTTGAAGGTGTTTCCGACAATCCGCAACAGAGATCAATAGCTTCTAGTTGTACAACTTACAAGCAAAATCCACTGTAACGTACGTCATGCTGATTATTGTGACATCACTATATTCCGTTGGTTAGTAGGGTTAGTTTAGAGCGTCGCGGTCAGCTTTTGCTACGTAAAGGCTAATTAGGCCGAGACTTACAGTTTAAATCCGATTGAGAGAAACATCAATGCTATATATGCAGATAGATTACTATTACGAACTCTTTAAAATTCTGTTCATCTTAATAATGCTAGCAGATATCTTTGTATATTGGTTAGTCTCAGCAGTAAAATTCGTGTGATCATTACCATGATGGTAGCTTGGAATTTTGAATCCCGAGGTGGTAGGCACTTACCGTGAATTATCGTAAAAATTTTACAGGCTTCGCAAAAATTCTTTGATCTAGTCACATATATTTATTCCTCATCAAGTGAACTCATTTTCTTACATCCTTCGATACATTCTGCATCGAACATATCAGATTCGAATATTCAACATGAAGTTAAGGGTAATTTATTCATGTGTTAACGAACACTATTTAAAGTTAGTTGAGGTTATACAGTTCATATGCATCTTAACACACCTGTAATCATTTAGCTTAATAGTATGTATTAATTAAGCGACAGTTTTTACTCCAGTTTTCACTAAAATAATATTTTTAGATCACACAAATTCTTTTCCTGTTTGTTTTTGGTCTCGTAAGTTTGTCGACTTACAAAACAAAAACAAAACATAATTTCATACGAACATTTAAAAAACTAATACAACAAAACGCTTTCGAAGTCAAGGCAAAAAAATTATGTAATTTTCTGAAAAAAAAATCAAAAATAAGCAGAAATACTACACATATCATGATGTATTTTTCAGGCCCGCTTACGTCTCCTAACCAAGTGTCTCTTATGGCTTTTTTGGATGGAAAGAATACTTCGTCCGATTTCCCAAGACAAGAGCTTTATTTCGCTGAATACACAACTCTTGACTCTAAAATCAACTTTAACCTGAAAGATAAGGTAATATATTTCTCTTGAGAATTAAAGCTTTTCATTTCGTGTAAAAAAAAAAAAATCATATTAGTAATCTCATTGAAATTCATATAAATAACATCAGTTTTGATGTTATTTATATGAATTTTATTAATTTTAGAAATGTAATGAAATATATCTTTATAATATATGATACATTCCTTAAAATAATCATAAGTTTTCTCCAAAAGAAGTTATTTATAGTACAATTATCTCTAATTCTGCTGGTATTGTTATAAAGTTACATTATCTGCAACAGCGTAACTTTCCTGACTTACGAAGCAGCTTTTTTTTCAAGTTAGAATTTTAAGCCACATTTATCAATGTTAATTTAGACCAGCCGTACCTAGTGTCAGAGAGTTTCAGTATTAATATCACAAACTAATCGAAGATAAATAAAAGTATGACCTTTTATTTCTATTATTACAAATACTCTCTCTCTCTATATATATAATATAATATAATATTATATATTATATATATATATATATATATATATATATATATATATATATATATGGCGACAGCCAATCCCTAATAAGGCCGACGTTTCTGAATTCTATACCATTCATCAGCAACTGCTGGCAAGATTATTTCCTGATGAAAATACAAGATCTGGAGAGAGAAGTTCATTTTGTGATACATTTTGCATATTATAACTTTGTTCATATACCAATTACTGTGTTTGGCGAAATTGATGTACTAAATTCTAAAATGTCGATGTTTTATACTGTCATACAATTTGCATAAAAGTTTAACTCATAAATTTTGAATAGTATTTTTCAATTAATTTTTTCCAACAGGAATCATTGCTTTAATAAGAATTAGCAATAAATACAGGATTTCCCCAAAAGTCTGTTTGAGCAGATCCTCAATAACCACCGTAACACTGACTGCAGGTGATTGAATGGGTATGAAGCTAGCATTCGGTATTGTCTGGAGTTTCGACCCCCCCCCCCCCCTCTGTTGGCAAAGATGCTTATAGCTGTTCGAAATAGGCTTTAAATTGTAGGTCTAATCAAATCTTGTGTTAGAAAAGATGACATTAGAGCCCTCCATTAACCAACTCGTAACACAGATTTTATTTCGGTGTTTAATGGAATTGCTGTATGCACTTTATATTATTATAAATAACAGATTTTATGAGGGTGTAAAAAACTCTTATCTCCCTATTTTCTATCATCAAAATATTTTCGTAATTTCATTGCGTTAGGAACTCTCGCATTCGTCTTCTCGTATTCTTACTCTCATCGGGAAATTTCCATAAAACACTGCTATTATCTTCATGCAAATTTACTGGCTATGGGTTTGTATGCAGAATAATCATGTGGCTACTAAAATGTGTAATTCTTGAAGCAGTCAAACTTATCTGGTCAAACATCAAAGTTCTATTATAAGTCTCTTTAAGAGAGATCAGTCTTATCGTGTAATAGTCAGCATACTTGTCCGAAATTCAAGAAGTCTGCGTTCTATACCAGGGTCAACCAAGCGTTGTTTAAAGGGGAAAGAAAAATGTGGGATAAATATTGTTATATTAAGATTAGAGAATAGTATGAGGAGACTGTTTGTTTTAAAACTTAAAGAAATGAATACTTAATTATATTTCTAGTATCACTTTACGATTAGAAAAACCCACAAACTCACACGCAGATGTGCGTCAGTCACGCAAACAGAATCTCAGCTTCTAGATTTTCACAATTTTGTATCCATATCACATAATTCGATATTCCTAATGATAACAGGTAAATTCCTTAAGAGATAAGAATGCAATAAAGATGGCTCGTGCGTAGGCTTCATTTAATACGAAATTCAATTGTTGAGCAGTAGAAAATACAGAGAAAAATCTATTTTGCGTATTTCCTAAATGGATACTTCATGTACAGGAAATTAAACTCCGAGTCGAACTCTTTGTCACGGAGATATTTCAGGATCTACTCATATGGATGGTAAAGTATTTTATTTACACCGAACTCTTAATGATCCCCTTTTGAAAATGTTACTGCGTGCACAACAAAGGGTGAACAAAATTTAAAAGTTACACATTTATACAAAATTTACAACAATATATATTCATCAGAATTTAAGAATTTTGTTCAATCAATTTCATTGAAAACTATATTGGCACACCCAGATAAATTTTTATCTTCATTGACGTGAAACTTTAGAGGGTTTATTTATTTGTTGAGTGTTTGCTTATAGTTAGTTCTAAAGGGACTTTTTTATCACAATATACAGTGGTAGGCGTTCTGATATTCAGTTAAGAATGATATACCTTATTTCTAGTACTAGGACTTAATTGAATTTTAGGTATCGTGCCGATATGTCTGTTTTTTTTCTGAAAGAGACTCGAAAGTCTTCTTATTACATTTTGACATTACAATGAGATTTTGATTAGAGGTCATCACAGGTAAAATCTGCTATCTCGCATGATTTATGATGTAATTGGCTGTAGTAAAAAGAAAAATCTGACCCTATGTATTTTAGAGTCTTTCACGTTTTTGGTTATGAATATATTATTTTCTGTATTAGGTTTTTCAAAGATATTATTTTCCTTACATCTCGAAGCCGGTGTATATTTGCTTTTCGTCTCTGCTTCAGCCTAAGAGCCGAGGAATAGTCACACTGAGATCCACGGATCCTTACGATCAGCCAAGGATAGATCCACACTACTATGAAGATGAAAGCGATTTGAGAGATGTTGTTGAGGGTAAGCATATGAATCCACTGCAGAACAACTTTTTCCGCATAGAAATTGTTTTAAAATACGTACTGTAATTGGCCGTACGGAAAGTATAGGATTTTATGGTTGTCGAAAGTGGAATTAATATGAATTCTTCAAGTTATAGGAATACGAGTGAAAAGGTTGGTGATGTCTACACGAGCATTTTTTTCTAACTTCTCGACGGGAGGACCAACAGGCTGTAAATAAAAATACTCCATTGTTAGGAAACATAGATCTCAATGCAAAATATGTACGTTTGTAAACAACTGCTCATGGACAAAAAGAGTGGAGATATGACAGATTTTATAAGGCAAAAAATTGATCAACTGTTCTCACTACAGATAATAGGAAGAGGATACATTGTGAAATAAACCAGTTACAATGTGCGAAGTGATATTGCATAAAGTATATTTGTTGAGGAACGAAAGAATTTGAAATATTTCAGTTCTTTCGTTCTAATTCTTTAGCTCATGTTGACACTATCGTTTTCAACTAAGCCACGACTATCAAAATGAGCGGGTAAAATGTAGGTAAGAAATTCTCAGTAAGGATCTGTCTCATTAACAAACAGTAGATGAATTTGCTATGATTCTTGTACAGTTTTTCTTTTTATATATTTTATCAGTCGGCTGCAAAGTCTTTTAATGTCCTAATTACTCTTCATTTGAAATTTGTTTAGAAAAGTTATCATATATTCAATGCAAATTACAACTGTCCTGCTTCTGTTACAGGTATGAAATTATGCCAGGAGGTAGCGAGGCACCCAGCGATGCGGAAAGTAAAAGCGAAACCCCTAGATCCCGTGTTTCCTGGGTGTGAGCACTCCGTGAATAACGAGGATAGTTACTTGACGTGCATTTCAAAACAACTAACACATTCATTCTGGCATCCTGTGGGAACAGCGAAAATGGGTGACCCGGATGATCCTGAATCTGTTGTGGACCCTCAGTTGCGGTAAGAAGGATAAATATAATTGAAACCTTTATAAGGGTCAGAAAAAGGACGGAGTTTATCCGTTCAATTCATTTATACAATATATATTGAAGGACCAATACCGGAGGTATAATTAAATAAAATATATTTCATGATTTTATTGTACTATACTAAAAATATTTATAAAACAGTGCATAAGACAAGAGGCACGAGGTATGCAGCATGTCACATCTCAACTATTGTAAAATTGAAGGAAGATATATTTGATTGAAAATGCATACTTACAACACCTTGTGACAATACATGGCAAAGCAATTGCGTGACCACGTGCAAAACGAATAAGAATGATATCCATTTCCTGCTATTCGTTTTTCATGTTGGTTGCATCACTGATATTGCATCAAACTGCCATATTAAACATTTACATAAGTCACTCGTAACAGTTGTAAATGCTTGTATCATTTTATAGACGACACCTATGAAGTACGGCTGTTCCTTTACGGACATTAAAAAGGTTTTTTCCGTTCCTCAAATAAAACGTTATTGCATAATTCTCTATCGTATAATATTTTAACTTAAGGCTGCAGGGTAGTAGCCTTACTAAATTCGCTCGGCTCAGTGTTAAACTAGGAAAACGAATTTACAAAGATTGTCGAATAAGATTTAAAGATTTTTCTTTTAACTGTAAATCGTAATAGATAAAAAATTTAGTAAGTAAGTAGAAAAAGTAATTAAGTTAGCGCCCATAATGGGGCATGCGTAGTTGTGTACCCTCATTCATTGATGGCACTTTGATGCCATTTCAGGTAACTTTAGTTATGTTTACTGTTTGAGCTCAACTTTAATAATGTTCAAGTTAACAGAACTTCCCACTCACTACAAAATCCGGTGGGGGATAAGATTTTTGTACGTCAGTCTATCCAGTTCATGTGGGATCCATCCATAAGTTTGTGAAATTTTCAAACGAAATGCAGTGAGGTACGTTATATTGCACGAATTGGTTGGAAAGCTCAGTGAAGAACGAAAAGACTTTTATGATGAATTGAAGAAAGTAGGATCTCTCCTGTCAGTCCTGGGGGTTTCGTGAAGTAAGTGAAGAAAAACCTTGACACTAAATTTGGATAGCATCATGTGTATCTTCAACAGTAAAGCCGAGACTTAATACATTGGACCAATCCCTTTTTATTACCTTTTAAATAATCCATTTCGCTCAAATGAACTATAAAAAGTTAGTATCAAAACCACTTAACACCTCCCAAAGCACAAAATAAATAAAAAAAGACGGATAATAAGCCACAAAACTTACTAACATCAGCTATCCTTAAACTTTTTAAGTCAAGCATTCTTGCTGTACAGAAATGCAGCAGAGATCAAATATCAGCCAGCAGTATAATTATTGACAGTTCAATCCTACTGTATCATATGAACTTCGCATTTTTGATAGTCGAATCTGGAAAAAGGGCTCATGTTGTCAGACATGGAAGTATGCTAGTTTGGATTTGCTATTGAATATTAAAACACGTCATCGTCAAAAACTAATGGGAACCTTTTAAATCAACCGATTGTGATGTTTTAGATACTTTCCGATGTTATGAAAATGGCGAAAAAGTAGGGCTTGTAATTACACTAGGAAAAAATGTAGCCTTTTTTTTACAATCTAATTCCTCTACGAATCCTGAACACAGATTCTTCTTTTGATAGCTGATTAGCTGACACATATTAAATATTTCCCAAATATTTTCAAGATAAGAAATGCTTAAAAAAATTAAATGTAAATTCCCTTGATTGGCTTTCCAAAGTAACGCCCCATCAGTGATGATAGTTATTTCCTTATAGCATACAGTCGAGCCACTATCGATGTGAACGGCAATGAATCAAGCTAGTCAAAGTCACAACGGTGACCGAATTTCGACCGCAAAATTTTGTCATTTGAGGCCTTCTAGTTATATTCCTCTGCTGATCTCACAGAGGAATACGCCATTATTTTTGCGACCTCCTGACTCCGACAATGAACTACATTCGAGATGTCAAATATAGGCCATTGTAGCTTTATTGACTAGTCAGTATATGGTGTCATATACAGGTAAAAGTGGGATCAAAGTGAAATCACTCTGACTGCGCCTCGTAACGGTATAACTATTCCCAAGTGACCTGGATGTGTGCTCCACTCCTACATCCTGTGATTGGATAAGGATTCAACTGCATTTGGTATTCATCTAGGTCACGTTGCTATTAATGTTATTCGTTTTTAAATGCAAAAAATCTTTTATCTGAACTTTTTCCCTAATTGAGATACTAATGTATGATGGATTCGTCGTGTTTTGGATGTGCATGTACAAAAGAAACGTCTTACATCTACTGCATCTCTTCCCTAGTGTCATTGGTGTGAGAGGCCTCAGGGTGGTCAACGCAGCAGTGATGCCTATCATACCGTCCGGTAATACCAACGTGCCAACAATGATGGTTGCGGAGAAAGCGTACGATATGATGAAAGATGATATTATGTGCGAAGGTACACGGATAGTTGGTTAAAAAACGAAGAAGACGCTGTAAAGACAAAAAGATCCATTATAATTAGACATGCGTTCTAGTGAGACGCTTTCGTGTACCGTCATTATTCTTGGACGAAATGTCACTAAATAAAATTCATTTGCATGAAATCTTCGTCGAATGATAAATGTAATCTTTTCTTCACAAAGTAGACAGACACAGACGTCAATCTTCTACGTAAATATTTATTTCATTCAAAGAACTTCAGGGTGATAACAACGCATTGCCTTTAAAGTATCCGACATTCTTCATACAGCTTTTTATTTAAGAATACCTAACTTATAAAATGATATTAAAAACAAATGAATTGGCAATTCCTTTATTTTTAATTGTCTATGTATTATTTGCAGTTGAGAAAAGTTAAATTATTTCTGGGTTGCGGAAGTTATTTCAAAGTTCCGAAAATAATTGCAAAGTTATTTAACAATGTTAGATAGAGTTGTATATAGTTTCACCATATATTAAATGATCAGTAAAATCATATGAAGAGAGAGAAATTTTGTGCAAAAAACAAAGGAGTAAGTTTACTATCAGCGGCGATGGAATTTAATTTCTGTAAACTATAACTAACGTTTACTACCTAACGTTTTGTTTGACATTCAAACATTTTCGAATTCGCCTGTCATTAAATATGTTGACTTGAGGATACCAGCAAAATAAGTTTACTCAATTATTTTCCTAAACACATCACGTAAATTATTTTTGCTATGGAATGCAGTTAATGAGCAATATATTGGTTGTAATATTAATGTCATTGATGTTATAAAGATGGTACTGGGGCAATTCATGCTAATGAATTAAAATTAGTCTTTTTATTTTATACAAAAAGATGACTAATGACATTGTACATGAAAAATATCAACCTTGCTTTTCGCATTTTGTCTTAATTTCAAATGGCCGGTTACAAACTAAAACCAAGGAAACAAACAAACAAAAAAATACAAAACACAAAAATAAACGACAAGAATCAAGATGCTACAGTAGCTATAAACGGTACTTGCGTATTATAGCTGAAACTTGGCCGCTTGCTCAGAAAATGGCAATAAAACGATGCCAATTATGCATATCTTCCTAGTTTCTAGTATCGTTGCCACTATTTAAGGTAAGTTGATGAAACTGGGCTATCCCCTCCTAGATTTTTCATATATTAGGTGGGAACTCCACCCTGTGTGTTATTTTCTTTCCGGTGTTCGCAACAGTTTATCTTACAACATTGGTAATTGCTTTTAAAAATTATTTTTAAATGGGGAAGAATTTTTTTTTAGATATACAAGCATTGGACCCAGGTTCCCAGTCACAGATTCTGTTGTTTCTTATGAGAAATAGACGTGGGTGGTCCACTTACCCCACTTATCATGGGAACTGGACCCACCTGTATTTAAAAATATATACAATATTTATATATAATACTGGTGTAAGAAATTAAGAGAATTTGCAGACTTGGTCGATTATCTCTAGAACTACTGTACCGATTTTAATGAAATTTGACATGTACATACATTGATACAATACAAAACAAATAACCATTCAATAATTGTAATACACGCATGATCGTGCGTAACACTCGTTGGAGTCTTAAGGTATGAAACAGCGGTTGCAGAATAAACAAAAAAAATGGGTTAATAGACGGGTTAATAGGGGGTATGGTCCTCTCTTGCAGATATACAGGTCTCGCAGCGTGATTTCATACTTGAAATAAGGCAGTTTATCATTTCCTGTGGCAATTGGTCCCACTCGTTCAGCAACGCTGTTTTCACTCCCTGGATGGTTCTCGGAGGGGGGGTTGCGAGTTGCAATTGCCCTCCCCAGAGCGTCCCAGACATGCTCTATAGGGTTAAGGTCTGGAGATCTGGCTGGCCAATCCATGCGGCGAATATCCTCACTCTCTAGAAATTCGACTCTCTCTCTAGAAGAACTCTATGTGGCCTCGCGTTATCGTCCATTAAAATGAACTCAGGGGCAACTGCATCCCTGAAAAGACGAACATAAGGCTTCATCCCTGTACCTCACACCAGTCACAGTGCCTCATTCAAAGACATGGAGAAGTGTGCGGCCACCCAACATGATGCCTGCCCAGACCATTAAATCTCCGTCATAATGGTCGATTTCGCGGACATTGGAGGGTAGGTAGCGGGTTCCTGGTTCTCTCCATATGAACGTACGGCGAGAATCGATGTTTAGGCTGAACCGGGACTCATGAGTGAAGAGAATGGTCGCCCATTGATCCATACTCCAATCTCTATGCTCTCTGCACCATGATAAACGGATTCTCCTGTTCGTAGAAGTGAGCGGGACGCAAACAGCAGGTCTTCTTGCAAACAACCCTCTCTCATGAAGTCTTTTGGGAACAGTCACCCTTGATACACGGGTTCCTGTGGCTGCATACAAGTCACGAGAGAGCTGAGAAGCTGTAGCACTCCTGTTACGCCTCGCTATAATCGAGAAATGGCGATCTTCTCTGGCAGTCGTGGCTCTTGGATGACCTTGCCCAGGCTTTCTCTCGGTGGATCCGGTATCCTGGAACTGTTTCCATAAGTTGCACACAACGCTGGGCGTTAAATTGAACTCTCTACAAATTTGGACTTGAGATTGGCCTGCTTCTAGCCTCCCAAAAATTCGCCACCTCATTCCATCTTCTAAACGTTGGTGGTTACTCATTTTTACTGTTACAATTTTAAATTAACCGATTGCTGCAAAATAACACCAAGAAATTCGCCGAGGTGTGCTAGCGAACGAAATGCATCTTAACTTACGTGCGCTTATAAAGCCTGTTTCTCTACTGGCTCCGCCTACACACACGTGTAAGCTTACGTATTTGACGTACAAGATTTGCATTTTTGTCTAGAAGCAGTGGTTTTACATTTAGTTCAGCTTTTTTCATGAAATTCGATAAAATATGCAAGTTCTCTTAATTTATTTCACCAGTGTATAAAAAAAATCAATATCATAGCTCCCTAAGACTTACTAAAACGCATGCAATACAAATATTTTTGAAAATTATACCTGTTAGTATAATTTTAATGTGTTAAACGTATAGTATATAAAAAAAGTTGAAAATCTATGGTCCAGTTACCCCAACTTACCTTATTGCTTTTCGCTGTTGGGGCTTTTCATTATAAGTTTCGTTTTAAGCTTTTAATTATTATTATTTTTTCGATTACGATAAAAACTAGGTGAATACCCGTGCTTCGCGACAGAATACATGACTACCATCGATTATGTATTTTGGTTGATTAAAATTAATTTTAGTAGTAAAGTGCAGTCATTCCTCAGATGAGTTCATCCTATAATTTAACAACAGTAATTTGACATTAAATATGGGTTTTAGATTTTTTTAAAATTTAGCTCCTTTAACATTCTTACAAGTTGAATTTGTTTTTTAAAATCTTCCTGAGTGTGAACACCTAAGGTATTAGAAGAATCACAAAGCAAAATTTCAGCTTCCTAGGCCTTCTGGTTACAAAGATAAGAGTGATCAGTCAGTCAGTGTTTTTGGAGGCGCTTTAGCCCTGAAATTCTGTATTTCTTGAATGATTTTTAGTGAACTCCTCAGGCCTTATAGGAACCACCGGGAAAATTTTATGCTACCTAGAGCTTATAATTACGGAGCTACAGTGATCAGTCACTCAGTACTTTATTTTTGGGGATTAAGTCTCATTTTTAACCCCCCTTAATGATTGAATTTCTAAAAAAAAGATTTCTTTGGTGAGCATCTAGGGCCTCAGAGCAACGCCATATAAAATTTTAATTTCCTAGAAATTATGGTTTCAGAGATACAGTGATCTGTCGGTCGGTGTTTTATTCTGGGGGATTACGTCTCCCCCCCCCACACACTAAAGATTGGGGTATTTTTTAAAGATTTCTTAGGATCATCTAGGGCAGTGGTGCGAAAACTGTGGGTCGTAGATAGTTTGAAGTAAATTTATATCATTGAATTAATAAATTAAAAATATGCTTTTAATTTTCTTTATGTATTTTTAATATTTTTATTCACATTTTTTATATGTTAAAAATTATACTAGTATATGAAATTGTCCTATAAGGCGTCAAACAGTCTTGCAAGGATATACTTTGCTTCTATTCGCTTCTAGTTAACTGCGTGAGAGTGGTTTGTCAAAATGAGTTGTCATAAGAACAATAGAAAGGTTAAGACTTCACACGGGATATAATACGAGAATAGCACTCTCAATTATTTCAGCAAATATTGAACAAATATTATTTGAGGTCTAGGCTCACCCTTCTTATTCATTTTTTGTTATTTTAATTTTATATAAGTTAATGAAGTTTATAATTTTCGATGTTTTTAACATGTAGCTTATCATTTTGAAAACATGCTATTTTTTAAAAGATTTTAATTTTTGTTCATTTTTACCTAAATCAAATACAAATACATATTAATATTTCAATATGAAGTTTTGATCCCATGAGATTCGGTAAAAACAAGTGTAGACTGTTTTATTGTCATTATGTAAAGTTAATATATAACCAAAATCTACAGTTCATTAATTTTAAAAACAGTTTGTCAAAATTTACCTTTTTTCTATCTTTTTGTGAACATATTCCTAATTTTAAAAAATTACTACGACTAAACGATGTTTATAAGGGTTCGAGTGACTTTTTATTTAAAGATAGTGGGTTCACGGTCGAAAAAAGATTGCGCACAACTGATCCTAGGGCCTAAGAACAATACCATACAAAAATTTAACTACCTAGAACGTATATTTCCAGAGATACAGCGATCTGTTCATACAGCGATCTGTTCTACACAAATTGACTCATGGTATTTAAAAGGTTGGCCACCACTGTCCTAGAACATAAAGAAAAATGTTGTTGTAAATCAGTCACCCCGAAGTTTGAAATTATAAAATTATTTATTAAAATCAACCATAGTAACATTCGCATAACACACAGAAAATTAAGATAACGAAGTATAATTTTAAAGTAGATGTTATGAATAATATTAAAACTAAACTTAACCTCCTGAAAGTTTGAATTTTCCAAAAAGATTTTTAAGCGAGCGTTTAGGGCCTTAGAGGAACCGCAATACAAACTTTCAACTTCCTAGAAAGTATGGTTCCAGGGGTAGTTTTTTTTTTCTGTGGGGGGTTAAACCCGCCTAAAATCTGTATTTAAAAAACAAAATCTTTGTAAGAACCTAGGGGTTAAGAAGAACCACCATTAAAAATTTCAGCCTCCTACGCCGTATGGTTCCAGAAATTAATTTAATTAATTTAATTAATTAAAAATTATTTAAATTAATTATTTTCCAGAAATTAATTAAATTAATTGATTTCTGGAAATTAATTAATTTAATTAATTAATTTCCAGAAATCCTAATGAAAAGGATAAACTTGGTGCACTGCTATCAATTCATTAATGTTCGGCTCTGTTTCTGTCAGTAGCATTCCGATGTCACTGCGATCACTTATTTGTAGATGTTTTCTGTTTTTAGTACGCAGATTTGTAATCGCACTGAACCCACGTTTCACTAAATATGAAGGAAATGCAATTAAAAACTTTTGTGCTATAGCACATAATCTATGGCAAAGTGTCGGTATCCGTTTTTGCAGCCAAAACTGTTGGTAGCTGTGTTAGAATTTCAATTTCAATTCCTAATTTGCTGTTACAATGAGTTATTCTTATTATTTTGGAGATTCCTCTGTGCTCTTGAAATAGCTCTTGATAACGGTCCCAAAGCCCAACTGGGCATGTTCATTTTAAGAATGTCTTCAAATCATTGGTTGAAGTCAGAATGGAGAGCCTTCAAATGCTGACAATATGTAACTCTTAAGGATGATTTTCCAATGTTGATTAAACTGGCTGAAATTCCCACTTCCTAAATTTATTTAGCACAGATATTTTGCCACAAACGCGGAAATAACAGTTTTTGCTTTGATTAAATTCAGCTCGTCGCCTTGGAGTTTTTTTATTTGTTTCTTTAAATTTACTAAACAAGTCTATTAAATAAGCTATGCCATGTTTGGAATTGGTTAAGTTGGCTCGTAAAGCATTATCTTCGTTTTCTAAAAACTGTAGCACTGAGTCAAAGAGTTTATAAAACGGATCAAAACAGGCACTTTGTGATAGCTAACGAACTTCTGTATGAAGCAGCTTGCCACTGAATTTTTCAACGTTTTCAATACAAAGTTGTCCATGTAATCTGTCAGATAATTAATTGCTTCTGATTTTGTTGATTGCATTAACGACATGCTATAATGACCTATGTGAGTGTTCACTCAGATTTTTTGCAACTAAATGCTGAGTATGAATGGGAGAGTATTCAACGAATACGTTTGGAACCACTTTTTTAAATATGCAAGAAGACCCCCTTGTAGAATCTTATCATCACTGGAGAACCATCCGCAGCAACTGATATTTCTAAGGGAGATTTCTTTTTCTTTGAAAATCTCTTCCAATGCATGAAATATCGATTATCCTTTGGTATCAGTTTGTAAATTTTTAACGAATAATATTTCTTGACAATATTTTCTTCTTTTATAAATTACACATATGCTAAAAGTATGCCCTGATTTCCTGTCTAAGTTGACTCATTAAGCTGTATATAGAACTGGGATGTTTTTAAATACTCACATAATGAGTCTTCAACATTTTCTGTCATTTCATCAATTCATAACATTGTATTATTGCTCAAAGGAATTTTCTTGGTGACATCAAACCCTGGCTAATATAACAGTGTGTATTATTTCCCTTAGACTAAAAATTTTCATAACACAAAACGATATGACTCACTTTGCACGTGATAAGTCTTTAGTGAAAAAAAATAGAAGGTTGCAGTGCCTCTGTGACGCACATGGCCATTTTAATGTCAGAGTTTGGCAGAAGACACTTAAGATCTCAAGATTTTTTTAAATCCTTCGCAATGAATATTGGAGAATAGAATCTGTCTCTGCAACTGCTCTTATGCGAACTGCAGACAGATCCAAATTTAACAGGGAATACCGAAAGTTGTGTAGATGTTTGGAAACTTTTGCCAGTCGAGAAGTATCCCCTCTTACGTCGTTTTGGTGCAAAATTTGTTCCATGTTCGGCAACATTTATACGTGCGAAAGCACTATTTCTGTCATGGGACACACTCCAAGATAAATAACAGGTTTACAGATAAAAATTTATCACCTCTTTTTTGTTCCGTCATACGAAATCGACGTTGATTTTGCTGCCTTTGCTGCATCAAGTGTCCATTCGCAATCATCTCATTAGTTTTCTCAAATTTTTCCTTCTTAAGAGAAACTATTTTGTTTTGTTTGTAATACATATTTTTGAGAATGAGACTTAATGTCATTTTATTATGAAAACTGATTATTTTTTCCTATTTTTTCATGCGATAAATGTTTATATTCCAAAAATCAAACGCAGTTTTATAATACATACAGGGGTTTTCCAAAAAGTACGTTTCAAACTTGCTAATTTAAAATATATTTTATATAACAAATTTGCTTTTTGTAGCTTTGCGTTTTGAATCTTCTCACATTTTGTAAAACATATATACATTTTATACAGCTAAAATTAAATTTTTCACTAAGCAAATTTTTTTTTATCAAGAATACAGTCCTCTGAAAAATCCATAGTGCAATTGTTCCTATATTATGATGTGGAAGTTTTTGAGGACCCTCTCTTTATATGTATTTGAAATAATTTAAATTTAAAAATTTTAAATTCTTTTTAAGTTAAAATATTTAGTGCAGTATGCAAATCTGACATTTGATGGCAATTTCGTCTTTCACATAGCAGACGTCAAAATTCGCTCTTAAATTAGGCTTGGCCGGCCGTCATCTATATTTTACTCGATTCGTCCCCAGATTTTTTTAAACTGGATACCACTGTTTTACATCATGCTGAACTGAGATTTTCCGGAAAGATTTTAATAAAGATTTTGCATTTCGAAAAAAAAGTTAAAATAGAAAACGAGTAAAAAGTACTTTACAAAAAATCCTTTCATCTGTCTCATTAACTAACAGAGATCAACAGCAACTTATTATCTCCTTCTGTAATCAGTGGTTCAATTCTTCGTTTTTACAATACATTAGTTTCAAAATTGTTTTAACATCTGTGTTCTCTTTAGCACAAATACATGCCTTTATGTCAAATTTGTATTACCACTGTGAGCATAGCTAAGATACGAAACATTTTAAATTCAAGTAATGAAAAATTTTAAAACAATAATGTTATGAAGGTCAGTAACTTAATATTTTTTTAAAAATTAGATAAAATAACACAACGCTTCACTATGGATCATGCTGATTGTGTTAAAATAAAAATTTAAAATCAAGTTATAATCAAGCCGAATATAAATATTTGTGTGTCTCTTAATAGTAGTTTGTAATGGCATTTAACTATAATGTTAAAGAGAAGAGCGTCTCATATATATTTCTGAAAATAACGCAATGGATTATACAAAATCAAGATCTCACATGATAGTGCACAATTATTATTACAAAAAAATATGTACACATTATTTTAATTACAACTGAAACAACACTCTTAACTTCTAAAGGCGCATCTACACACAAGCGAATCAGCCCACCCCCGTCATCTCGTGACACATTCGTCACGCTCCAGGAGCGAGACTAATTGACCCGACCGACCGTTCTCACATCTGAGCATTTACTTTCCTGCCGCTTGTTGTCATTTGTGCTTGCGTAGCCGTCTGTACTAAGTAGCCAGTTATGGAGATCCAAGGAGACTCATTAGAAATTGTAGAGATATGGAATTTTGCATATATATTCATTAAAGTATTACTATATCAAACACCTTATAAAATTTTATAAATATTTAAAAGAAATTTTATATTTCAAAAGTTGAAATTTTTATTATTGTTTTTAAAATGCTCCTTGCGATCCATTTTTTATCATTTTAAACAGAGTTATGAATTTCTTTGTACTTTCGTTGAAAAATTAATTTTCAGTAAATATTTTTATGCTTGTACATTAAATTTTAGGGAAATTTTTGTACTTTTCTACACTTAAGCTAAATTTTGATAATCTGAATAGTGTCGAAACCTGAAATGGATACATAACTTAATTTTTATGTATTAGAGAAGTCTTTATTATAAATTTTATAAAGTTTCGTCAAAAATTATGACGCAAGGAGCATTTCAAAGACTTGCAAATCTAGAATTTACGCATTTATAGAAAGAGCCACTTAAAAGATATTTTTTACCACCTTCCTTTAATATTTACTTTTTTAAAGCCAACAAGGTTTCCTTTTAATTTCATTAGAGATTGTAAATGCATTTTATTCCAATATTTACATATTTTTAATATGGTGTCTTAAATTTTGAGATATGTCCTCGATTTTGCATTTTAATCACTTTAAACTGTATAGCAAACAAATCTGGTTATCGATTATTTAATACCTTGAATAATTAATTTTTGTGAAATTTTTTTTCTGAATTCCATCCCGATTTTCATCAAAATTTGACCATTTATTAAGTTATAAATAAAATTGAATTTCCTTTATGAAGTCGAATTGTAAAATGCATACCCAATTTCTTTGTAAACAGCATCAGGATTCTTCCTTATCATTTTCATGAATTTTGATCAAAACTTAAGTCGCATGGAGCATTTAAAAAATCTAAAATACCTTGAAAAATCTGTTTTGAAAAGCGATGTGTGAATGAACCGTCCTCCGGTCTACCATTCCCCCTGCCCCCAACGTGTACCTCGTTCCTTTGATCTTTCGAAGAAAACCGCCTCGGGAAGCGAGCCCCCGAGCGGCGAGCGAAAGCTCGGGTTAACGGCGAATGGACCCATAAATCACTGTTTTCCCCTACAATTCGCTCCCCTTTCGCGAATGTGTGCTCGCAGGGTAAAGGTTTATTAATGCAATAGTTTTATGGTCCATAGAATGCCCTAGTAACACTATGAAATTTAATGTTTATTAAGTAAATATATGTTTATGTTTAAAGAAATAATTATGTTTAAAAACACGGCACATGATAAATGGTCGGCTACGGGGCCGAGATTACAAATTTTTAAATTTGCAGACATACTTCCATCGCCCTCGTATTTTTATTCAACATCATCAGTTTCCAACGACGCTTCCGCCCCCTCCCCCTCCCCCTCCTAGGGAGCGGTATCGACCACTTTGGGAAATCCTGTTCTACAATATCCTTATGAAATTTACTGTCACTTCCTCCTTTGATTTCCCATAAGTAAGTTCGCATTGTCCGTAAACAATGCGTGTATTTACAAATTGAGAAGATGTTTTCTACGTTCAGTTTCGAATTAACTTTTCATTATGAAATAACGTACTATTTGAAATGAGTGGTGAACATCCTACTTTTGTAATTCTTTTCTACAAGGTTTTTCTTTCTCAAGTATTTACTTAATTGTTTCGTCTGAATAGGATCGAACATAAGTTAATGGTCTCATAAGTCTCATTTTTAAACTTTTTTTGATTCTCCGAATTCAGTATCACAGAGAAATCGGAAGAATCAGACATATACACATACAAGCTAAACCTTGAGATTTCGAATATGTTAATGCCTTTTAAACTATATCTCAGTCAAATGTTATTCTATTCGATTGTTGACCATGAAAAAATTGTTTGCCTTAGGTCGAGCAGAATTAAATACACATTTGGATCTCAAAATAGTTTGAGGAACTTCACTTACAGAATGTGCAAATCTTAGAAAAATATTTTTTTATTTACAAAGCATAGATCCTAATTCATAGTTGACAAGTGAAACCCGTATTAAAATAAATAATTTATCACCTAAAAATAATAAATCATAAACAGCTCATGTATAATTTAAATTTATTTTTACCGTAATTCTAAGGAATAATATGAATGAATTAGGCCACACCCTTTCAAGGATTTATTGAAGTCCGTTAGGGAAAAAAAACGATTTTTAATCAATTTATGCACCATTGGCGGCTCCAAGGGGGGAGGGGCACAAAAGAAGCAATTGCCCCCCCCCCCCCCCCCCCGAAATAAAATACCCGGCGTATTTTTTTTTCCATAGCCTAAAATTATATAATCATAGACCTAATACTAAATGAGTTTAAATTTAAAATGAGACGATGTTTATTTGTTATATGAATATGAATATATATATAACATAAAAACCCATATATTCAATTCAAATTCTAAATTGCCTTGGGCGTTGTCGCGATTGAGCTATTTTCGCTTCTGATTCCAAGAACAAAGCATGGGCAGCGTCCCCTCAAAAATATAATTTCTAGCGCATCTTTACGTAACAATAATACGTCACCTCTGACATCAGAGTCATAGTTTCAGCCAATGTCTACAGACTTGTGATCACATGGCAAGATGCTCAAAAAGTTTATATAAGTTCCAGTATAACTCGGAGAGCAGTTTTTTGGGTGTCTGCTCACGGCCAGAAAACATGTAGTTTTCGCTCTTGGCAAATTTGTACGGGCGGGGCCGCGTCCCCGTCCCGGCCAGCGTCGCGCCATGTGTTCGAGTAAATTTAGTTGATGTTCTACGAAACAGTTTCGGAAAATAAAGACTTTGTGTGAAGCAACTGCCTTTTTCCTGATGTGTTCCGAGGTGTTGCATTGCCCTCTCCATCTACCTCGCCACTCGCGACTTCGATTACAAGTTATGGATACAAAATGTTTGAAGATCCCGGCCGTTGCTTCGCCCCGCCACAGTTTCCATTTGCCTTAGCTACGACTACAAAACTGATGATTTCAACGGTCATGTTATGTGCCCGGCTACAACCATTACTATTGTTTAATTCATTACATATATATACATACAGGGTCTGTTCTGAAAGTAGTAGGACTGGTTTTTTCCTGGGTGAACGGGCTGACGAGAGGCGGTCTGCGCACGCAGGATCGGTGGAGGGGAATATTGGGAACGCTTGGAAAAATCGGCAGTCGGCTCTCGGCCGTTGAAGAGAGCAGGTCGCTTGTACTGTGAACCCCTGTCGAAACGCCTCGTCACGGAGAATCGTGGAGCATTTACTGGAGAAGCGATATGCGATCAAATTTTGTGTAAAGCTTGGTAAAACGGGCAAAGAGACTCACGACATGATTAAGGAGGCCTACGGTGATGCTGCCATGGGTAGATCGGGTGTTTTTGAGTGGCACAAGCAGTTCCGAGAAGGTAGGGAAAGAGTGGAAGACGACGACCGCTCCGGACGTCCTTCGACCAGCAAGACCAACGAAAATGTGTCGCGAGTGAAAATTTTACTGAACAGTGATCGTAGGATGAGTATCAGAATGATTGCTGATGACTTGAGCATTCCTCAAACCCAAGTTTTTGAGATCGTGACAGAAAACTTAGCCATGAGGAAAGTGTGCGCGAAGTTGGTGCCGCGAGTGTTGTCAGAGGAGCAAAAGGCCAACCGGAAAGCGATCTGCCAGGATCTTCTTCATCATGTGAATGAGGACCCCGTCTTTTTGGACAATGTAGTGACCAGTGACGAGACATGGGTGTCTGAATACGACCCGGAAAGCAAGTGGCAGAGCTCAGAATGGCACACCCCTTCTTCCTCACGCCCCAAGAAAGCACTAATGAGCAAATCCAAGCAAAAGTCCATGCTCATTTGCTTTTTTGATCGACATGGAGTCATCCACAGAGTTTGTACCACCCGGACAAGCAGTTAATGTAGTTTTTTACGTGGAAGTCCTCACAAGACTGCGAAAACGCATTGTTCGTGTCCGCCCAGCCATCGCCAACAATTGGCAGCTGCACCATGACAACGCGCCGAGCCACACAGCGTTCCGCGTAGTGGGGTATCTTGCCCAGCACAAGGTGGGAACGCTGCCTCAGCCCCCTTACAGCCCCGACAGACCTTTTTTTCTATTCCCGAGAATAAAATTGACGCTCCAGGGGAAGCATCACGGGTCGGTAGGGGGGCGGTCCAACAGGCCGTGACGAGGGAGCTAAACAGCATTCCGGTCCAGGCGTTCCTGAAGGCGTACGAAAATTGGAAAACTCGTTGGCAGTAGTGTGTAGATGCGGAAGGGCGCTACTTTGAAAAATTCTAATCGTTTGTACTATTCTCATGAATATTTTTTTTTTTTTAAATGAGTCCTACTACTTTCAGAACAGACCCTGTATATATACAATAACCACCGCTTATAGTGATCAGTGGTTATAAGAATCAACCGTTTATAAGAATCAATATCGCAAAAACAAAAACAAATGCATTATTTCCATGTTAAAATTTTCGCTTTAATGAATCAATCCACCGGTTTTAAGAATCAGTTTACACTCTTCGCTTTCCTTTCATTTTTCAAAAAAAGCCACTTAAACCCTCAAAAGGCACGAAATTCATTCTTTCTTTTTTTTAAAGAAAGAATTATAAGATGGGATGGAATACAGTCGTAAAATGCATCCCTTTCTTTGTTAGACATAACATAATAGTTTCCCCTTAAACGCTTTAGCTAAACACTGTCCCATTAGTTTGACCCAGGGGCATCCTACTCGTCCGGATCCAATTTCACTTTTCTCCACTGACAACAAAGACAGGGACTCTTTTTTTTTTCCACCTCCCACATCCTGGTTGCGGCTTCCTGGACCCTGAAACACATAAATCTTCGGCGAAGTGTCCACTATCACTTAGGCAAACGTGACATTATTAGATTCAGCACGTTATCAAACCGTGAAACGTAAGCTAGAAGGTGAAACTTGGTCTGAGACTATTGGTATTGAAAGAGGTATAAACAGCCTCCTGAAAACTTCATTACGTCAAGCTACCATAGAAAACTTGTTCTTGCACCCTTCCTGTAGCTGAAATGTTAAACTGTTAAACAGGTATGTTGTACCAAATATTAGGTTTTTTTTTGTTCTCTACCTATAATCATGTGTATCTACTTATAGGTCTACAAATTAAGTTGTATTTTAAAATTATAAAATATAATTTTAATAAAAGATAATTAACGTAAATTAAAGATTATTTTATGGAAAATTATCTAATATATGTATATATAGGTGTGTATGTGAATGCCTGTCCAAAAACCTAAATTTCGGCTATAAGAATCAACCGCTTATAAGAATCAAAAACAGTAATAACAAACGTGATTCTTATAAGCGGAAATCACTGTGTATATATATATATATATATATATATAAAATATTATATTATATATATATACGTTGCCCCCGCCCCTAAACTCTGGACTGGAGCCGCCCCTGTTATGCACACAAAAAACTAAAAAATATATCCTGATTTGAGATATTAAATACTCATCAAGATGTTATTGATTAAATTGATTCTTTTTTCTTACTCTGTAAAATGTCGCCAAGATGTTGCTTTACAGCTTGTTTTAATGGAAATTACGGAGAAAATGTAGGAGACAGATAAACAGATCTGTAAAAGTGATGGCAATAGTCCCTTATAGATAAAAGAAAAACACTTCTTTAATAGGAATATGAAACACGTTTATTTCTATAATTGCTGAATTGTAAACCAAATTTTTGACTGGATAGATTTCTACATTCTTTGTGTTCACAGTCTTTTATTTGTTTAATTGGTAATAAGTGTAAGCTTTTAAAAATTTATTAGTTGGTGTAATAACTTTCATGGGTTTAACCTTTGGACATTCTCTAAATATGAATAAAAAAATACTCAATGATGTATTAGCTTTAAATTTGAATAATAGGTTTCCTTTCCACTCTTACAGAAAAACACGCCCATTTAGGTTGATAAGTAAATTAAGGATAGATTTCTACATTCTTTGTGTTCACAGTCTTTTATTTGTTTAATTGGTAATAAGTGTAAGCTTTTAAAAATTTATTAGTTGGTGTAATAACTTTCATGGGTTTAACCTTTGGACATTCTCTAAATATGAATAAAAAAATACTCAATGATGTATTAGCTTTAAATTTGAATAATAGGTTTCCTTTCCACTCTTACAGAAAAACACGCCCATTTAGGTTGATAAGTAAATTACAGAACAAAATTTCGTCAGTAAAGGTGAAGCAATTTTTTATAATGCTTTTCCGTGTTTTATAAATAGTCTTAAATATACACTCAAACCTACAATTTTTTTTCAGTATTTAGACGTAATTAAATAATGATAGACTTATTCGTAGCTAAAATTCGAGCCCAAATATTACAAGATGCAAGTTAATAGCAAAAAATGAATTACTCCATATCAGTTGCATAATTTCTCATAATAAATTTAGTATATTTTTCCATTAAATTATTATAAATAACCGTTGTGAAGTCGGTTAGACTATCACAACATATTTATTAAAATGAAAAATTTTCTAAAAGTTATCGTTGCGGAGAAATGTAGACTTTTGCTCAGGAAAGATATATAAGAGTTCATTTTGATTCTCATTTCTGCTATTCAATGAATTTTTTCAATGCATACCTTATTAAGTGCGAGGGTAACGGGAGACAATAAAATATTAATGCTACAAAACCTCACTGGAAACAGACAGATGAGCCACAATTAGGGGTGTGGCTTTTGCTATGTCTGTTAAATTTCCAGTAATAAATGCACATTTTCCAAATGATCTCCTTAGTTCAAAAGTCTTTTCAGCTTCGAAAATAAAATTAAATCGTCATTACAAAAGAAAGATTGAGTTCTGTTAGCATTTTAAAAAAAATATTTTAACTATACATATATGTGTGAAGAGTTTGCTGTTTTCGTAGCAACGCCAATTTACCTGTTTCTCTCCTTTGAAGAATTATGAGAAAATAAACTTCACTAACATCTTAAGTTAATACGCATTTATTAATACAGTTTGAAAGAAAAATTTATTTTATAATGTATTAATTCTAATCTAGTAATTAACTGATAAAAATTTACCTAAAAGCCATCTCTATAATATTCATTAAAATATGACAACGATATTCGTATTTTTAATAGAAAAATCGCATCAAAAATTGTAAAAACAATGCTATCTCACTTTGCTTTCGATTTGAAAAACATTTCTGCCGAAGAGCAGACATGATTTTTTTTTAGTTTTTCTGATAGTCAATCTTAATAAATTGGTACAGCTGATTCTCATAGCTAATATTACATTCCAACGTTTTTCATTAGTTTTTGAGTGCCGGGTTCTCTTTTAACTATCTTATTGTATAAAGCTCTGAGGAAATGCATGTCTCACGTTTTAAAAGTAGTAACTGGATCATTATTCCAATGGAGTCATCTTTTCCACCAAATAGATTCGGAAAAAAACTTTTCTTGCTGAGTGTATTGAGTGCTACAATGCCTCTAAACGTAACAATCTTACAGAAACTGCATCAATCGGAAAATTATTTCCTGTCTATCACTCTAGAGAGTTTTATTAAAATTAAACCTGTATAAGCATAGGAAGATGTGATCAACACTGTTCTTAATAATTAATTTAAATGAAACAACGTATCGTAATAACGTGAATGCAGCACCGTTAAAAAATGAATATATTTATCAAAATAATTTAAATTTAAATATGTTCGGTTAAAAGTAAAGTCTATCAATGATACAATCAAACAAATCAAATATCATTTATTCGTGTGGATGTGAAAGCGTTGAAAATTTTTTGATGCATTAACCATAAATGTCCTGCTGGTTTTTAAATAAAATATAAAAATATAAATTTACCGCTTTACTAAACCACAATAATGAAAATCTTTATTTCAATAAGGACTATCACTCCCTTACAATGTTATTTACAGCTGATGTGCAGCAAAGGTGAAAATGGGCATTTCATGCCGCTTATAAATAACAGATGGCAGCACTAATCGAGCTCTCTCCCTTTAAATTTTAATATAAAACATCTCATGTTTACAGGTTTAGCATACGCCCACCGAGATGTTCTGGCTGTTTTTCCGATAATTCGGATAAATAGGTGTTTAGGTATGAATTCCGTATCCTGTGTCGGTTGACGGAAATCTCGGAAACCGCGCCATATCGTAGTTTTAACAACTTGCCATGAAGCTTTAACATCCATTTTTCTTGAGAATTCACCATTGAACATGGCGCTCCTTCATAAAGCTTCATGCAACTTACCTAAGAAACGTCATTTTCTCGGCGTCGCTTAGGCTTAAATCAAAACAAATTATCAAAGAGAGCCATAAAAAATCAGTGCATATTATAAACATGTAGGTATATAGTACTTTTAAAGATACCATTGCCTACATGAAAATCAATGTAAATCAAAGGACATTTTAAAACCAAAAACATATAAAAAATAACTAAATAAAATAACAAACGCGTTAAATAAGAAAAAATACAATTTTATAACTTATCAATAAGCAACGTTTTGAATAATCAAGGATGGAACGGATCTCGCGTAATGTCCGTTGCAACTGCCATTAAACCAAAAGCAGGGATTCCCACAAAATGCCAAAATTACCCAAAAATGCAATACATAAAATGTCTTATATGAAAAATATACACAAAAAGTATCTGCATTTAAAACATAATAATCACACTAGAGTGATAAACTTCAAATGAAAACAAAGACGTCCAAAATTTAATACATGATAAATTTCCTTAAGATTTCGTTGTTATTTACATTTTAATGAAATAAACCCAATGTAATAAACATGAAATTGTAAAAAAATTATAATTTTTCCAATCAGGATCATCTAATCATTTTCTATAACAAATATATCATCTTTGTTTTTGAAATAACTTTTAGGCATTAAATTTTCAATATCTTCAGTCGCGAGTGTTGGACACTCAAATTCCTAAAGTTCGAGCCCCTTTTTGCCCTGGATAAATTAATTTAATTCGATAATAAACTCTTGAACCCGTTCACAATCCGAATTTTAAAAAATAATTTATGACGACGATAGAAATGTAAATCCATATACTGCGACAACATTTTTTTTTTTTAGTTCGACGGCACTTTATGAACTTTTTAAACCACCGATATTCAATATTCAATTTCCAATCATGAATCATGTTAGTTACATTTTCTTTACTAACAAATTCCCCTTGACTATTGTTACAACATACAATAAAAGAAAATTCCGAAAAAGGTACTTACATTGTAACGTTGAATGACGCCCAACGGATTAACCGCTGTAAACATTATCCGAGAATGCCGGCTCACGTCTCTTATTAATATTAAAGAAATAAAGGAGCATCCTGTTTCACACTAAACATTTATTTTACAAAGTCTACACGAACGAATACACACACATTAAACAGAACAGAAACTACAGAATTCAACAAAACTCTATTGTTGCCAGTTCCCTGAAACAAAAAAGAGTACTCTAAATTGCGACCACGCCCCCTCTTTGCCGCTCAGGCTCAGAGTCGTAATAACTATGATTCGTTGATTAATGTTTAGTATCAACCGAAAACAATTTTTCTATATTCTGGTATTAACGTGCGAATTTTGTATGCACACTACTAGTCTGGGTGACAGTATAATTTAATATAAGTCCAAATGTCCTCCTTCATTTCACTATCAACTTTAAAAAAATAAGCATGCAAATGACTCCAAGTGTAACATTACGTCACACTTGAAATAGTACTTTATATGGAGGCCGGCAGGTGTGATAACATGTAACAATTTCCACACAATACGCCATCGGAGTGCGACGCCATTTTTAGCTTTGGAGACCAAAACTAAGGGCCTGTTCACATAGGAGTCCGTTGCGTTGCGGTAAGGAAAAGATGACGTTGAGACGAAAATAAACCAATCATAGGTGTTAAAAATTTCATTGCTAATCGTTTGGAGGCATATGATTGTTTATTTTCGTCTCAACGTCATCTTTTCCTTAACGCAACGCAATGGACTCCTATGTGAACAGGCCCTTACTGTTCCCGTGTTAACGTCCATAGAGGAAAATTTCGACGATTTTTTACTTCAAAGCCAATATTTTTAAACTCTTGAAACCTCTTGAAATGTATACCGAAGAACGTTAACTTAGTTTTAAAAATACAATTAACCTTGTTCCAAGCGCAATATTTAAAGAAAATTGAAAGGTTTCTTTGGAAATCGGCTGTTTTATGCTTTGTGCAAACATTTGGCACAAAGTTGGCTGTTTGTTGCCAAGTGCAAATGCTTTTGTACATCTCAGATTTATCTCTGTATTGGCGATCAATATCTCGCTAGGCAATGAACAGGCGGAAGCTATAATTTTTATGGGTAATTTATGTTTCTGGATTAGAATTCTCCCGTCGTGATTATAGAAAGTATTTCATTTTATTAATGTAGTTACCATTTTTTTTATGCAACGTATATCTAAAAGTATTATTTTTGAACCAAAGTATTTGTTTCAAAAGTATATAATATTTCCACAAAAACTAAATACAATTTATCATAAAACTAGTTTACGTTCAGTACAAAACTGAATTTGTTACCTCACACCATGAAGCTACAGAAGGAGCGTAAGCTTCAATGGGGAATTTTTCGAAAAATGAACCGATTGTTGTCGCTCACCGGTAGAGGGCGTGACATGCAAGCGAAGTGACTATTTTACATTGAGTTATACGGCGTGGTGGTGAAAGTCGTTTTATAAATTTTAAAATTTATTCTGTGTGCAGAAATATGCCAAACACGTGTTTTGCTCCGGGTAGTTCTACTGGCTATAGAGCAGCCTTAAAAAGAAATAAAGAAACTGGACAGAGAAATCCTAGTATATTTGCTGCTCCTAAGGTAAGAACATTATTATTGTTTTGTGTTAATCATGAAGCTACAGAGCCATCAATTTTTTTATAATTGTGCACAGAAATAAAATATTTCTAGTTAACTTTTCTTTATATTGAATTTTATCACTATTAAGTTAGTTGATAAGTAAATAAGTTTTCATTGTATGATAAAGAATGTTGTTACTATAAATGCTTATGCAAAATCTGTTGAGTATAATTTTAAAAAAAATTAATATTTTCCTATCTTTTTACTGTGAGTACAATGAAACCCATACCTTGTGAAAATGCGAAAATATAGCTGATTTGTCCTTATCAATGTTATTTGGGGTTTTTCTTTTTAATTTGCTGAAAATATTTGTAATCGATAATTTACCAACTTGAAGGTAATTCCTGACAATGCTGGAACCATAATATTGAATTTAATCACTATTAAGTTAATTAAATTACGTAAGTTAGTTAAAGTACGTAAAAGTATCATTTTTAGACCTATGCTGGATTGTATGTACTACTCATGATTTTTGCTTGATTTACAAGAAATTTTTTGAGTAACTGCCTATAATACTGTTTATTATATATGCAATATTTCAAGGTAATTAATAAAAAATTAAAATGATTTTTTATGCATAAAAAGTGAATATTTTTTAAAAATCGAGCATTTTGCAGTCAACTACTGTGCGCATTCTATCAAAATCAATTATTAAGTTACATTAATAATTGCTTACTATATGTGATTACAACACTTTAGACAACAAAATCTACCAAAATTTTATAACCTTAATATATTTTAATTCTTTAAAGAATTTTTTATAAGCTTTTACTCAGTCATTTTTGAAATTTCTAATTAAAAATAGCACGTACTTAAATGTTTTAATATATTTTAGAATAATGTTGCTGGATATTGTTGCCTGAAGTCTTGTAATCACATATAGTAAAAAATTATTAATGTACCTTAATAATTTATTTTGGCAGAATGCGCACAGTAGTTGACTGCAAAATGCTCGATTTAAAAAAAAATATTCACTTTTTATGCATAAAAAGTCATTTTTATTAATTACCTTGAAAAATTGCATCTATAATAAACAATATTATAGGCAGTTACTCAAAAAATTTGATATAAATCAAGTTTAAATCATGAGTAGTACATACAATCGAACATAGGTCTAAAAATGATACTTTTAAAGGTACGTAAAAGTGACCACACCCCTTAAGTAAATATGTTTTCATTGTATGATAAGCAATGTTGTTACTATAAATGCTTATGCAAAATCTGCGTACAAAATCTGCTTATGCAATAAAATGCGTACTTTGTGAAAATTCAAAAATATAGCTGATTTGTCCTTGTCAAAGTTATTTCTTTTTTCTTTTTAATTCGCTGAAAAAATTTGTATTCAGTAATTTACCAACTTGACCATTATACCTCCAGTTTTAAAAAGTGTAATCTGAGATGCTTTGACTGATTTTTTTTCCAAAGGAAGATATTTTTAAGTATTGTCTGATTAAATACAGAATTGACTTCCTATTTTATTAGTCCTGATAAGAATTTATTTGTGATTTATAGAAAATGTTGCTTTTCTACTATGTGTGTGTGTGTGTTTTGGTTAATCAGTATTATTTCTCACATTTTTTTTTCCATAAGAGATTATGAACAATGATAAAAAAATTTCTTCACAATTCTTTTCTGTAATTTCATTTCCTTAATTATTAAATTATTACAAAATTCTGAACTCATTTATTCTGAAACCAATACACAATTATTCTGAAAAAGTAGATTTACTCATTTCCTTTAAGAATTTTAATGAATTATAGCATAAAAAGCACTTGAAATAAAGATTTTGAATGAAAATAAGCAATTGTTAAATTGAAAAAATAAATTCATATTAAATACGCACTAAAATAAAACAACTTTTTTTCGCTAGGAAAAATACGAAAATTCCATATTAAAGCGTATGGTTGTCCGTGTCTAAGCCGCCCTCTAGTTCACGCGAGCGCCCTCTAGTGGCGGTGACAAAAAGGGAGACACATTTTTAACACTGAGCTGCTCCTCCTTCTGTAGTTTCATGCCTCACACTTTAGGGCCTATTCACATAGGAGTCCGTTGCGTTGCGTTAAGGAAAAGATGACGTTGAGACGAAAATAAACCAATCATAGGCGTTAAAAATTTCATTGCTAATCGTTTGGAGGCATATGATTGGTTTATTTTAGTCTCAACGTCATCTTTTCCTTAACGCAACGCAACGGACTCCTATGTGAAAAGGCCCTTATTTAAATAAGCTCTGTTTTGCTGTTGAGTGCAGTCATCAGAATTAGAAGCACAGCAACTAATTTTTCCATTTCCCACTGAATATTTTATTGTAAAGAAAAAAATGAGCTGAATCGTATCAATATTTCTTTATTATATTCTGGTAATTCTGTGTTGTGTATAAAATTAACTTTTTAAGTTTTAGTCGCTAATTAATTTATTGATTGTTGAAATAATTTAGCTTGGTCTGTTTGAAACTTGACAAGCAATTTAAAAGATAGAGTTTTCGTATTTTTATTCGTTGTTAACATTTCTCAAATATTAGTAAACTCAATAGTATGCCCCATATTTCATGACTAAAATATATAATTATGCCATTTCCTCATTCTGACATAAGCATCAAAGATCAAATCTATGTAACTATGCTTCTTGCTCTTTCTGAAAGATTTAGCCATAAAGTCAGAATTATGATCCAATTTTCAAAAGTTTGAATTGACTTATATTTTATATCTAAAAACTCAAGAACTTCATCAAAATGCTTTAAATTTTCTAAACAGTTCAGTATTTTTAACATACTGCAATTACCTATGAAAATCTATGTTTATAATAAAAACAATTTTCAGCAAGTGTCATATATTTCTGACGACTACATGAATAAAATATATTTAAAAATTAACCATTAAATTTATATTATCTAAAATTTATATTATTTAAAACTTATACTATTTAAAACTTATATTATTTAGAATTTTAAACATTGGTATTACAGATTATTTGCTATCATTTTATTTCTCTCAAATTCCATCCCACTTATTTCAGACCTCCAATATAAATTTGCAAAAATTAAAATTTATTTTTTGGTGATGAGTAATAAATTTGATACTTAATCCTGTGTATTAATACATATCATATTGTAAGACAATCTAAAGTAATTATATTTTGTGCATAAAATTCACTTTCTGTTTTGTGTTCATAATTTATAAACATATTGTAATTTGTAGGCAAGAGTAGCTGGGTGAGCCATGGGTGAAATTTTATCATTAACAATTAAATTACTTCTGTATAATGAGTGTTTTATTGACAATATATCTCACTTGAAAATATCCAGTATTAATCTGAAGAAATAATAAAATTTTGCAATTAAAGAATTTTCATGATAGCAAAGACAAAATAAAATAAACAATACATTTATATCTTGATAGTTAGATTTCAAGAATCCTGTGGATTACCTCATTGTATATATACATTTTTAATTCATCAGCCAGTGTGACGGTGAAAGTTGGTGGGTAAATGGTAATTTTATTTATATTGTAATATTTATCTTTTAATAAGTCAATGATTTTCTGAATATAATTAATTTGTACATTTCATTGCATTGTGATTCCCAAATGAAGGAAAGAACTCTGGTTTTATATGACCAATTAATTTATTGATTAACATAAACGATATGATATAATACATTCCTACAAAACAGGTCATACTTCATCTACACATACATTTAATTCATTCACTACAAAATCATTATTCGAATTAATTCATTATACGAATTATCATTTATTTTTCGCTAACTTCCATTATCTGATTACTTCACTACAGCGCTCTATATTATTAAGTTAATGAAGGCTACGCTATAAGAAGCAATGACGGTATAATATGAAGAGGAAATAAAGGGACCGTACCTTTACAGATGATAATTGCTCGTCGTTGTGGACATCAGGCACGGAGCTATAACGGACTTCGTTTCATACACACATCACTGGTACTGGTTACACACACGGTAGAGTACAGGGCTCCTTTAGTCATTCTAGGCACTGGATACACACATGGTAGATTACAGGGCTCCTTTAGTCATTCTAGGCGCTGGATACACACACGGTAGAGTACAGGGCTCCTTTAGTCATTCTAGGCACTGGATACACACATGGTAGATTACAGGGCTCCTTTAGTCATTCTAGGCGCTGGATACACACACGGTAGAGTACAGGACTCCTTTAGCCATTCTAGGCACTGGATACACACACGGTAGAGTACGGGGCTCCTTTAGTCATTCTAGACACTGGATACACACATGGTAGATTACAGGGCTCCTTTAGTCAATCTAGGCGCGCGGCATTGGGCAATGGGGCGCATTCGTCTTACAGCTCTGCTGGCATCGGTCACGGCTTATATTATCATCATCGGGCGCACTTCGTACATTTTACTAGCTAGGTTGCTACTACTTCTGACTCTAACTTCTAACTCTAACTTCTAACTCTCTCTGTGTCCTGTCTGTCTTTTTGCTTCCTCATATTATTTCATATTATTTTTCTCTAATTTATGCCGGCTCCGCCTCTTCTCCATTCCATTGGCCATATTATTATATGTCATCACAATTCGTCCGTGGCTGCCTTTTCTGCATCCCCTTTTCACCAATACAATGTTCATTACAATGTTCGGGATTCCGCAGGAGATATTATCAGACAATGGGCCTCAATTTGCAAGCGCGAAATTTCTCCAGTTTGCAGACCAATTAAACATAAAATTAAGAAAATCGAGTATTTATCATCCAGAATCAAACGGGAAGATTGAAAGGTTTCATGGTTCACTAAAAAATTCATTGGCAGCGGCTAGCATTAAGAGATTTGATTGGGACACGATACTACCATGGTTCATATTATATTACAACAGTACAATAAATGAAACGACAGGGTTTTCCCCGGCTATGATTCAATTTACGAGAGAGTTTAAAATGCCAGGTCAAGTTAACGTGATGAAAAGGGAGGATTATGAGTTGGAAGGCACCAAAAATCATGCAAAATTTATAGAAAATAAATTACGAATATGCAAAGAAATCTTTGATAGAGTAAATGACAATCAGCAAAAACTGAGTGAGAAATATGAGAAGTTGACGAAACGTGTCAAAATTAAGGAGCCACAGACGGGTGATATTGTGAATCCCAAATGAAGGAAACAACTCTGGTTTTATATGACCAATTAATTTATTGATTTACATAAATGATATGATATAATACATTCCTACAAAACAGGTCATACTTCATCTACACATACATTTAATTCATTCACTACAAAATCATTATTCGAATTAATTCATTATACGAATTATCATTTATTTTTCGCTAACTTCCATTATCTGATTACTTCACTACCGTGCTCTATATTATTAAGTTAATGAAGGCTACGCTATAAGAAGCAATGACGGTATAATATGAAGAGGAAATAAAAGGACCGTACCTTTACAGATGATAATTGGCTCGTCGTTGTGGACATCGGGCACGGAGCTATAACGGACTTCGTTTCATACACACATCATTGGTACTGGATACACACACGGTAGAGTACAGGGCTCCTTTAGTCATTCTAGGCACTGGATACACACACGGTAGATTACAGGGCTCCTTTAGTCATTTTAGGCGCTGGATACACACACGGTAGAGTACAGGACTCCTTTAGTCATTCTAGGCACTGGATACACACACGGTAGAGTACGGGGCTCCTTTAGTCATTCTAGGCACTGGATACACACACGGTAGAGTACAGGACTCCTTTAGTCATTCTAGGCACTGGATACACACACGGTAGAGTACGGGGCTCCTTTAGTCATTCTAGGCACTGGATACACACATGGTAGATTACAGGGCTCCTTTAGTCAATCTAGGCTCGCGGCATTGGGCAATGGGGCGCATTCGTCTTACAGCTCTGCTGGCATTGGTCACGGCTTATATCATCATCATCGGGCGCACTTCGTACATTTTACTAGCTAGGTTGCTACTACTTCTGACTCTAACTTCTAACTCTAACTTTTAACTCTCTCTGTGTCCTGTCTGTCTTTTTACTTCCTCATATTATTTCATATTATTTTCCTCTAATTTATGCCGGCTCCGCCTCTTCTCCATTCCATTGGCCATATTATTATATGTCATCACAATTCGTCCGTGGCTGCCTTTTCTGCATCCCCTTTTCACCAATACGCAATGAGGGCGGGATTTATAAAATTCTCCTTTTTTTTTCCCATGCACTTTTTCCCATTTTCCGACATCATGAAACACGTGTTCTGTTTTATAGCCGTCACAAATTTTCAGTCTTCCTTTCTTCTTTTCTTCTCTTCGTTGCCATTCATTCTACAGCACTTTTATCTTCTAGTTTTATCTTTAGTAGCTAGATTTTTTGTTGGCCATTTGCTTCTTAGCCCTGCTTCTTTCTTACATTTCGCAATTATGTTACTTTGTCCCGTACTTTTCGATTTTGCTGCCCCTGGCCGTGACATTATTGTCATATCCCTATGACAGCCAGCAAGACTTAACACTTAAAAACAGATATAATTTAATCTATTCAAACGTGTAACACCAGCTATGAGAGACTAGTTGCATAAGCAGTTTAAAAAGCAACAATTTCGTTATATGCAATAAAGCATTTTAATTTTTTTAATTATGACCTATAGTATATAAACGTCACATTTCGCACTTAATCAAACGATGATTATTTATTGATTTCGAAAACCTTCAGGAAAGTTCTTCGAAACTTATCGAGAGTGGGAGAATTTAAAATGTTTCAAATCAAAAAAGTCGAATTTATAAATATCTCTAAATACTTACTGATCTCTAACAGAGCATGTTGAGTAATTAAAATGCAAACCAAGATTTGAGAAAATAGAATCAACAACAAAATTAAACACAACATGGTAAATTTTAATTTTTCATTGATGCATGAACACAAGCATGTATTAATCCAGACAAGTCGTAATAGAACGTCTATAATTGAGAAGGCTTAAGAGCATCTTAATCCTCTCGTTTAATTAAGTTGAAATTTTCGCACAAAAAAGTATCAATATCTTTCACACAACTCTTTACTCTCACAAGAATACGAACTTTTTTAACAATCTCAAAATGATTTGGCATCTTTTTCGTACAGTTTTGATATACAAGGTTACCATACAAGGGTTATCATAATATTCTATTTGAATACGGATATCGCCTTCTTGGAAGATTTTGGCATAGCAACATTCGAAACTGAATAATATTTATTGTTTTTCTCGTTAAAAACGGCATTTCCAGGCGTAATCTTTTCAAAAATCATAAATATTCAATATTTAAAGGTTTACATAGTAGGAAATCCGCTAAGTATGAAAAGATTTCGAATAAAAGGTCTCCGCAAAATTGTGGCCATGTTAATCTCCATAGGGTTTCTTAGTTTTGTTCTCCAAAGGTCTCCAAGATGTCCGCCTCACTCCGATGGCGTATATCGGTGAATACGTGCAAAGATCAACTGTTCTCGCGGTCACGTTTCCTGGACGTTACAACGATATAAGAAGTTCGTAGCTATTTGTAAAACGAATGCAAAAATTATCGCGAGTGCATCCCTGAAAGGTATTTTTGAGTTATCAAAAAAAGTATTATCAGCAGGATTTACGGAGCCACCGCAAGGATGAGGATTATATTTTGAAATATTCTGAGAAGAGCACATCCATCTCCATCCCAATTTAACGTTAGACGAACGATCCTTTTTCGTTAAAGACCCACACTTTGGACAAAATGGAAGATCGGAAACACTAGGAAGTAAACTTACATGCAATTGATAGCGCCTCTGAATTAATTATTGGCATCCATGTAAAAATAGAAAAATTCAAAAGTAAGGGATGAATGGCGGGGGGAAAAAATGGCAGAGCAGTGAGACTTACTTGAGATCCGTCCACGCGTGAAATGCCCAGAAAATAATAAGACTATCGAGTTAAATACGTATAAAATGACCACGTGGTTATAATAAAATTTATTGGTGTTTAGATAAACCACATGATCACTATCTGCCAAACAGCTAAAAAAAACCAACTGTACAGAAACGAACGAGAAACCACCATATTGATATATTTATCGCCAAAAATTAATCGCCAAATTTCCGGCATAGAATATGGAATTTTTTCAAAATGCACAATTCTGAAATTTATCTATGTTACACATATGTAGTGGAAATTACATCTTTTTTGACTCGCATTTGACGAAACAGGTAAGATTCCCCCGACCCGATAGATTCAGAGAATCGGCATGAAAATTAGAAGTCGGCAATGACCTCGCCTATGAGCTCGATAAGACGATTTCTTTCGTTCATTTAATGCTAGTGCTGGTTAAAAGTAAATATCCGCCCCTCCCTCTCCCCCCCCAAAAAAAATTAACAAATAAATAAATAAATACACATTTATTTTATATTTGGACAAGGTTTCGTGAAGTTGTCAAATTATTTTGTGCCTTTACATCCTCGTTTCCTCCTTGTTTCAAAAACACTGTTTCAACGCATTCCAAAGCTGTTATGACAACAGCGGCTCTTTTTGAAACATCAATCATCGCCCACCAGTGCGTCGAGAGCCATCGATAGAACAGGAAAACAAATCCCCCCAGACTCCTAGGTTTTACATCGGGACCTCACAGCTGGTTAACCGGGCAATCTTACCAGAAGAAAAACGCTGTGTGTGCAACGGGCCTAAGGCCCGTTGCACACACGGTGTTTTTATCAATGGCGGAAATTTTCCATCGGACGTCGTTCTAAAAGTAGAGCTTAGGCCCGTTGCACACACGGCGTTTTTATCAATGGCGGAAATTTTCCATCGGACGTCGTTCTAAAAGTAGAGCTTTACACACACGGCGAAAAACTCCGTCGCCGGGGAAAAGGCCCACTCCTCCTTTTCGAATCCTGCACGTGTCCAAGAAAATCGGAGGGGTCACACCTACGCCCCCCTCCCCCCAGCCGGGATCGGGGGAGCCCTCCTTTTCGAATCCCCTTGACGATTCCAAGAAAACCAGCGCCCCCCCCCCCCAGCAAACCCCCAACCACACCCTCGCAAATGACCCTACGACGGTAGAATCCGCTGTGTGTGTAAGCGTGCATAGGGTCACATGGATAACTAGTTCAATCTGTGCGTCAACGAATCCGCCAGCGCACAGTGGCACTCGACAGCTGCACAAGCTACCATCGAATAAAAATTTCATTTTCCGGTGTGTGTGCAAGCTCTAATTGACTTCTGTGGTCTACTGTTGGAACGACGTCCGATGGAAAATTTCCGCTAGAGATAAAAAAACGCTGTGTGTGCAACGGGCCTCAGTTGAAAAATCAAATTCCCTTCTCTTTCTTTAAGAACGCCAATTTTTTAAAAATGCGACCCCTACGTTTCTCCCCGATTGCTTAAGAATTGATTATAATTCCTCACGTGCGCAATCAAGATGTGAGTAGCAAAGCTCTCCTCAGTTGGGAAAAAAAAAGGGTAAAAGTAAACGAGAGTAATAAGAAGACAACACTGTTACAATGCACATTTTATTGAAACGATATATAAATAACTATATACAGAGGTAGAAAGGTTTTCTTGGCAGTCAATGATAGAAAAACATATAAGCGAATATTAATTTGTACTCGGAGAATTCCCTTTGGATTGGAAGGAGTTGGAAACCAATCTATTTTAAAAGTAGAAACGCTCTTCTTTTTTTAATTATACGTGATTAATTAAATTTTTTCATTAAAAATATACACTAACAATTAAAAATAAACAAACACTAAGTGGGCTTTCTTGGCGGCTCATTTATGTGTCTGACTATGGTGTGGACACGACACCAACTAAACAACAAGCCCCAAATTCTGTGTCTGGGCTTTAAATGCCAGTACCAGGTTTTGACGTATATCAAGAAATTTCTCATTTTTGCTCAGTGATAACTTTTAACTACTTTCTAAAAGTGGTATACTGGCACGATTGTTAAGCTTCAAGAACTCATATGGGTCTCTTACTCTTAAAAGTAACTCTTTTACCGGAAAAATTACGTCTAATTAAGTTTCATCTATCGTCTAACTTTAACGTCTAAGTTTTAACTTTAATAGGCAGGATTCTGTGACGTACTGCGGGCCGAAGAGAGCCTATACCCTGCTAATGAGAACATTTAAAGGATTATGAAATTCCTGATATGGGACCTATGTTCCGACAAAAGTTTGAATAGTTTTGGTATGAGAATGTCAAACTACTAAGAAATACTTCTCTGTTATGAATTTAAAAAAAAGATTGTTCAAAGTTTTTCATGATATTGTGATTAATTTTTTATTGGATGATCTTCTGTCATCTACGTCAGGACCATCAAAGAAATTTTCATCAAAATCTGACCATGTAAATTTTTGGCAGTTTTGCTCTAAACACCCTTTATTATTGGTCTGTGAGAACTTTTTGTTTCTTGGAAGATTTTTCAGTAATACTTTTCTGTTTCTTTCGAAAGGGGAAGCAAAAGACATATTCCTAGGGGAAGCCGAGTAATCAAAGCTGCTGTCAAACAAAGATTGTTTTATCCAGTCATCTTGTTTATAAGGCGGTGTGAATTCGGGCTGCTTTGTCCTGTGCTCCTCTGCATCCCCATGGGGTGTATGACAATTTATGGTTTCCTTTATCATGTCCGAAGCCTTCTCTGCGATCATAACTGTCGGGGTGTTTATGTTGCCGGAGGTTATTGTTGGCATGACAGAAGCATCAATGACTCTCAGCCCCTTGATTGTTTTCACCCTGGAAAAAATAGAGGGAATTAGGTAAAATTCAATAGACATTTTCTGTCTATTTAATCATTCTCTGAAGTATGATATAGCTATTTCGCTAACTGTTATGTTCGGATGTTTTCTGGGCGTTTCTATTGTTAACGGTTTTATCACATAAAAAGGAATCACGACATTCTAGTATATAAAAACATGTCAGGTAATATTTAAAAGTATATTTTGTTAGAAGAAAAGAATTAATGTTAAACGGCAAAAATCGAGTATCATGTAACATAACACACACATACACACGCGTCATAGGATCAACAATGAATATATATTTCCAAACGATCAAACTCCGATATTAAAAGGAACACATGATTTTTTTGAATAATTGATTGCATTTGATTAAATTTGCATTCATGCAAAAATGCTTAAAGCAACTATAATCTCTGGCATCTCAAAAGCAATATAGAAGCGTAAACTGCATTTAGTTCATCCAGACAGAGCAAAGCAAGTCCTTTAGGAGGACAGTAACTCAGCTTCAGAAGAGACTTACCTGTATGTTTGCACACTTGATCTAAAAAAGGCATTTCCTTTTCTAAACCTTTCATCCTCAATAGCATACCACAAAAGAAATATGTTCGTTTACAATTTTGTTATCTAGTGTCTAGATGTATGTTTGGGACGAAACAATGGGAGGCAGGGGTTCTGAGGATCTTTCTTTTTGTTTTTGCAAGCATTTAAGAGAAAATGCATGAACTTACAAAATCATAATTTACGATCAGATTCGTGCACAGGGCAAAATAGATATGCAAAAATGGCCCTTCCTTTGCTCAAACTATCTGCTTCCATAAGTGTTTTTAATTATAACAGACTCCCAAAACATAAAATTTCAGAGGGAAAGTGGACCAAGTGCAGCTTCCACTCAAATTCTATGTAGTGGCTAAATAGCAGCTGTATTTTGTAAGACAATATGAATAAATAGTTTAAATAAAACATGGCACAACGTTACTGAGGCAGAAAAAACAAACAAAAGGTCAGTGATTAAATAATTCAACTTTCAGATCAGTTTTCTCAGAACTGACTCTCGTGGACGTGGTTCACTTTAACTGTAAGCTCCCCATTTGTAGTTTTTGGATTTTACTGGAGCTTGTAATACGTAAATATTTGCTGTTATTATTGTAGTTTTGCAATGAATTTTAATTAAATAAATATCATCATTTTTGAGGATGAGTCTCGATACAACGCGATATGGTGGTGGCTCATTTTGGGAGAATTCCCCTGACCAGCTGTATTAGAAAAATTACTCGAGTTTTAATTGGGGCGTGGTTGGGGCGGGATTGATACTCCAGTTAAAATAGACCCGATTTTGACGAATGGCTAAAAAAAATATGAAAGTTTTGAAAATTGGTGGAGAAGTTGGTTTAGGCATGCTAATGAACATACTAAAAGTCCCCTCCGATCAGACTTGAGCTTCCGCCGCCATCTTGGAAAATGTGTACACGTTTTTGGTTTATTGCAAGTAACTTGAGAAATATTGATTTTATGTAGAAAATTTGAGTGAAAAAATTGAAGAGCATTAAATTGTGAACAAAAACATTATTTACATTTTGTTATAAGTCAAACACGAACAAATATAATTAACTTTGAAATGAGCGAACCATCACAACTGGGATGTGGATGCGCGGGTCATCCCCATCACGAGGGGGGGGGGGATGACCGTGCATGTGCACCAAAAGTCTTGCATACTCACGTTTGTCAAATCTCTGCATATCAAAGCTCGAGAGAAAGTTGCAGCAACATCCAATCTATTGTTATCAGGTTGTATTGTGAGGCTTGGGGGATTCTATCTTTTTATGTCATACTTAGGCTGCATTGGGTACATAATGGTTGGAGGTGGGTTAAAATAAATACTAACTTTGATGTACGTAGCTAGGTCTGTAGAAAAAATGTTACCAGTCCATGCATACGCTAGAAAAATCATAGCTCATTTATTTACCCAAACATATTTAGCAAAAATAATTTTTGACGCCATGGACATATCTGATTTCAAAAGCAATAATCTCCATGAGTTGTTTAGAGATTTTGCTACTAAATTACTATCGCTAGAAACCATAAATGGACATACTAATATACGAGCCATCGTATATGAGATTAAAATGAGGATGACTTTGAAGCAGTTGAAAGAGAATGGCCCCACTGCAGCCCTCTGGGTTCGGAACTTTTAAATGGTAAACCTTATGAAAGCTTGATCACCGTCAAATGTACGGTGAAAGTACACGGTTGCAATATAGTAGTGAACCCGTTGTTGCTTTTTCAGAGGATAGCGATTGCTAAACAAAACGACGAAGACCTAGCATTTTATTTAGAATATGAGTTTGCTCCGTTTCCGTTGGCTCTGTTTAATGAAGCTGGTATGCGAGAGACAACGACATTGGCCATGTATGACGTTTTTAAAGTTCCAAACAAAGACCTTAACCTCCTGAACTGCGTCAACATTGTGGACTGTGGTTTTCTCCTACATCGTGTTAAATGGGGAACACAATTAACTTTTTCGGCTGTTTGCACAAATTAAGTTAACTATATAAAAAGGATTATGGTACCAGCTGTATAGTCGTTTTTAATGGCGAATCCATCACCACTAACAGTACAAAAGAAAATTGAACAAAATATACGGTCTATTGGGAAAAAATCTGTAGACATAAATTTTGATGGAAATATGCGAGTTACAGTTCAACAAGAATAGTTCCTTTCAAATGAAAACAACAAGAGCGAACTGATCAGCATTCTTTCAACTGAGCTGGAAAACAATGGGATTCGATTCCGACAAAGTAATGACGCCGCCGACATTCTTATTGTAAATACTGCAATTAATGAAACATGCTCTGGTAACAACATCGTTGTAATCATCGGTGAAAATGTTGACCACCTGGTTCTATTTACAGATCTCACTCCTACAGAAAAAAGACAGTTTCCTTGTCATACCACGCAAAGGGAAAGCAAAGAAAAAAATATATTCATCAAACAAAATACAATAATCGGGACATACCAAAGTATCGTCTTTCTCCATCCGTTCAGTGGATGCGATACTACTTCTGCAGCATTCAACAAGGGAAAGAAACTTTGCGCAAAAATGTTCCAAAGTAAAGATATGGAACACAATGTGACAGTAGTTATTAAATGCAACTCGTCGCACAATGATGTTACTCAAGTAGGAAATGCTTTTTCCTGATCTGGTATGGAGCACATTCCAGTGAACAGTCCCTAAATAAATTTAGGTACAAATGCTTCTCAAAATTTGGCACTAAAATAAAACCATATATTTCGTCTCTTCCCTAAACTGAAGAGGAAGCCAGGCTACGTTCATTTCAGTTGTATCACCAAGTGCAGAAGTGGTTTAGGAATGAGTTGAATCCTGAAGTGTTGGGCTGGAAACGTCAAGAGAAACTCTCGTGCCCATCACAACTATGGATGCAGTGGCTCCCGATTCAGTTTTAAGCAATGTTTTGCAACTGTAAGACTGACTAGGGAGAAAGATGCGTGTGTCGAAAAGCAGGCATCAACTGCACAACGGCTTGCAATAAGTGCAATGGGGTATGTCATAACGACATACCCCATTGAAGTTATTGCCCTGTAAATCATGACGATCCAATAAAAGGAATTGATGAATGAGGTGATGCTAGCTGACATATAGACAATCTTTTCAAGACTGACGACGCGAACAATCCCGTACCGAAAAAAGCACGTCAAACATAAAGTAGGTAAGTTTAAAAAATTATACACAATGAAAATACGGTGGTGAATACATCCAAGTTTATTTCATTCTTTTATAAAATTAATAATGATCAATTATTTACATACCAAAACACATTAAAGTCTATTTTCTTGTGTTTAAAGAATGCCGCAATGAGGGAGTGGAGATAATTCGAAGGAAAGCGTCTGCAACGAAACTTGGACGCTACCTCCAAAATCAACGCGCATTTATTAGTCAATATTTTGGTACGTGTTAGGGTTACGGCAAAATGTATTTAATATTTTTTGTAAACAATTTAATTTTCTTTAATTTTTGTATTAAACTTTTTTTTACATAAAGTTAATATTTCCCAAGTTATTTGAAAAAACACAAAAAAGCCTTCAAAATCTCTAAACAACTCATGGAGATTATTGCTTTTGAAATCAGATATGTCCTCGGCATCAAAAATAATTTTTTCTAAAGATGTTTGGGTAAATAAATGAGCTAGGATTTTTCTAGCGTATGCATGGACTGGTAACATTTTTTCTACAGACGTAATTACGTACATCAAAGTTAGTATTTATTTTAACCCACCTCCAGCCATTATGTACCCAATGCAGCCTAAGTATTACATAAAAAGATAGAATCCATCAAGCCTCACAAAACAACCTGATAACAATGGATTGAATGTTGCTGCAACTTTATCTCGAGCTTTGATATGCAGAGATTTGACAAACGTGAGTATGCAAGACTTTTGGCTCACATGCGTAGGTCATCCTCCCCCCCCCCCCCTCGCGATGGGGATGACCCGCGCATCCACGTCCCAGTTGTGATGGTTCGCTCCTATCAAAGTCAATTATCTTTGTTCGTGTTCGACTTATACAAAAATGTAAACAATGTTCTGTTCACAATTTAATGCTTTTCAATTTTTGAATTCAAATTTTTTACATAAAATCAATATTTCTCAAGTTACTTGCAATAAACCAAAAGAGTTTACACATTTTCAAAGATGGCGGCGGAAGCTCAAGTCTGATCGGTGAGGACTTTTAGTATGTTCAACAGTATGTCCAAACAAACATCTCCACCAATTTTCAAAACTTTCTTTTTTTTTTTAGCCATAAAACCTATTTTGACTGGGCTATGATGTCGTGCGATCGTACTTCAGTTTTTCTCGAATGCTTTGAGGCGAGGCGAGGATTCTTTTGCAATACCATGTTCTCATATGATTTAATCCTAATATCTTTCAGCATTCTCATATATTATTCATATTCATTCACCATTATTGTTCTAATATTGTTCTTTAAGAAAAATTGTGAATCCTTTTAACAAGAATTTTAAAAACACAGTGAAACTTCACTAGCCGGCCACCAATCTAAACGGTCAGAACCGATCGAAGACTCCTTAGAGCCATTGTTATGAAAGAAACCCTTTTTCAGCAGCCACCCCTCTAAATGGCCTATTTTTTTCGGAACCATGACTGACCACCATAGAGAAGTTTCACTGTATTATGTGACTGATAAAGTATAGAATCGCATTTTGATTTCACACGGAAGATAATTTGTTCTACTTAACTAATGACAAATTTCTTACCTTAACTGCGGGTCCACTACTGTTGTAGGATCTCTAGGGTCTCCCATTTTTGCAGTTCCTGCTTGGTGATGTGCAGAGACCAGAATGGATCGAAGTTGGCATCTGTAATAGTTGTCTTCATCGTTTACGTACGGTTCGCATCCAGGTATCACGGTATCCATAGGTCGCGAGCCGACCTTCCGCATCGCTCTACTCAATGCAATTTTATCGCATGATTTCATTCCTGAAAGGCACATTTAAACTTATTCGAGTTGAAGTATAATTTTTACTTGTCTCGTTAAATTAATAAATAATTTGTCCTCTTTTAGATCCATTTTTTTTCTCTTCCATGTAGGCCGGCATTTATCCTAAAGGAATACGCCCATACACGCCGAGAATTTCGTAGGATATATATTTTATTACAGGTCACAAGTCTCACTCTCTGAATACGCATAACCAGGTTTTGGCATGTTTGGGAATACTTCGATAACTATAAACGATGTTATTACTATACGTATCTTCTGTTAACTTTAATTTTCTCTTTCATTAGACGATGGTATTAACTTGTTTGAATAAAAATAATCATGGAAGAGTGCTTCAAGTTTTAAGGTAATGCAGTGTCTAAATTTTTTGCTTGCTATTTAAATATTTAATAAGTGTTAAATATTTTAGTTTGCTGTGATTTTTTAGTAAAACAGTGAAAGAAAGGTACGCTATATACATGGTGAAGAACTGTTATCAGAATTACAGAGATTTTGTTTCATATGGAAATACTTGATTTAAGCGATACACAGAAACGGGAATGGAATCGCACTACTTACCCTGAAGCATATCCTCCTGATCTCGGACATCCTCGAGGTAACTAGGGTCGATCAGTGGCATGTCATAAATGCTTGTTGAATTCAGAGTCACAGTCCCCCTGCTATACGGCTGTGTCTGTTGCACTAAGCACAACAGGAGAGGTGTCAACATATAAGATCCATACAGAGCATCATATACCTGCATAAATAATAGGCACAAAAAATAATTATTCAGCTAATATAATTTGGGGCAAGAAATTTCATGTCCTAGTGAGGACATTTTACACTTTTAATAACTAATACAGTTAAAAATTTTGATGTTTAGCTAGAATCATTTTTTACAGGTATTGAGTGAACAGTATTTCGGTTCAAAAAACCTTTAAATAAAACCTTCTGACGGGTATCAAAAGTTTTAATAGGATTGTTTTTAAATGTATTTTATTAAATACTTTGAAATGTTTTAAATCTCGAAGAAATTATTCAGAATAACCCTTAAGCTTATGGAGTCTCAGTTGATTATTTGTTAATCAAATGCATTTCCTTTGTAAGGAACAGGCGGGAGAACAACAATTAGAATCTATATCATATAGATATTTTCTATTAACTTTAGACGCTATAAAAAAATCTTACGCCATAATGTGCTGAAACTCATTACAAAGGAGAACAGTTATTATGAAATATTTATTATTTTGTCTTAATCAGAGACATTTGATTATGAAGCATAACAAATCTTTTTTTTTAATCGTTACAAATGTGTGGAGTTATAGCAGATGTTGATATGGCCAAAGAATTCAATTTTATATGTTAAGTTGATATGTCCCACTTAAAACTGATTCTTTAATGTGGCAAAAGTTGGTCGTGGAATTATGAAAAAATGCTAAGTATTTCGTACTGGCAAATGCTGTTTTGTATAAAAGATGTAATACAGGGTGCCTAATTGAATATTTTAGTCCCTAATTGAAAATTTTCCTTGACGACCAGCCATATGCTTGAGGTTGAATATGAGTATTAACTAAAGAACTTTTGGATTGAAAAACTTAATTGAGCAATTTTATATTTCACAACAAAAGTTACTTTTTTAATTTGCCGAAAACATGAAAAAAATGACATTTCAACATCTGCCATAATACCACAGAAATAATCGAAATGAAATTAGACAGCTGTGCTAATGATACTGAGACGAAATTTAAATATTTTACTTCTTGTGTCAAACCGTAATATCTCCTGGCAGGTGCCGGTGCTACTATTTCTCCAAAATACAGCTCATTATTTGGGAAATCGATGGGTGATGATGTTGAGTTTCCTCTGAACCATGCCAGGTACAGCAAAAACGTCATGGAAGAGAGAGGACCTAAAAAATAAATGCGAGGATCAACAACATGTATATATGGACGGGAATTTTTTATTTCAGAATGACTTAAAAGACTTTTTTTAACTTTTAAAATTAATAGCAACGTTTTATTCTTACTGATGAAATTGGATACATTACATAAGCTATTAATTTTAGCTACCTTTCGAATACATATCAAGACCATAAATAAAATACATACCATTTGATTTCGATAGTATAAATGCACTATAAGCCATTTTACTTGGCAAAAGTATACACAGAAAAAATTATCAATAAGTACAAGGTATATGCGTTTTTCATATATATATATATATATATATATATATATACATCTGATAATTTTATAACTGAAACCTGGATTATTCATTGCATAACAGCAATGCAACTCACATACAATATATGTATCACTATTAAATTATATTAGACAAAATTTACTATTAAAACTCCTGGATTATTTTACAGCATCTTTATAATATTTAATAGATATTATGTATAAAGGATAATTTTATTCATTACACTTAAGCTAGCGAGAACAATATCACTTAAAATTTTGAAGTACCTGAAACATGAATTATTCATTGATGATATATACATATAGATATGTGTGTGTGTGTGTATTCCTGTTGTAGCAAATAAAAAATTAGGAATGCGACTTAAAACTAAATCTAGAAAACCTTAATACTTCATATAATTAACCGCACAGAACACTTGATTAGAATTTCTAATCCAAAATTAGCTTTCTTCGACAGAAACACAGCAAGAGGTTGCCTACGCAGTAAGCCATGGCGAGTAAATAATTCTTATTTGAAAATTCAGATCAATCGTTTTTTTATAGTTGAGGATGGTGGAATACTAATGTTTTTTATTCCCATATTGGCTTCACAGGCTGTTATGCTTATTTTCATATATTTAGATCTATTTTTGACGTGGAAATAAAAAATGAAATTCTGGTTAGTTGTTTAAAGCTTACTTGTTTATTTTATTTCGTAATCAAGTATAAATACCACTTCGTCAAATACTTTTACCCTAACAATTATTAGTATCAATCCGTATTCCTTTCAATAAAGTCTCTCTGAGCATCTAATTATACACTGTTATAGCCAAAAGTTATTATTCACACAGGTCGAAAGCGGAAAAGTATATTTACTTAAAAAAATCCATAGATTGTTAGACCACTTTTAGTTGAATGACTTCCTCGACTCTGCTCGGCATGCTTTTGACCAATTTCTGGTATGTACCCTCTCGGATTTGTCTCCATTGCTCAATTAAAGCCTCTGCAGAGAACGTCTGAGGGCTTTCACTGTCGGAGACGAATTTATCGCTCTTCCCTATTCCGTAGTGTTCAGTAGAATTGAAAATGAGTCTCTGAGGTGGCAAACCTAAGTTTTGTATGATTTTTTTCGCTTCAAATCAGGCCTCGGCAGAGCTCGAAGTGTAATATGGGTCAGGTCTCGGTGAAAGAAATAAGAATTTGTTCCGAAGTATTGCCATATTGTATAAAGAGTAATGTCCCAACTGGCACATTCACATAAAATGTTAATGTACATCACCGAGTTCGTATTTAAAAATAAAACAATTAAAGAACTCGACCCTTCCCAGCAGAAACAAGCCAAGACCCTCACAGAGTGCCTCCGAATTTAACTATTGCGATAACACAGTGGGAAAGAAAATGTCAAATCTAGGCTCGTCCATCCGTTTGGAAAATTTTGAAGCTTATTCATCACTCCATATAACCTTTATACTCTTCCATTGTCCTTGAATGAAGTGCTATCTATCTGTCAGTAGGCCGAGTAATATGGGGCTTGTGAGCAACTGATCTACCATGCTATCAGATATTATACAGTATCCGACGGATGTGTTCGAGTACTGATGTTAGTTCCTGTGGCTTGGGACACCTCTAAAGCCAACTCGGATGCACTGGAGGAGCGATTTTTCTTTTGAGTTCTCACTATGCATCGTTTGCACCGATCGTCCTGTAAGTGCTCGAGTTTGTGTAGGGGGCATATGCAGAGATGTTACATGTACATATCTTCCTTAAGATTACATAAGGGGTAAAGAGAGTCATGAAGAACATTGATTCAATATAGGTGCTTACGAAGGCAATCATGGCCGGATATAAGACGAAACATCGCAACAGATTTCTTTCTGTGCCATTAGGGTACTTCAAGAATCTATCTGAACCAGAATTTACTACTATTTCTGTTTGTTAGTTTCTGGAAGAAAGAGTCCCTGAAGGCTTTCTGAACAATTGACTTGATGGGCTTAGCAAAACTTTACATTTCATTCAAATCTGTTAAAGTGCGAAACGTCGAATTCACAGATTTTCTCAGGATGCTATTCAAGCAAACAGTCTTTAAATGCAATTGTAGGTTTTCTGGGTACTCCGAAATCAAGTGTGGCTGATGCCATTCGAAGATGGAAGGGTTACGAGACTCTACCCCGTATTTCGATTTGGGAGCTTTACTGGGTGGTTCTATGAACGCCCTATGTACATAGATATACTGATGTCAATTCGATTTGTTATGTATTCTATTTGAAGTTCAGTTGCCTTATAACATGCGATTGGAGTAAGTTTTGCTAAGCATTCACGTTTATATATGATATCTAATACACACTGCGAATTTTGTGAGTTTGTCTTTATTAGCTTATTTGGTGGTATCCTGTTACTTTTGACAATATGGTGTTTTAATCCATTTTATTTAACTGCTATCCATCTCATATTTGAATAGATTTCTCATTTTCTACGAATTTAGATCCTTGGACTATTTAGACAATTGTCTTAAAAATACCCAGCCAAAATTCTACGTTATACTATTTATTTCCTTCAAGTTAGACCATAAAACATAATCAATTATCAATATTACGGGACAACAGAAGGGATATTTGTCTGTGGCTGACAAGTTATTTCTTACCAGCTCTATTCTTGAGGTACTGTATTAGAGTATTAGGATTCAAGAGTTTCTTTAGTATTGATTTGATAGGTGGACTTAATGGGTAAGTCATTATAGTAGCACCATGATCTTGAAGGTTTTTGCCTACAGGTAGATCTGCGATAATTGGAATCTATAAAGAAAGAGCAAAATGCATTACTTTACTTATAAAGTAATTTTATTTATATAATAATTAGCTTTTCATGAATGGAAATTGTACAGTGCGAGTACGTATGATTAATTATCCATTGATGAGCCATAAGCCGGTAAAATGTATGTAAAAATTTAATACAGTTAATTCTACGTATAAGGTCTTCTATAACTAAAAATTTCTTAACTGAAACAAAGCAGTAATACTTATCTAGTAGTTAATGTAAACAGTTTTTATTGGCTGAGTTTTTTCACTGTGATCTGTATTCATAAGGCAAGAGTTTAAAATCGTGTGTTCGTTGTAAATGCTTAAAGCTCTCCGTTTAATTTTGTACATGTGCCCCACGCATCGCATAGTGATTAAAGTCTCGTTCTTCTACGAAGAGTGCTCCGGTTCGAATTTCGAATAAAGCAAGGGCGTTCTCGTGGTGTCCCCTTGTAAGGAGCAGTGTTGTTATATGTAGAAATCATTAAACGTCACATTCTTTGAGCATATATGTCTAGATTTTAGAAGTGATTGAAACGAAAATTTAGTGAGCGAAACACGACAAAATTTTATAAAGCGCATTCTCGTAATAGAAATTGTTTACAAACGGTAAGCATCACGAGTATTCTTGAATTCGTCAGTCATAGAGTGAAAAAGTAGAGGAATTCTGCTAGCGACTTGCTTTGTTGCATCCAGCGTGATTATCTGCTATGCGTGCAAAGGACCCTGTGAGGGTGAAACCTAGGACCAAGGATACTGGGTATTCTAGGGATGCCTAGTTTTAATTTCTCTTATGTGATTAGAAAAAGAAATCACGTGTGCATAATAAAGTATTTTAAGATTTATTTTTACCTTTAACCTCTTCAGTTCTTCCCTGGGTCCAATACCTGAAAGCATCAACAATTGAGGGGTCTTGATGGATCCAGCGGATACAATGACCTCTTTCCTGGCTTTAACTCGATATGTTTGACCTCCAAAATCAAACTCTACTCCAACCGCACGGCGATTATGGATCAACACCTATGAAACAATCAAACAAACTGAAATCAAGTATTTCATAAACATAAAGGAAACATGCTTTCGAAAGCATTTGGAGATAGAAAAAAATAAATTAATTAATGATTCTTATGCTTTTGGGATTTCATTTGTCAATCTTTTTTATTTACTAAAAAATATCGTAATACCATGAAACTTAACAATAACTCGAACTTCCTGTACCTGTTTCTCCAAAACTAACATAGTCTTTGCAACATTTTAGTAGATTGTAGACATTGTCGAGTGTTGTTCATTAGTATTAATGGTTATTTATTTGCTGGTTTAGTCAGAAATCATTTAGAACATCTAGATTCTCCAGATATATATCTATAAAACAATCTGAGAATTTTATTATGTATCATTAAACCTTCCGTCATTCCATGCTTTATCAAAATAAAAGCTAATACTAAAGATTTTATGAAATAGACAATATATTAAATAAATAATGCAGCGTTATTTGAAATTTTAAAACTAGGCTGAATAAAAAATCAATGTTTTCATGAGTTAGAGCTAAAGGCTGCTTTAGTTGAAAGAAACATCCTTTCAAAATATAATATACAAGATAATATACAACATAATCAACATAATATACTTAATAAACATAATATTTATTATATATATAATGCGCATTGTATAGGCTGTTTATTTTCGCCTAGTGTTTCAAATGTGAAGATTAAGTTGATTATGAATTGGAACACATTTTTGACTTTCCTACTAAGTAAATTTAATTGCTGACACAGAAAAACACTTATTAACATATATATATATATATATATATATATATATATATATATATATATATATATATATATGGTGTATGTGTGTGCTGTGTGTGTGTGTGTTTGTTTATGAATACAGTGTAAGGAGTTCGCTGAATGGTAGCGTATAGAAGACGACGATACAATCCAGTAATATTAAATGAAATGATTTATTACAATGATATAAAATCGATGAAATATTATTTACAACACTGTAGAGTATACCCTCTAATTAACGTGCAGGGAACACATTCAGCTGACGAACATCAGTCGATACTATCGGTACTTGGTCTAAACACTAGAGGCTATTTCTTCTTATCAGGAAACTCAGTAGGACACGCGGCAATTACTCCAGCTCGGAGTCTCTATACCGCTGATACTTTAGCGAACAGATCCGTCTGGTATCTAAAAACATAAGCTATTTCCAATAGCTATAACGGTTCCTTCTGGGAACGAGTCGAGAAAATATTTGCCTCTCACAAGGACTTAAATACGATCGACAGGGTGTCGAAAAAGCTTTTGCCTCGCACGAGGACTTAAATTGCGATCGACAAGGTGTCGAAAAACTTCGCCTCGCCTGAGGACTTAAAAAGAATCGTAAGCTACGACTTTAATGTCGGAGTAGCGACCTCTAGATGCAGGTCTGGATGCTGACTCTAATAGCTAGAACTGTTTCTCCTCGAAACAATCGACAGGAAGTCGGAAAGAGCTTTGCTCGCACGAGGACTTACAAAGAATCATGAGCTACAGCTTCAATGCCGGAGTAGCGACCTCTAGATGCAGGTCTAGACTCTGACTGATTTTTTTAGTTCGTAGCGACACAACTCGTAGCTCTAGCGCTGCGATCGCTCGATATTTAAAAGCGTTTTTATTGGCACCTTTAAAGTGACATCACTTTTCAGAAGTTCGATTGGTGCTTAGAGTTCTTCGTCAGCACATCAGCTGGTTGCTTTAGGTCACTTAATCTTCCCCGATCATCATCGATCAAGGGGTTGACTGAAACTAATGTCTTTTGAACTTTATGTCCAAAATCTCAGACCTACTGTCGCCTCGCCTCCAAGCGTGCATTGTCTGGGACGATTGCTTCTGGCGTTGGGTTGTCCGCTGTATTTCCACTGGATTCTACGGTTGTCTCCTGTTGAGACGTGAATTGATTGAGAGGGTTTTACTATATTGTGAGGATCAATGAATTCTTCACAACAGGTACAGGACAAAACAATAAGAACATATGTGAAAGAATGCAAATTTTTTTATTTGTAGGGTGTTGGGCAGCTTGCATTCGACATAGGATTGACAAATAAAGGTGTAGCACAAAGTTTAAGGGAATTCTCTCTCATTCTTCGTGCAGAGCGGTCTCGAGCTCAGGTAGTGTGTCTGGAAAAGAAAACCGAGCACGGACTTTGTTCTCTACAAAACCCCACAAATGCTCAATGATGTTGAGATCAGGGGAATGAGGACTACATATGAGATGTTCCATTTCATCGTTATGCTCATCTAACAATGTTTGAACACAGCGAGCCGTGGGAACAAAGGCATTGTCATCTTGGCGCACAGGACGTTCTCCAGGAAACAAAGTCTGAAGCATAGGATGGAAATGATCTGCGAGAATACTGCGATAATGTTTGCTTACGATATTCCCCCTTAGGTCTACGCGTGGCCCCAAGACACGCCGATATCGCGCACCATACCATCACAGAACCTCTTCCTTGCTTCTCGGTAGGAACCAAAGAGTCAACATGAATTGCTTCTGCTGGTGTTAGCCAGAGGAACACACGTCCGGTAGTCTGAAATAATGTAATTGAGGATTTGTCAGAACAGATGACATGTTCCCATTGCTGTTGTGTCCAGTTTTGGTGTTCTAGGCACCACTGTTGTCGCTTAATAGCATTCCGAGGCGACACTAATGGCTTTGGAATAGCCACTCTGCCATAAATGGTCGCAGCTGGCAGCTCCCGTTGAATATTTTTGGTGGATACGGGGTTCTGGAGTCGGGTGTTCATCTCGGAGGTTATCTTCGACAGTGTAGTCTTGCGTTTTCGGGCTACTATCCTCTTCAACACTCGTCTATCCCGGTCGGTCAGCTTGAATTTCGCCCACTGTTCTGTTCGCAAAGGACATCTTTCCCTGGTTTATATAGGCTGTCATAACTCTTGACACAGTGGCCGTTAATCCCCCACAAGGTTGGCTGTTCTCGACACGGACACTCCAGCTAGGAGTGCTCCAATAATCATGCCTCCAATAATCTTCGTACGTCGTACAGGTCGGAAATAATGGCGTTTTTCTGGAAACATAATTTTCTCATACTACTGGCAAATTCTCTATTGATACCTTCCCATTCGCCGCCACTAGATGACAGACTGTTGTGACACGTGGCGGGGTTGTATTGGACGGTCGAATTAAAACACATTTCGAAATGGGTGTTCCTATTATTTTGTCCTGTACATGATTATAGTTATTTATTTATTTATACAGAGAAAGAGACAGTTTAATGCAGCCACGGATGTGTTAAAATCACCAATACGTATAAAATGATATTTCTACGTATAAATATCTTGATTAATTTCTGCTGAATCTAGTAGAAAATTAAGAGGAACCGTTAGCTTCAAGTCACTCGAAGAACATTTACGAAATGAACATAATGCTACTATAACTGCACAGCAAGTGACCCAAAATTGCTGTATCCCCATATGCAACACATGTAAGACATGCACCTCTGTAACTTTTTTGAGAAAAGTTAAATAAAAGCTGATTAAAGATTCCCATTCCAAAATAAAGGGATTTCACCAGCAATATTAAGTGGGCCATATGTTGGATTTTTTTTCATACTATTAACGCATTGGTGCTGGCTGCATGTAATGCTTCAATTTCATTTTTTCAACAATGACTATTAATTTTTTTTCTTTTTGATAGTTCAACAATGTTCTTGTTGCAACAACCACCAGCCCTTGGTAGAAATCAAACCTACGATCTCAGGACTACGAAACTGGTGTCCTAACTACTGCACCATCCCAACCTTAAAAGAAAATGCCGCCTATATCATATAGTATACAGCACCACGTGCTTCAACGAAGTGGGTTATGGTACGAATCCCGACTAAGACATGGACACTATAGTGCTCTCCCGTCATAGTGAGGAATGTTAGGTCCTTTATATGATGCTTCCATAATAAAAAGCAAAAACATTCTCAGTGTGGAATGAGCGGAATCCGAAAAGACAAGTCTTTGCCCCGTTAGGAAAAAAAATCTTAAAGAAAATTACCTCTTTTGTCTACCATTCCTTACTAGCATAAAGCTTAGTATAGTTAAGCTGTGGTTTGTAAACAGCAACCGCACCCCTTCCCGTTATTTACTAAACTATTAAAATTATTGAAATTAAGTTTAAAATTGATTCATATAATTCTAAATTAATTTCTCATTAAAATTATTTTAATCTATACTAACGAGTTTAAGAGAAATGATATATTCACCTCATTGGAGTCTTAAAAGAAAAAGCATAAAAACGCATTACAAATAGCGCTCACCTTCTTAACCATAGCGTTTATGACTATGTCGAGGTTTTTTCTGTTTTCTACTGGTACTAAATAACCTTTGGCTGTGCTACATCTCTGCCCATTTCGGGTAATTCCTTGCAAATCATAAAAACCTGAAAAAAGTAAAGAAATTTATTGTAGCGTTTGATATCTCGGAATGATGACTGCAGATAACAGATACAATAATTTACTTTCATTTTAAACAGATCACAAACACTCACGTAAGACTATAGCGAAGTTCAATAAATATCTTCAGATGTGACACGTTGCACACAGGTACGATAACGATCTACGGTTCACACAGAGCAGCTGAGCTTCAACTGAGATATGAATGAATATAATTTTTGAAGTTGAGTTCGGCATGCTTGTATAACCATGGCGAAATGTTTTATTGTTTAAGACAGGGGTGGGCATTAAGTCGATCGCGGTCGACCGGTGGACCACCAAGACATGTTGGGGTGACCGCCTTTACTAAAACCTAACGCATACTAAAAGAAACATTTTTATGGAACACCGACGCCAGCTATTTTGGCGGACCGTATGCAGACTAAGTCTTTTACTAACTATAACTACAAGAACTAACTTTAGATGAAAATGATTTATATTTTAATGTATTTTGAATTGTTTGATAATAAATGCATAATTTGATATTATTAAATTTGTGCCTATTATTATCATGTTGTATCTTGCGTTTTGCTTTAAACGCGGTTTTAAAAGAGTAAGTTTTTTTTATTGTACTTATTTAGGTAAGTACATATTTCGTATTTATTATTAAGTTATAATAAATATTGTAGACCTTCTTTTCTTAACTCACCACACCTACGCCACTGGTTGGACCGCGACACCTTGAAAAAATTAAAAGTAGCTCGTACCCTGGAAAAGTCTGCCCACCCCTGGTTTAAGAGATGGAAAATTCCATAAATCCGTAACCACGCCACCAAGAAGTCAAATGATTGGTTCTGCAAACGCCCCAAAAGTAGTTAAATGTCGCTAAATTTGTCACTAAGATCGCTACAATTTTACATAATATCGTAAAAGGGTCCATATTTAAATCTAACGCTCAATGACAGTAAATAAACATAATTTAACATAAAATATACATAAATTAAGGAGTAATAAAAAATATTTACAAATGTTCAGAATATTTTATAACGTATTAGCCGAACTATTTACAACAATATGCATCCGAAATTTTGACAGTTTCATTATATTTTTCGTAATAGAGGTATACGTCTATTTTATTAGACGTATTATATTAGATGGATAGGATCATCGACGCATTTTAATTTAAATAGTTAAATGGTAATCATGATAAGGCAAGTGTGCTTGCTCTCGGGAATGTGAATACTGATGAATACTTGAATGCGTCTTATCTTTAGGGTGGGAAATTATTTTCAATTTATTACCCATTCCAATTTATCACTTGTTTCTCCGGTTAATCTGGTAAATTACTGAATATCACGACCAATAATAAAGAGGCATTTCATGCCCATATTAAATATGTCTTTGTAGTCGGTGTATAACAATTCATTTCAAGATTACTATTCAAAGCAAAATAACTGAAAGATTTTGAATTGCAGTTCACAGCTCTATTTGAAATTATCTTCGGCGCCAGCATTCTCTTGTGTCGTTTAACGTCACTAGATCTCCAGCTCTCTTTGGAATCATTGCTTCAGAGGGGATGGCTTTCAACCCCCTTGGACACAGCTACTCCAAATCTTAGACCCCACGGGGATATTGAGTGTTGGCGTAAAGAGAGTCGAATTGATCCTGAGAGGAAGTCAGGCAGAGAGCCTCTGCAAACACGGTGGAGTCTTTTTCGAAAGGCCATTCCGGTACGAACAGATCTAGTCCGAGGTATATTCGGATGCAATCCGAATGCGAGTGTGATCTCTTGGTTGTTAAGAATCGAGAGCAATCCGATTGGTAGTGTGATCGTTAGTTCCTTCGATTGTATAGGGCCTTCCGACTGCCCTTAATGTTTTGGTTAATGTTCCGTGTATGTATTGTAAATATTAATATTGTCAATGAATAGTAAAAGAGAAAATAATCTAAATTCTTCTCGCGTCTTTAATTGACAGGAGAACGTTACAGTCTATAGACCATTTCAAAAGTGAGGTAGTAAATATATTAATAACACTCGTTAGAGCTCTTTATTGACAGAACCAAGTGGGTATATTTAACGGAACGGGAATTGAAAATAATTTTTAATCACTTGGATTCGCAATTTTACCTGTAGAACGATAGTATTAGAAAAGACAGTGAGAGCAAAGTTGCTTTGGAAAAAGGCATTGAAGATAATAAACTTAAATGAATTAGATTCCTTCAAACAATTATTCATGGCTATCACTGCTTATCATTAGAGCAGCCCTAAAATATTTTGTAAATTAGTTGTTGTTGTCGTTGTCGTGTCTACGAATAGAGAAGAAGGAAAATGTCTTAGAACCATAAGCCTGGATAACAGCAGCTGTCAGATCAAGTGCCTGTGGCCTGTAGAGGAGTTCTTGAGGTGACAAAACAAGTTTGAAAAGGGCAGCCACAATTGCTGGACAGTTAAAGATATGTTCTGGAGAAAGCTGGGCATTTGGACTATTTCTACAGTTGATAAAGTATCTTGTTCCCTTAGGGTGGATTTTCATGTCGGTAAAAGTGATTGGTTCTTAGTCTAGCCATAGTAGAAGCAATTGGTCTGGTACAGTTAAAGTCCAATATTAGTGGTTTCTTTAGGGGCTGGTTGGGTAATCTACACCTGGCCACTGCGTTAACATCTGCTAGTGAGATTATTCATTCTGTAGGTTAAGGAGGTTTTCATATTTCTATTAGCTTCCAAGGCTGATCTTGAGTCAGAAAAGATAACGAGACCTTCAGTCGAGCAAACACCAGGATTGGACAAATAAAGAAAAAGTGTTTCCTTAATTCCCATTAATTCACTTTTGAAATTGCAAATTAGTATCTATATAGAATAAATAATTAAACAGATATACTTCTATTATTCTACAAAGTATTTAAACGTAAATTCGCTCTTAAGTATGGTGGATTAATGAATAGTCTATGGTTACTTCTTTCATCTAAATACGGTATATACTTACCCAATTGCCTTTTTCCATTGGGATCTATGATCTTGTGTCCTTGACCAGTGATTGCTTCGTATAAATACCTTTTCAATAACGGCTGATACCTTGGCTGATGCGCTGAGTAGGGTCCAGTAATATTGTGGTAACCTGAATTCAAGAGGATTTTAGGTTTATTATTGACAAAACATGTATTTGATTCGCAACAGATTGCTCATTTTATAAAAAGAAATCCAGAAACAAAAGTGAATATTCTTTCCTTATGTTTAAAAAAAGGAGGTTAATTGATCAAGGAAGAGAGTCTTCAGAGGATTTGGAAAAAGCTAGAGACGTAAGCGAAATATTAGGTATGCTAGGGCACTGGCATTCGGTACCAGAGTCTGTGAGTTCGAGTCCACTCTAGGCATGGCCGTTTGTAGCCGTTCGGAATTTGCTTTATGCAGTAAGTCCCTGTCTAATTAACCCTCGTGTAGCAAAAATTGATCGTAGCCCTCCAAATCAAACCAAACCAAACCAAACCCAACTCTTGTGAAAACGAAGGGCTAAGCGTTTGTTGAAAACACATAGATCACTTAAATTCACATGGAAGTGTAGGCTTAAGATAACAGAGCTTCACGTCTAAAACAGATGGCATTCATTTTCTGCCCTACATTTTTCACGTGGTTGAATCAGTGAAGTTGCATCAAACAGAGTAATTACTTTAGTTGATAATCAAAATTACCTAGTATTTTGTCCTTGAAACTGAGAATTGCATTCTACTCTGCTCAAAAAAATTAGGGGAGCAAACAAAGAAGTTAAGAAAACCGTGCGAGACAGCCACGTATTGGCATAAAATGGATAGTACACGTGTATCAATGCGAAATACAGAAAAAAAGGCGTAAAAAATTTGTAATTAAGCCTTAATTCTTTGAAAATATGGAAAAAACATGAAAAGATGATTTAGGGCAACAATTTGGTTACATGTAAACGATAAAAAAAGTATTGTTTAGAAATGATGCAAGATTTTTAATATGGCGTGTGGTCTCCTCGAACAGCTAAGACTGCTGCATACCTGTTTTTCATGGATGCGATGATGTTATCGATAAGACTTTGGGGAATACTGTTCCACTCAAGAAGTGCAATCTCCAAGTCTCGGAGAGTAAAAAGAGGCCTTGGTCTCGCAGCAATGCGTTGTCCGAGCATGTCCCAAACATGCTCGATTGGATTCAGGTCAGAAGAGCACGCTGGCCATTCCATAAGCTGCATTGTTTCAGATTCAAGCATGTTCTCCACAAGACGAGCTGTATGCGGTCTGGCATTATCATGCTGGAAAACAAAGGAATCTCCAATGGTTGCAGCGTAAGGTATGACATGAGGTCTCATTATCTCGTCTGCATACCTTCGGGCCGTCAAAGTACCATTCCGAAGGATATGCAGGTCCGTACGTCCATCTATGCTGATTCCACCCCATACCATAAAACCAGCTCGTCTGTATTGTGACCTTTCACGAACGGATGTGGGGTTATTTCGAGTGAACCTTTCTCTCCATATCAAAACACGTCGGGTGTCACACTCCAGACTGAATCGGGACTCGTCTGTAAACAGCACTTGGCTCCCATCATGTTGCTCCCAATCTCGATGTTCCGCAGCCCATCTTCTTCGGGCCGCACGGTGGCTTGAGGTCAACGGAATGCAGACCATTGGCCTACGTGTATAGAGACCTCCCTGATGAAGCCTATTACGTACTGTTTGGCTGGACACCCTTCGTCCTGTTGCCAAGAGCAACTGTCTTTGCAGCTGAGTAGCATTGTCTGTTCTGTTTCGACGAGCTGTTAACAGTATATACCGGTCATCAGTTGCTGTAGTGGCGAGTGGCTGACCTTGCCCTGGTCGACGTCTAATATTCCCTGTTTCTGGGAATCGATTCCTCAGCCTTGCAACGACACTTCTGGCGACTCCAACAGTTGTCCGCGACACTACGTTGTGTTTGCCCGGATTCAAGTCTGCCTATAATACGCCATGCCATGGATTCCGGTAAATCACGTTGTTGAGACATTTTCAAGTCACCTTTTCTCAAAAAGAATAACTGAACAATCGAATTTCACAGTTAAGGCAGTGAAACAGACGTTTCTGCAACATCCCGATTTCCGCCCATATGTTCTTTTTCTGGTTTTTGACGTCATGAACTTTAATTTGCATATGAAGTTTTCTTCTTCTGTTTCCTGCTAGGCTTTAAATTATGGATGATTTATTTTATGTTACTTATCGGTGTAAGTATTTGCGTAATTTCGTTAAAACCATGTGCTCACCTAATTGTTTTGAGTAGTGTATTATACTATAACAATGCGCAGTTCTGATGTGCTACTTGTGCTATTCACCCATAAGCGCCCTTTACACGTACGCTCTTTCCCACGTGAAACCACTATCCCGCGCGATTGAGTGCACGTGTGAAGGTGTCGGAGAGGAAGGGAAAGCTGCTTTGGAACGTACTGCAAGTTTTCCCCGCGCGTAGCCCCGTACGCTCCAAGCACTCGCGAAAGAGCGTACGTGTAAAGGGCACTATTAGCTATAAACATTTTATCCTTTGCATGCTTGGCAGGGTGGAATTTACATGCCAAATTTGATCCCGATTAGATTATTTTTTCTGGATGCTCCAATTTTTATTATTCAGTTATTTTTTTTATTTTTGTCAAAGACTATTTTTGAAGGAAATAAAATTAGCCTATTGATATGAAAGTGAAGAGGTATTAAATTTCCGATAACATGAAATTATAAGACAATTTATTGAATAAAATCTTTGAAAGGGAGTTTTGTGAACTTACCATTCGCTAAAAATTCTGGGTCCCTGTTGTCTTCCATTTTCATAAAATAGGGAAACACCTCCTTATAACTCCATCCTTTAGCACCCTGTGCTGCCCAATTATCGAAGTTTTTTCTGTTACCTCTGACGTACAATAAATTATTTATTGAGCTTGATCCACCCAACATTTTGCCTCTCGGTAATGGCAGTTGCTGTGAAAAAAAGATACGAAATTTAAGGCAGGCACACTTTTCAAATAGAGGAATATACTAAGTTTAGCATAAAAGTGTTTAGTTTAATGAGATATTAAAAAATCCCGACTCTTACCTTATGAGAGCAACAAGAAACTTAATATCCTTTTTTTGCAATTTATGCTAAATTACTAAGCTTATTTATAATAACAAATAATATTTGTTATCGTATCATATCATTTGATAAAAAGCGTTAAAAAGTCTTCGTGAATTTTATCCCTCTCAAAATTTCACGTTATCAGACGAGGTGGGGGTTTATCTCTTAGCTACGATTCTTAAAAGGCTGAGTTATTAATTTCAAATTTCTGACCAGGTGAACCTTTAAAGTCTACTTTTCATTAAAATGTATATAAAATCAATCATTTTTTTTATAAAATATACAATAGCAGAAAGTACTTGTAAAATTTCTCTTACACATCCAAAAATATTCTGATAAGCATCAATAACTAGCAATGAAATTCCTAAAGTTCAAAGAAATTTCCCAACCAGTAAAATAATTCTAGTGTACAGTGTTTAAAATTAGTATGTATAGAGTATAAACGACTTATGATGGATGCACTTGTCCTCATTGTAGGGAAGATTTTGTTTTGAGTAGTATTTTTTTTCCTTTTTATTTCCTAGATTTGGTACCTAGATTGTTTTCCAACAATATATGATCCTAAATACTTAAGGGTCCTCAAGCGATGCTACCTTGTCTTAAGAAGAATCATAAAGGATAGGTTATGGAGTTATTAAGATGCAAAAATATTCCGAGGAAAAATATTAAATGTACGGGATAGTGCTGAATAATAATTTTATGTAATATTTCCTTATGAACAGCCTTTTAACAAACATTCTTCCTGACTTGGCGGTTTTTTAGGAGAAATATATAAACACAGTTTTTGGGTGTTACATTATTTTTTCCTGGCCAGTTTTTCTTTAAAATAACTATACTACCACCATTTCTCTCGTCACCACTGTTTCCTTAGCTTACACAATTATCTTTCGGGTCGCGAGAAGTAAAGATCATCGATATGTAAAATTACGAAATAAAACAAAGACACAGAGCGAACGGTTTACAGGAGGAATAAGTGAGTCAAAGCAGTGAGAATTCTCCGCTCGTATTGCAGAGGAGACTCCGGTTAAAGGAGCTGATGAAACAGCAATGAAGGACTAGTGTAGGACTAGTTAAGAGAACTTCCAGCAAGATCAACGTAAACTGGCAGTCACCAAGTTTAGGAAAGTACTTTAAGAAGTTTGAGCGTTGGGTGTGAGATTTTTGTGATTATATTGGGTTATTTTAAGGTTGCAATTTCATATTCAGGATTTTTTAAAATTCAGATGTTGTTTGATACTATTCTGAATCACCCTTTAATTGCACACCGAAAAAGAGTCGCAATAAATTCATACTTGCATTTTTTCAGTTCTGACTCACAATGACAACTTTTGGGCAACATTTTTGGGCAATTTATATTTCAGAAAGATATTAGAAAAAAAACTACATTTATTGAAATTTGTTAGCATAATTCTTCATATTACAGTGTAAAAAATAAACAACGATTCAGAGTGAATGTGGAACACAGTATCCAAATGGGACAAAATTGACGTTATAAACGTCTCTATTTTAATTTCATAGAAAGTTTCAGAAGTAAATAGCCAGGTGATGGTCGAATAGCTAGGGCGCTGGCATTCGGTACATATCCTGTGGGTTCGAGTTCCACTGTTGGCATGGATGTTTGTAGCTCCTCGGAATCGGCTTTAAACTGTATGTCCCTGTCAAATTAACCCTCGTGTAGCAAAAAGTTGACCGTAGTGCTCCAAACCAAACCAATTTAGAAATAAATTGTATGAAACCAATATAAGTGGACTCAGTAAATGATATTGGCCAATCTGTCTTTGAACCAATGGAATATTTGTTAAAACTGTGAAATAAAGTGAAATGTCAAAAAAAAAAATTCTTACCCTGTTTTCGATTCCATTACCAGTAAATCTTTGTGGAACTGTTCGGAACTGCCAGTCAACATTTGTGAACCAAAAGAGTATCGCAAGAGCAGGAATTTCTGTCAATAGAGGAGGATGGCCTCCAGCCTCGAGAAGTAAAACATTCACGCAAGGAATTTCTGTAAGCCTGTTAGCTAGTACAGATCCCGCTGAGCCTCCCCCAACTATAAACAAAAATAACTGATCATAACAATTTGTGTTCCCCAAACTGGGAATAAAAATCATACAGTCATAACATGTAGATTCCTAGAGCTAAATTACACTGCCGGCCACTGTAAATGCAACACCCTGAAGGAAACATGCAAATAACATGAAATTTACAACATGCATTAGCGGAGGTGAGATATGCAAATGATTAGAATTTCAGCGCAGACGCACATCACGCGCGCCTGTGGCGCCACTTCAAAGCGCTATTTAAGGCTTGGAGATTTCGACGATTTCAAGTTCGGCAATTGTGTTTTTCTTGTGGTTTTTAAAAAAAACGATCAATTATGCCTCGTCGAAAACAGCGATCATCTTTTGATCAAGTATCCGAGTTCGACAGAGGACGGATAGTGGCCTACCGAGATTGTGGATTATCTTTCAGGGAAATCGGTAGTCGTGTTGGACGAAACCAAACAACTGTAATGCGGATTTGTGATCGTTGGATGCAGGAGGGTACGACGGACCGGCGTATTCGATCGCATCCACCTCAGAGCACCACTTCACGTGATGACAGGCAAATTGTGCGCATGGCAGTGACGGATCGCTCAGTCACATCACAAACCATAGCACAGCACATGCAGTCTGTAACGCATCATCCAGTGTCTGCGCGTACCATTCAACGCCGTTTACAGCAGAGTGGTCTGTCCGCAAGACGTCCATTGCTTTGTCTACCCTTGACGCAGAACCACAGACGTCTCCGCCGCCAATGGTGCGATGACAGAAGGATGTGGACGGCAGAATGGAATGAAATTGTCTTTACTGACGAGTCACGCTTCTGTCTGCAACACCACGATGGTCGCATTCGAGTCTGGAGACACCGTGAAGAGAGGATGCTGAACAGCTGCGTTATGCCCGCCACACTGGTCCTGCACCGGGTATTATGGTATGGGGCGGTATTGGATATCACTCTCGCACACCTCTAGTACGCATTGCCGGTACTTTAAACAGCCAGCGCTACATCTCCGAGGTGTTGGAGCCAGTTGTCCTTCCTTACCTTCAGGGCTTGCCCACAGCCATATTTCAACAGCATAATGCGCGACCACACGTGTCACGCATTGTCCAACGGTTCTTCGTCAATCGCCAGATTCGCTCTGGCCGCCTCGCTCTCCGGATCTTTCGCCGATAGAAAACATGTGGTCCATGGTTGCTCTACGATTGACCCAGATTCCATCACCAGCTGCCACAGCAGATCAACTTTGGCAACGTGTGGAAGTTGCTTGGTCTGCTGTACCCCAAGAACTCATCCAAAGTCTCTTTGAATCAATGCCGAGGCATGTGGCAGCGGTGATCCCCAACAATGGCGGCTAGTCTGGCTACTGATTTTGGCAGGAACCACACTTCACAGAAGTCTGTAAATTTAATCATTTGATACTTGGTCAACATGTTATCTACAAAATAAATTTTGTTGTGATATCTCTTGTCTTTCTTGGTGTTGCAATTTTGGTGGCCAGCAGTGTATTTTAACGAAAATTACATTATATAATAAAGACATAAAATTATAGTAAGTAAGATTATACAATACCACTTCAAAAAAGTATCATGCAAAGTAAAATTATGGCACTTTCCTGGTAATACATAAAACTAAATAAAAATATCACTAAATATTTATTTTTTTACCAATGCGGATGCACTTGTAGTCAAACATCCGCCCTTACGACGCCGCAGTTTTACTGCCCATTTTATTATGGGGCACCATATAGGCGGCCAGCATTACCCCCTATGAAAGGACGACACGAACGGAGGCATATTTCGTGGCGTAACGCCGGGATTCGATCTGAGCACCCTCAGCACCGAAAACCAGCGTGGTGTACCACAGGGCCGCCACAAACCCATATCACTAAATATAAAACAGATATATTAACACTAAAATTCTTCGTAAAATGAAAACTAATTTACAAAGTTTCTCTGAATCTATCTAGATTATTAAGAGTGATACTATTTAATTCACGGCCAGGTGATGGTCGAATGTCTAGGACGCTGGAATTCGGTTCATATCCTGTATGGGTTCGAGTCCCACTGTTGGCATGGATATTTGTAGCCGTTCGGAATCGGCTATAAACTGTGTTTAAATGAGACAACTGTTGCACGTATGCATTTATAACACAAATTTCGGAAATATGGGGAATATGTTTGAGAAATATATTTTATCAGCATTTTTTTGCGTAAATAGTATTTTGCAGAACATTTTGGGACACATAATTGTTTTTATTACTTGTTAAATATGATTATATTTTTCATCTTTCAAAAAATCATAAATCACCCCAGATAACATTTATTGGTTGTCGTTTACATTTAACCTGGGTCTATTTCTAAAAATCTTTGTAAAATATATTGAGAAATTTCCTATAATTCCTGACAAGGTTTTTGAGAAATTCCTTTTATAGAACTCTTTTTTGATACGTTAATGAATTATGCAAAATTACTTTCAGTGTGTGGGTTTTTTTCTTTATTTTCGGTCCTACAATTTTTGCTATGGATTTCTGTCTCAATTCCTTCCGTTTATTTGACGTGATTCGGTAGAAGTGAAGTGACTAACACATATAATGAAAAGAGTCTAAGATCACACCTTCAAGAAAGAGTTTGTATTGGCATTAAATTTTGATGCGTTAGGTGTAGTTTAATTAGTAATTTAATATAAAAATAAATATGCATGTTCGTATTGTTATAGTAAAATCATGTTATTATTATCTGTTAATTGTAGTTTTCATTTTTTGTAATAAAGTAGTTATTATTTAAAATGTTTATATTATTATATCTATCAAAAGACAGGAAGACGCGGAAATTTTTTTTTTAGGGAGGCGTAGTAGCATAAAGGTTGGAAACCGCTGCTCTAAGGCACTCAACGGTTATGCTTTGCTGAGCAGCCCTTAAAAAGGGCAAAACCTAGATCAAAGGCTACCTGTACACTAGAAATGTGTGTTTAATGTTTCAATTTTATGTCGTGTGATTCAGATATTTATTTTAATTCATTTTACATCTGTATGACATTTGTGACCAATCGGAAATTGTTTCAATTTATTTAATTGCTATTAATATTAGATAAAGGAAAACGTGTTGGGATAAATGATGTTGATAAGAACGAGTTCCCTTTTAATTGAAAATTTTGTGCATGAAAGAATTATCTATACTTCCATTGGAAAAATTTGTTCATCGATATTTTGACAAAACAGTAATATGTGTTTTTTCTCTCAAATGATGTTCGGGCAAAAATCTAATTTTTTGTTAAATTAATTTTTAATGCCGATGTAATGTGTTCCTACAATCGTACTTGTTCAGTTTTATTTTTCGAAATAAACTTATTTTGTAAAATAGTATTTCTGGCAATTATTTAAAAGCTTAGGCACGCATCAGTTTGCATAATCCTCTTACAGTAATTATTCAAGGCTGTCGCTAGTTTTATTTTCTAATCTTACTGATCATCTACAAGTGTGTTAACAAAGTAAACAAGCTAAATAAGGTCAAAACTTCGATAAAGTATACTTAACGATTACTTTTTTTGATAATATGTAAGTAAAAGAACACCGCCCGTTCTTGCAGTTAATGTACCGACAATTCCTGCAGTATGTAATAAAAATTTATGATAGATATTTATGGTTATTATATGAAAAAAAAGCTAAACAACTATGTTTCCAAAACGCATGTTCAAAATACTTACACTATAAATGATTATGACAATTTCACACGCACATAACGGAGATAATTGATATAACTCACCTATTATATAATCATACTCCTTCTGAAATGTATTTGATACGATTGGAGTATATCTTTCTTTTGTCATGGCATTAGATAAAAGAGACATCATGTTCCTATCCATTACGAAGAAGGGTTTAACTAACTCCATGGTCGAGAGCAAGAGCAGGAACCACAATGAAGTAAAGACACTGGAACATCTCCCAGCATGTAAATCCATTTTATCTAAAAGTATTAAGATATGTTTTGCACCTGGTATTGTTCTGAAATACAGTTTTGATACCATTTTCAAATTTTGTAACACATTTAAAATTCTATGTAATTATTTAATTCAGTCTCCAAGCTATTTAGGAACAAATTTAGATTGGAGTGGCCTATCGGTAGCGCGTTGGCTTTCGGAAATGAGGGTGCTCGAATCGAATCCCGGCAAGTACCATTATATACCTCCGTGTCTACAATGGATCGGGGCACGTTAAATCCGTAGAACCGAAAGTCCTTTTATGAGGACAGTGCGTGGGGAAGGTTCTATCTCCCAGTTGTCATCCCTGGGGGTGTTGGTCAAAATTGTGGTTGCACCTAGCCAAGTCAGACTCCAACTCTTCTGGTGGTATTACTCGTTTAAACCGGAGCCTCACTGCTCAGCCCGAAGCCTATAGGCCGGAAGTTCCGGACCTAGTCTAGAACTTCCGGCCAGGAGGCAATAGGAATAACATCAACAAGAATAAATTGGAAGATGAAATACTGAACAAATGCTTAAAATTATCAACTGCTAAATATTTTGCACATGTAAGTATACTTGAAACATTAGATAAATCGAGACGAAGTATAAGATGGATAAACACCCAAGGATAACAAAAAGGAATTTAACATTAAGGTGAATGCAAGATTTTAGTACACTGTGTGGCAACGAAAAATTGTGTATGGGGGTTTATTTAAAAACTTAATATATATAATTACTTACTAATTAAAGTTAGAATTACTCTTTACAATCTTTAAAATCAATTTACTTCAAGAGTTGCCATTTGGCCATTAGTGGTTAGTACATTTTAAGTTAGATGGTAAAGTTGCGTTGTGTTTATTTTAATGCAATAACCCATAATAATTAATATTATAATTAACACTGGTTCGATACTGTAGCATCACTGTGGTGATTAATGAGCCAAAAAAATGAAATTAAATCTAATAAAATTTACCTCTCTATCATTGGAGTACACCTAAAAAATAAAATTATTTCACCTAAAAGAAAAAGCTTCAAATCTGCTGAAATAAAAAAACCTAAAGCTGAAAGGCAGAAAATTTACTAAAAGGCAAGGACCGACATGACAAAGATATACCTTAATATAACAAATTTATTCCTTCCGATTACATTAACAATATTACCACCAATCTGGTAATCAGTTCTATTCAACATTTTTTCGGAATACCAATAGTAAATCATCAATAATATAATTGCTATAAAAACCAACATCTATATCCTCGCAACACAATAAAATATATACAATGACAATTCAAAATGAAATGGCTGGCGAATATAAAAAAAACCTGAATTATTCTATATGCAATTGCTCATCTTAAATTTAATTTTACATTTAAATCTAATCTTAATGATTCTGCTGCAGCTTTAAACAAAGGTAGAGAGGTTATGGATAGAATTTTACAGAAAGTAAGGAAAGGAAAAGAAATTCACCCGTCGCCATCGCATCAATCGTTGGGATCTTAGCGTCGTCCCGAGGCCAGAGCCTCAGCCCCGACCCCTCGGTCTTTCGCCCTCGCTCCTCGTTCAGGATCCTCTAATCTCTGCCTTTTTCAAACTCCCGCGCTCCCCTGGTCAGCACCTTGTCACCACTTCCATCAGTCCGGTGAAACCATCCTCCATACCAAGTAGTTCCTTGGTGCTCCGTGAATTCTAATGGCCGAAATGAGGGGGGAAGGCTACAGGTAGCACTCTTGCACTCTGCAATTCTTTATACAATTTATTTTTCCCACCCCTCATCTGGTTCTTCTTGATTATTTTAATTTCACGGCGACCTGGTCATCCACCCGGCGATGTATCCCTGCGCGCCTTGCATCTGACCTTCCAAGATTTCTCCCCGTTCGAAAAAGGGCCCGTAGCGGACTTATCGGGTTACCGATAGTGGGGGAGGCTGTGAAAGCTGTTGCTAGGGGTCAATTTTTAAGGAAAGAAGGAAAGCAAAGAATATTTCTAAGACTTTTACCATTTAAATTACAAACCGCCAGCCAAAAAAACAATAAAAAAACAATATACCAGCCATTCACAAGGTTCATAAATAAGACTTATTAATTTATCAATATTAACAATAATAAGGTATAACCTGTGATGATCTATTTCAAACTTAATTCTTCTCATTGTCAAAACATTTAGAGAAACTTGCGCACACTTCTCCAAATGCGATGACATTAATCAAATCAATTAATATCTGATCACCACAAGTATAACCCTTACATATATTTAGCAGAGGCTTAATAAATTGATTAAAACAAAGCACAATCGTTACTAAAATTTACTTACTCATTCACTTACTTTACTAATTTAATTATCTGAATACCCGATATTAATATTAACTTTAATCACTTCCAAAACTATTAATTATCATCACAACAACTGTATGAAGCATTCTTAGTGTTACATTCATGAAACACAAGGCAAAATATTCTAATAATGATCGATTTATACTTCTTTTAGGTCATGTATTCTTCTTAGTTAAGAATCAAGATAGTATTGAATAAGAAAAATGAGTTTTTAATTGACTTTCACAATATTAATAACCTTAAAATTTATCTAATTCTAAGAAAAAATACATAATAAACGTATTTAGTCAGATCACAAAGCATAATAGTTTTAAAATAGAAAATTTTATTTCAATGAGATAAGTATTTATAATCTGGGACGCTAATACCATAATCTGTAAGTGATTTTCTTACTAGAATAACTTGTTATTCTTTTAATAAACTTTTAAAGCAGATGAAAAAATATAATCGGAAAGTGACACAAGCACGGACTATTGGAAAATGTCGAATGGAGGAACTAGAATTGTGCATCTACTAACTTTATAGAAAATTACAACATGTTTGAAACTGCTGATCTTTTTCCATAAAAAAATTCGAAAACATTAAAAGATTTATAAGCGACCAACGTGAAAGAACATTCATTGATCGTTATTAATAATATTTTAAATAAATTTTCATATTTAAAATTTTATTAGCTAAAATTTTAAATAAATTTTATTATTTAAAATTTTATTGTTACATTTATTATTACAACATGTTTGAAACTGCTGATCTTTTTCCATAAAAATGAATGAAAACATAAAAGGATTTATAAGCGACCAACGTGAAAGAACATTGTTATTAATAAGATCTTAAATAAATTTTGTTATTTAAAATTTTAAATAAATTTTATTATTTAAAATTTTATTATTAATAAAATTTTGAAACTGCTGATCTTTTTCCGTAAAATAATGAAAACATTAAAATATTTATAAGCGACCAACGTGAAAGAACATTCATTGATCGTTATTAATAAGATTTTAAATAAATTTTAATATTTAAAATTTTAAATAAATTTTATTATTTAAAATTTTATTGTTAAAAAAAATATTATTACAACATGTTTGAAACTGCTGATCTTTTTCCATAAAAATGAATGAAAACATAAAAGGATTTATAAGCGACCAACGTGAAAGAACATTGTTATTAATAAGATCTTAAATAAATTTTGTTATCTAAAATTTTAAATAAATTTTATTATTTAAAGTTTTATTATTAATAAAATTTTGAAACTGCTGATCTTTTTCCGTAAAAAAATGAAAACATTAAAAGATTTATAAGCGACCAACGTGAAAGAACATTCATTGATCGTTATTAATACGATTTTAAATAAATTTTACTATTTGAAATTTTATTAGTTAAAATTTTAAATAAATTTTATTATTTAAAATTTTATTGTTAAAAAAATTATTATTATAACATGTTTGAAACTGCTGATCTTTTTCCATAAAAATGAATGAAAACATAAAAGGATTTATAAGCGACCAATGTGAAAGAACATTATTATTAATAAGATCTTAAATAAATTTTGTTATTTAAAATTTTAAATAAATTTTATCATTTAAAATTTTATTATTAATAAAATTTTTAAACTGCTGATCTTTTTCCGTAAAAAAAATGAAAACATTAAAAGATTTATAAGCGATCAACGTGAATAAACATTGTTATTAATGAGATTTTAAATAAATTTTATTACTTACTTAATGAGTAATGAAATCCTTCTAAGTTTTAAGCGTTTCAAAAGCTGCAAGAAATACTGGTATCCCGTATGCCAGTTCTTAGAATCTCGAGCAATTTTTATTTGACAATAAGTTTATTCTGTTGGCACATTTATCAAATTTTCTGTGTCGGCATTAATTTAGCTTGATCCTTCCCCCAATAACATGAAGTCGGAAGGTCACTCGCGTGGCGTAAAAAGTGGATTACAAACAAAATTTTCATCGTGATATCCAGCCTGTTTAGCTTTAGGTCATCAATCATTAACCCAAAAAAAAATCTACTGTAACATAAGAAATCTTTTAATGTTACAAATACTTCCCTTTAATGTGATTCACATTAATCCTGCTCTAATCTTTAGCATAAACAAGGAAACGAATCGAATGGTGTTAGGGGTAAGGAAATAATTATTAACGTGTTCAATAATGCGGAGCAAAGAAATTCGATGAAACCCGTAATTACGTAATGGATGTCAGATATTTTGTCAAAAACATTTCGTTTCAAGATGAAAAAGTAATTGGAACTTCATCATTTTACAGAAAAGAAAATGAGGATTTTTTAAAAAAATTCTAGCTTAGTTTTTTAATCAAATTTTGAAAGTAATTGAAATAACTTGTAAAAAATTTCTCTTACAGGAAATCTTATTATCTTGACTGATCATCCCTCTGTAATGATCTAAATAAATATTATTTTATGTATGTATATCTACGCTTAGTTTATCCATGAAAAGATTAAATTTTAATCCTATCATCCATGTATAATTTCGAAATTCCCATGAACTTTGATACAATATATGGTATATATTCGAATGGTATGTCATTAGATTTCACCAAAAAATTCTATAAAAAAGCTATAATATGTATTTGACATAGATTATAATTTAGTGATTCTTTAGTTAGTTTTCCCATAATGCCTGGAGAAGTATTTTTGTTTCTATTCAGAATTTAGAAAAATCAGAGCTCATTCATGTGATCAGAATTACTTTTGTATTATCCGTGAATTTTAGGGCTGAGCGATAGCTGAATTGGGTGGGCGGATAAACTTAAAAATATATTTTTAATGATATCTGATAGTTTTTTTTTCACCCTTGATATAGTTTTCACCACTCTTGCGTTATTAAAAGGGCTAGAGAACCATTTTTTGTTGTTGCTTCAGTTCAACTTTTCCTGTGCAATGTCTTCACTCCTAGTTATGTCTAATGCATGTCTTCAATCCAGGCAGACATAAACTTTAGTATGATTGTAATACAGCTGTTACAACAATTGTAAAAGTTAATTCAAAGTTAATTTGTTTCCAAGACTCTGAATGATTTACTGCATGAGGTGAAAAGTCCCGGGACTCGCCACTAAATGACATCCACAATGAAATTTACATATAATCATCTATTAGTACTAACCTTCAAAAGACTGCTATCAAAGTTTCATGACATGTCGGCCATTTATTTACAAGTTGTGGTAGTGTAAGTAACGCTACTTTTGATTTTCTGTAAACAAAGGATCAAAAAGAATTTCGCGTCTTAATTAAACATTGCTTTTTGCTGAAAAAAAATACCGTCCAAACCCAAGAATGGCTCGAAAAATATTACAGCACATCTGCTCAGTCGAAAACAACCATTTGTTGATTTTTTTACGAGTTTTAAAATGGTCGTACGAACACCGATATTGCCGCACGTTCTGGACTTCCAAATGAGGCAACAACTCCGGAGAACATCAAAAAAGTTCACCGTATTGTGTTGAAAGACCGCAAAGTGAAAGTAAGGGAAGAGATAGGTGACATAGTAAAGATATCAACGGAATGTGTGAGACATATTTGGCATGAGCATTTAAATATGAAAAAGCTTTGCGCGAGATAGGTACCGCGTTTACAAAGAATTGACCAAAAACATCAACGTGCCGATAATTTAGAGCGCGCTTTGGCTATAAAAGCGTAATCCAAACGGGTTTTTCCACCGATTCGTAACAATGGATGACACATGGATCCATTACTGCACACTTGAATCAAAAAGGCAGTCTGCAGGGTGGTTGGAAGATTGCAAAAGCCGACCATAGCGACCAAAGACGCAACAATCGGCTGGAAAGATCTTGGCCAGTATTTTTGGGGACACATATTTTGGCACAGTATTCATCGACTATCTTGAGAAAGTAGAACAGTCACAGGAGAGAATTAAGCAGCATTATTAGACCGCCTGAAGGACGATATCAAGAAAAAAAAGGCCGCACACAGCAAAAAAAAAAGTGCTGTTTCATCAAGACAATTCATTGGCTCACACATCAATGAAAGCGATGGAAAAATTGAATAAATTAAAATACGAATTGCTCCACCATCCTCCGTATTCTCTAGATCTGACCCCCAGCGACTATTATTTGTTTCCTAACTTGAAGCGATGGCTTCAGGGGAAGAGATTATCATCAAATGAGGATCTCAAATGCGAAACTGATGTGCATTTTGAAGCCCTTGACAAATCGTACTACTATATGAAAGGTATTAAAATGTTAGAAGACCGTTAAAATAAGTGTATCATTCTTGAAGGAAACTATGTTGAAGGATAAAATCGATTTTGACAAAATATTTTTTTTTTTTTGCTATTGCTAGTCCCGGGACTTTTCACCCTATGTAGTACCTTCCGTTTAGTAAGCTATCATATAAAATATCTAGATATGGAATTAAACATTACATTCTCTGTCTACACTGGTTGTCAAATATTAAGGATAAGTCACAAAAATAGCGATTACTCAAAAAGTTACGCGTAGAATTTAATAAAACTTATACACATTATACAACACATAGGTAGGTATAAAATAGCATAAAAAGAAATCGCCAGACAATTATGGTGTTATAGAAACTAGCATATGTATACAATGAACAATTCGGATGTGTCAGTTTGGTATAGGAAAAGTACCTTTAATATAGCGCATGTCCCCCCCCCCCCGAGAAGCCCCAATACAGCACATACAGCGATGTGTGAGGCTGTCAGTTATGCGGTCTATTAGTTCGGTAGGAAGTGAGAGCCATTGCTCTTGCAAAGCAGTTGAAAGCGGGGCTAGGGTCCTAGGAGGAGGATTGAGAGCATCTATACGTTGTCCTAAAGCGTCTCAAAAATGCTCAATAGGATTCAGGTTCGGCGATCGAGCTGGCCACTCCATGCGGCGAATTGTTTCCTGCTCAAGATAAGCATCCACGATGCGAGCCCTGTGCGGTCTCGCGTTATCGTCCTGTAGCACGAAAGCATCACCTATTGCCCCGACATAAGGGCGCACATAAGCATCAAGGATGTCATCTGTATAGGTGTGAGCATTCACATTTCCACGGGGAAAGACATGGAGGTCTGTGAGTCCACACAAAGAGATACCACAAAACACAGACACTGCCTGATCCGTATGCATCTCTTTCACGGATGTGTGATGGGTGAAAACAAATTCCAGGTTCTCTCCAAATCAAAATACGCCTACTATCGCTTTGGAGGCTAAACCTGGATCCGTAAAGAGAAAAGAGCTCCATTGATCACGCGTCCAGTGGACATGTTGACGTGCCCACTGCAAACGTTCCCGCCTATGGCGTGACGTGAGCGGGATGCAAATGGCTGGTCACGTCGCAAAAAGACCACCTTCGTGAAACCTTCTACGCACGGTTGACGTTGATACTAACCTTCCAGAGCTTGCAGCGAGAGTGGATATGCAGACGGAGCTTGCAGACGGAGTTGCGGTTCTATTCCTTCGTGCGCATAATGACAAATATCGGTCATCGGCACTCGTCGTAGCGTATAGCCATCCTTGGCTGAACCTCCTGGATGTCGAATCCGTGGTTAGAAATTGTTGGCAAAGTCTATGAAACACAGACGGACTCACATTTAGCCATCGGGCCACTTCTGTCTGACTTTGTCTTGCCTCTATTCTCCCAATAGCTCTCCATCGTAGTTCTTTGGTCAAATGATGTCTGGAGGTCATTGTAATGAAGCTCCTTCGGATATATGAAAATTTCATAGAAATATTAAGAGGTGAAGTCGATCGAAGGCTTTTATCATTACATTGTTTTGATGAAATTGGGAACGCCGGCTGAGCGGGACGATAATTATAGAGCGGAGAGGTCCTGTGTGACGTAAGGCAGTGAATAGTCCTGCGGCGGTGGTCAACTTGGGAGGTAGATCGCCAGACAAGATTTAAGAGAGTTGTCGCCAGGATTTGACACTACACGACAATGGACTGTGTTTTCAGATTTACAACGGCGGCATGTAAGAACCAAGGGCGTCGTGTGAGGTTTATGCAGGCATGTTTTCCGTGGGGGCGTGTGCGGCTTAGCTGAGGGCGGCCAATAAAATAAAGTTTGAAGTGAGCAAGCGAATGAGTTTTTTTGCTGAATCTTGTATGGATGAGAAAATTTTGAGGAGGAGGAGACACGAAAGAAGAAAGGAGTTTGAAATGTATAAATTAGGGAGTTTAAAAAAAAAGGGGGCTCTCTCAGATCTCTCTCTCGAGTCTCAGACTCAGACTTCTGGCGTGTCGGGTCGAGCTTCGGTTCCCCGCTTTTATCCTGAGATTTTGCGTATTGGAGTAGAGCTGCGGTTCTCCTGGTGTTATTACTGCATTCAGTCGAACTTGGAGTTCCCCACAAATATTAATGATAAAATAGAATTCCCTGCATATAAAATAACAGTGGAGCGAGTGGTGTCGCGGTCACAAGAATCATCAAGAGACGGAGAATCAAGAGGTGTGTGTGTGCCCTGCCTATGTACAGAAGGATCCAAAGGACCCCAGCTAGACGAGTCAGCGGATTCAACAATTAGACAAATATCAACGGAACTGAGTGAGTGGCACAATTTTATTGTTTAGATCAGTCCCCTTTTTGTTTTTTTGGTTTTTTTTAAAAATAGGTTGTTTACGGTCAGAGTAGGAGTAGTTTATATAAGAGTAGAGTTGAATGAGTATTTTGAGTTTTGGTATTTTGTCGTGCGCTCCCTATTTTCCTCGTCAAGTAAATTTTGAATGTTAAATTTCGATATAATGATAAACTAATTTTGGTATATGGATAAGTGTATTTATAAAAAATATGATTAAAATAATGTGTACAAACAATGTATAATAATTTGTAAATAAATTTAAGTTTAAGTTAATTTTAAATCTCTCTGTTTTATTTGTTTCTCAATTTTTTAGTTCCCTTGTTCGTCAATTGCTAGTTACGTCCTGAACTACGGGTTATTAACAAAATAAATTTTAAAAAAACACAACGCACCCAACTACCCCTTTATAAATAATTTAATGTACTAACTAACTATTTCACGCCCGTTAAAATAACTTTGGACGAGCAATACGACAGTCATTGTTACAATTTGGCTATGACAGATATCTAAACTCAGCCTCGCAGCGACAATTGTCGCCTTGCTCTGAGACATGCCCTTTTATGCCCCTCGCAAATGACGTATTCCGACTGCAGCGCCACTATTTTGCATAATGTAGTATTGTTCAGCACCTTTTACTTAACAACATATTCAAATTTTATCCCCTTTTTGTGATTTTTCCTTAATTTTTTATAACTAGTGTATATAAACTAATCAGAAGGAAAACTGATTTTTATTTATATATTTCTATGTATGAGATATTGAAGCCTCAAGTTTGAGATACTCAAACACAAAGCTGTAAGTATTTTTTATACGCTATCCACTGCCGGTAATACAAAAGTCTCCCTTTCATTTGGGTCACCCTTATACTATTAAAATGAAGATTTCAGTTGGTGATTTAAGTACTATAAACATACTAATAAGAGCTTCTAATTTCATAAATATGCAAAATATACTGTCTTAAGTTATCAAAATAATCAAAGATTCACTATATAATGGTGTCAAAGCATTTTGCACTTGGACTACTTCATATTCTTCATCGAATGTTTAAATTAGATGGCTACCTTTACTAATTACTACAGGAGTCGTAAATGTAAGTCATAATTGATATGAAGCATACACATGTTTCGAATAAAATAAGTATCATTAATTGTTCTATTTATGAATTTAATAACAGGAAATAAAACAGTACTGATAGTTAACGTAATTCAAAGACAGTAAATTGTCGTACATATTTTATGAGTCTTCTTCATAATTTTAAGATTGAAGACCGTCAAAATATTTACAGTAATAGAGTAATTGATGTTCTTTAACACTGTTACTTTATTTATGAATGAAACGTTCTTGTTTAGATCATTAAAATGCCTTTGACACTGATACTTATGAAGCATATCTACTGAACTGAAAACATGATCAATATCAGCAAATCCTTCTTCCAGTTCAGTGACCACATGGGAATGGTATTCTTGATAAACAAAAGGAAAACATTTTTGCACATTATATATGAATTATTAAAGTCAGGAAGAGAAAACTCTCCATTTTTCAAATTTGCTTTCATGAAAAATTACATTTACTTTGAAAGATTCTTTTTTAATGCGGCAGGCACGTGCTTCTCTACCAATGTCAATATCTCGGGTCGAGCTAGTGTCTCAATCAACTAACTAAATTTATGAAGTGTAATATACATGGTTGGTATATATAGTACATCAGAGATAGAAACATTAGAGAGATTATGTGTGGGCGAAAAATTTAAGGATTTATTTAGAATAGCAATACTTTAATCCAGGAACAAGGGAAGTGTGGCCGAGAACACCCAATTGGAATCTGAAATACCGCAAAAATCCCCACTACTGCCCAGTCATAACGTTCTTCCAGGACTGAGTGAGAAAGAACTATATGATGTTTTTATCTTGACACCTACAGATTGAAAGCCCACATTTTAAGACCCTTCATTAGTAAAGACACACTAGCCTTATTAAATATGATGAATAAGAAGGAAAAAGATGCATGCAAAATCATTGGCCAATTGTGTCCTACCATTATGACAAATTCGTAATTTCAGTGTGATAGAGAGCCCAGATGACCATGTGACAAACCAAGGTATGCCAAGAAAGCAAATTTTTAGACTACAGATTTTAATTTTTCCTTCAGAAGAAGTTGGAACACTCGGAACAAATCAGTCATAGAAGTATTAACACTAGAAAGATGGCTGCCGTCATTTTGACGGTTTCGGGCATACTTTTGAGCGCTGTGTCTATATTTATGTCCTCAGGCTTCTGAAATTTTATGACTTTTCCTAATTTACGCGAAATATGAACACACAAAATTATATTCGATGGTAAAGAGGGGGAGAAAATGTGTTGTATACCTACTAAGACAGAAATCCGTCAATTTGACGGCAATATAGTAAACAGGCAGAAGTCTTTAAAATAATACCAGAAAATGTTATTTACTTTACGTCTCTTCCCCCTTTTGCAAATAACAGAAATATTGGTGTTGAAAATTAAGGACTGCACAAACGATGCATATATTATTACAGATAAACCATACCAGGTTGTACATGTATATATATACAGTAGTACCTCGGTTTACGAACGATTCGGTTTACAAACAAACGCTGGAGATGCACTGCCATCTGGTGGTCTGCGATGCAAGCATTTGTCATACTTGCTTCGGTTTGTGAATAGTCCACATGTGAGTTGTACTTTCTCTAACACGGCTTAAACGTAGGCCGCTCATGTATTTCACAAATTTGTTTTGTAAATATTTTTGTTTAAATTAGCCGTTAATATAGCTCCCAAGAAAACGGCAAGATCAAGTAATAGTGCTAACAGGAAACCTAATCTAACTATTGAGAAAAAAAAAGGAAATAATAGCCAAACATGAGAATGCTGTGCGTGTTTCTAATCTCGCCACGCAGTTTGGGTTGGCGAAGTCTACCATTTGTACTATTCTCCAAAATAAAGAGGCAATAAAAAGTCAGCTGATGTGGTTAAAGGAGTGGCTGTTTTAACGAAGCAAAGACCTCAAGTTATAGAAAAGATAGAAAAATTATTGCTAGTGTGGTTACGTGAAAATAGCTTATTGGTGATAATATTAGTGAGGCTTTAATATGCGAAAAGGCTAGAATATTGCACGGTGATTTGGTAGCAAAAACACCAAGTAAAAATAGGGATAAAAGAGAAGATTTTCAGTCGATGATTTAAAAAGGTTTGAGAAATTCCATAATCGAAGCTGAATTCATAGTGTTGTTGGGCATGGGGAGGCTGCTAGTTCAGATAAAAAGGCTGCAGATGAATTTATTCATGAATTCAAACAGTCTGTGGAAAGGGAAGGCAACATACCAAGCTTTTAACTGTGATGAAAAAGGATTGTCTGGGGAAAAATGCCAAGAAGAACCTATATCACCAAAGAGGAGAAGGCACTTCCTAAGCTAAAACATGTGAAGGACAGGCTTGCACTTTTATTGTGTGCTAATGCAAGTGATGTTTGTAAAATCAAGCCACTTTTAGTTTACCACACTGAAAATCCTCGTGCATTCAAGAAAAATAATGTCCTGGAGGCTAAACTACCTGTAATGTGGAGAGCAATTCCTAAGACCTGGGTTGCAAGAGTCATTTTCATGGAGTGGATTATTGAGGTTTTCGCACCTGCTGTCAAGAAATATCTTGAGGAGAATGGTAGAATGGTTTGCTCGTGAAGTGTGTTCTCGTCATGGATAACGCTTCTGCTCATCCTCCTAACTTCGAAGAAAATATGGACATCAAATATAACTTCATTAAGGTCAAATTTCTACCACCCAACAGAACTTCTTTGATTCAGCCTATGGACCACAGGTTATTTCTAATTTTAAAAAAACTGTATATCACGGCACTTTTATCAAGGTGTTTTAAAGTTACAGATGACACCTATTTGACCCTGACAGATTTTTGGAAGGAGCACTTCAATATGCTAAACTTCATCAACATTACTGATAAGTCCTGGAGGGAGGTCTCTTATTATAAGATTAGTAACTATGTTCTAGAGGGGGGGACGGATTAATTCTTCTTCCGTTAATTTATATGGGAAAAACTGATTTATACCTTGCAGTCTATCTGGAAGAAACTCGGGCCAACTTGCGTGCCAGAGAGAGACTTCGAGAGCTTTGATAATGAAGAGGCGGAAGTCAAAGTTGGGGTTGAGGTAGTGTCCGTGGGCAAAATATGGTATTGGAGGTCGACTGTGAAGATGTGGAGGAGTTAGAGGCGGAAGACAGCGAATATCCCAAAACAGAACTGGTTGAGCTGCAGGGTAAACAGGTGAACGCCATACAGGAAGAGCATTTATTAAAGAAAGACAATGATAGAGAGAAAGTTTCCATTGCCATGATAAAAGAAATTAGCATCAAGGGGAGTGAAGTGCAAGCGTTTATTAAAAACCATCACCTTAACAGATCTGTGAACAACCCCACAGTTAATATTTTAAATGACAATATGAGGTTCAACTTCTGCGAAATTCCTCAGAAAAATAAAACACAAATTTCTTTGAATTGGTTTCTTGTGCCAAGATGATCTAGTGAGATTGAAAGTAGACAAAGAGAAAAAACGCTAAAATCAAAATTGCTTAGTGATATTACCTTCCAAGCAGTAACATTTGTAGTCCTCCCTCCCTTTTCAGCCATCATCCATCTGAACCAGCAATTATCCACTTCAAAGCTAAAATGCTGTACTAAACAATTATCAAGTCTAATTTCTTCTTAAAAAAAGTCTATTTTAATTTATTTTCACCATTTCTTTATAATTAAACTCATAAAAACAAGGTAAAAATAACTATGTTCTAGAGGGGGGAACGGATTAATTCTTCTTGCGTTAATTTATATGGGAAAATCTGATTCGGTTTGCGAACGTTTTGGTTTACGAACCTAGTCTTGGAACGAATTAAGTTCGTAAACCGAGGTACCACTGTATATATATATATATATATATATATATATATATATATATATATATATATATATATATATATATATATATATATATATATATATATATATACAGAAGGTCGTTCGCACTTTATAGAAACGATTTTGTAATTTATTTTTGGCATTTGCATTTAGAGATAAAAATTTGGCAACTTCAGAATAGTCGTCTGCTACTGTTTTGTTTTCATTGGAATGACAGATAAAAGATTTATTTTGAAAATGGCTCCTAAAATTGATAAATGGCTCGAAGGTTACGTAACTGCGGTTTCCAAAGAGAAATATTCGTATCAACAAATTATAAAGCGGTGTAAATATCGCGGTTATGGTATTTCGAAAAAAGGGAATTTATAATATATTAAATTTCAAAGGAAACAAACGTCTAACTGAAAGTAAAAATGAAAACATGATCGCAAAATCTCATCCTAAGACTGTTCAAACGCAGGTGAATATCAAGAAAGTGAAGTCTCTGATCCTAAAAGAAAATCCGCCGACTCAAAGGTCCATTGAATAGAAACTAGGAATGTCTTCTGATACTGTAAGTAAAATAATTCATAAAGATTTAAAGTTAAAAACGATTTTTAAACCTAAATTTCATTTGCTAAAGCATATTGATGAAAGGAAAACAAATTGTAGAAAATTATATAAAAAACACCTAGATGCTTAAAAATGGAAATTTTTGGTAACACTCGATGAGGCATGGGTGTATTTAAGTGACTGTATTAAAAAAACGATCAATTTTCTATTGCTCAATTGACGGAAATGCCCCTACGAAATGGCTTCGTGAGTATACAGAAAAGTTAAGTTCCCAAAGGGATTCATGATAGTTGCAGGATTTTGTTACAACGGCAAATTAAAAATCAAAACAGTCTCAAGTAAAGCCAAAATTAGTTCACTCTACTATCAGCAGAAAATTTTAGAACCAATTTTTGAAGAAGAAATTCTAACCTTATATGTTTAGGGCATTGATAAAGATGAGCTTCATATGGACAAAGCCTCTAGTCACACGTTCTAATTTACTGCCGGTTATTTAAGAAAGAAAGAATCACAAACAGGAATAAAGTGCATCCCATTTAATGAAACACCTGTAAAATCCCCTGACGCTTCTTCATTGGACTTTTTCGCTTTCGGTTTATTAAAACGAGCCTTAGGAAAACGGCATCCAAGAACACCGAACGGACTTTTGAAAACGGTCCAAGAGGAATGGGGTAAAACTGACATGACAGTACTAAGAAAAAGTTTACTTTCATGGAAAATTCGAGCTAGAGCTATTGTCAACAACCATGGCTATCAGATAGAAGCAAATCGCCGCAAAAAATACTGCATTTATACAGTACATTAAACTTAACTATCAAAATCGTTTCCATAAAGTGCGAACGACCTTCTGTATATATATATATATGAGAGAGAGAGAGAGAGAGATTGATTCTTGGTGTGTTTAGAAAAAGTTGGTCATCTCATGAAGTGCGGCATTATTAAAATATAAAGTATGAGGTGTATGTACTTTTATGGAATAAAAAACAACTCTTTTTCAATAAGTTTATTATCATACGCATAGTACAAATTTTAAAATAAAGGACGGAAAATTACAGATGTTTATTTAAATGTTCAGTTATTGAAACATTTACAGATACTAGAGAAAGATGAATATTATGAAATAATGACATTAACAGTGAACATATAAATCATAATGAATTAAATTTAACCTACACATAGAACATAATACATAAAAGTAAGATGAAATGGCATTTTTAGTTACTCTATCCTGTTTCACCTCAAAATATTTAGTAAAAATAATTAAGCACGTACATATCAGACATAACAAAAAGAGGGGGAAAATAAACTTTTGTTTGACTAGAATATTAGTATTTTTGGCACGCTTTTGTTCTACATAAATTTCGAGCTAGTATGTCCAAAGAAAGTATACAAAATTAAATATTGCTAAATCCATTATTTTCATTAAGAATTAAATAAGTGATAAATATTCATATACAGTGATTTCCGCTTATAAGAATCACGTTTGTTATTACTGTTTTTGATTCTTATAAGCGGTTGATTCTTATAGTCAAAATTTAGTTTTTTGGACAGGCACACACACACACCTATATATACATATATTAGATAATTTACCATAAAATATTCTTTAATTTACGTTAATTATCTTTTATTAAAATTATTTTTTATAATTTTAAAAATACAACTTAATTTCTAGACCTATAACTAGATACACATGATTATAGTAAGAGAGGAAAAAAATCCAATATTTGTTACAACATACCTGCTTAACAGTTTAACATTTCAATCACAGGAAGAGTTCAAGAAAAAGTTTTCTATGGTAGTTTGACGTAATGAAGTTTTCTGGAGCCTGTTTATATATCTTTCAATAACAATAATCTTAGACCAAGATTAACCTTCTAGCTTGCGTTTCATGGTTGGATAACGGGCTGAATCTTTTTTTTTTTAACCTATGGTTTTATTTGGAAAAGGGCTGAATCTAATAATGCCACGTTTGCCTAAGTGATAATGGACACTTCGCCGAAGTTTTATGCGTTTCAGGGTCCAGGAAGCCGCAACCAGGATGTGGGAGGTGGGAAAATAGAGTCCCTGACTTTGTTTGTTAGTGGAGAAAACTGAAATCGGATCCGGACGAGTAGGATGCCCGTGGGCCAAGCTAATAGGACAGTGTTTAGCTAAAGCGTTTAAGGGGAAAAATTATGTTATGTCTAACAAAGAAAAAGATGCATTTTACGACTGTATTTCATCCCATCTTATCACTCCTTCTTTAAAAAAAAATGAAAAAAGAACTTCGTGCCTTTTGGGGGTTTAAGTGGCTTTTTTGGAAAAATGAAAGGAGAGCGAAGAGTGTAAACTGATTCTTAAAACCGGTGGATTGATTCTTAAAAGTGAAATTTTTAACATGGAAATAATACATTTGTTTTTGTTTTTGCCGTATTGATTCTTATAAACGGTTGATTCTTATAACCACTGATCACTATAAGCGGTGGTTACCGTATATAACATAAAAATAACTTTAATTCAATGAATTGTCTCTATTTTGCAATTCTGACATTTGCACCGTATCTTTAACAGTTTATTTTGCTTTTCATTTACACTCATGTCCATAAATTAAGGATAAGCCAGAATCACACGGAAATCGAACTCTAAAGTAAAAATTTCACCTGTAGAATTATCACACACATCGTCAAGAATAATATGCAAATTACAGGAAGCCACCAGATGACGCCGATAGTACGTCACATTGACGAGACTGTAAGAGAGGGAATGGTGGCAAAGAAGTAAAATTGTTCACAAGCGTTCTGTAAGCCGCTAAGTGCCATAAACGAATAGTTATGATACAGAGGACGCATGTGGATGATTTTTTACGTGGTAGAATTATCGGCAGCCTGGAATGTGGGCGTACTCAGATGGAAGTATCCGAGGAACTTGGAATTGCCCAAAGTGTCATCTCTAGGCTTTGGCAACGATTCCAAGATGATGGAAATGTCAGTAGACGTTACATTACAGGTCGCCCCTGAGTTACAACGCCGAATGAAGACCGGTAGTTGGCAGTAACTGCCAAAAGAAGCAGACGGAGCACAGCATCCGACCTGTCTCATCAGCTATCTGCAGCCACGGGTACCACAGTTTCAAGGCAAACCGTGTACAGATGTTTGGGAAATATTGGTCTATATGCTCGTAGGCCTGTCAGATGTATTCCGCCTATGGCAACTCACTGTCGGCAGCGATTAGCCTGGAGTAGAGAACATGCAATGTGGAAATTGTCACAGTGGGCTTATATGATGCTTTCCGACAAGTCCAGGTTTAGCTTGCAGTCTGATTCACGTCATACTTTCCTATGGAGAACGCCAGGTACCCGTTACCACCAAGACAGCATCATTGAACGACACCGTTACGGTGATGCAGGATTGCTCGTTTGGGGTGGAATTATACTGGGCTCCAGATCAGATCTCCATATTCAAATCGGAACCATTTTCGGCCACATATATCGGGACATCATTCTAGAACAACATGTACGTTTGTTTAGGGGTGCCATGGGCGCAGAAGTTCTGTTTGTGGATGACAACGCCCGTCCTCACCGAGCAAACATCGTGAACGAATGCCTTCAATCTGAGGATATCACCCGTTTGGAATGGCCAGCATTCTCACCTGACTTGAATCCGATAGAGCATGTGTGGGACATGCTTGGCCGACGAGTTGCAGCTCGCCAACCACCTCCTACATGTGTACCGGAACTTGGGAGAGCATTGGTTGCTGAGTGGAGTAATCTTCCCCAAGATCAGCTCGATAATTTGATACTCAGAATGCCTAGGCGTTGTATGGACTGTATTTCATCGCATGGGAGACATACAATGTATTAAGCATCATACCAACCATGTAATATTAAGTTTTTGTAAAGGAGATATTTTTTACAATTGCTCCAGGGAGCAAAAATCGTAGTTTTTATTGAATGGTATCATAAATACACCATCTTTTTGTTCTTTATCTTTTGTTTAATAAATGGGCTTTATGGATAACTCATGTTTGTTTTGTTTCTGTATTTGCCAGAGCTGACATTATCCTTAATTTATGGACATGAGTATATTTAATTATAGTGCATTTCATTAAAATTGTAACATGCAAAAATTTTGAAATGAAAAATTTCCTTGAACAGATAAAATGGCAATCTTAAATTGTCCCTGCGTACAAATAGAATTAATCAAGTAATAATGTAAAGTGTTTCGACACTTATTGTATTTAAATATGTTCCCTTGATAAATTCAAGTATCTTTTAATTAGTATACTAAAATCAAAAGTTATTATTACGTTACATTGGTAAAGACTGTCTTTCTAAAAATTGTAGCATAATTTGTACAAATGGTTTTATATTTGAGTTACCGTCTTTCCCCGTCCCCATTCTTATTTTCAAAAAAAAAAAAAGGTGTCATGGATATCATTTAAATAACTTTTATTTTACAGTAAAAGCGGTTGAAAATGTAAACTCCACGAAATTAATTATTAGATCTCCCTCACTCTGCTTGTGTTAGTATTCTAATCAATGTGAACATTATATACATATTTTACTGGTCTTTTACATTTAATAAAAGCTTCTTTTGATATTTCACTTATCATTTTAATATATCAGCATTCCAGTCTCCTTAATCCATCTTTCTTAGTAAAATATTAATATTTTCCGTTACAGCGTATAGTTTCTTTTATAATATCTGATGCTTTTTCTGCTATCATTATTACTGCAGCTTTGTTGTTTCCGGTCGTAACTAATGGCATGACGGAAGCATCAACAACTCGAAGTCCTTTTATATATTTTACCCTGAAAAATAAAAATATTGATTGCATTTTGCATTTAAAAATCGTCATTTGAAACGGAGTATGCTTACATTTTTTAAATGAGAATTATTTTTCATGTAACTTAAAAAGGAAACGTATTCATGCAAAAAAAATTCAAACTGAGGATTCTGTTCTTTATTAGAATAAAAAGTAACCATCAAAACTCAATCTCAGTGTTGTCAATCACCAAACAGTTGGGGGTGTAAGGTGTTGACATGGGGCTGTAAGGTGGGCTTTTTTCCCTCTCGGTTTATGCTAGTTTTTAACTTACAGCTCTAATTCCTACTGTAGGTACTCCTAACTGTTCCTTTATTTAACCAATATCTGCAAAAGATTATCTTCACATCCCTCTTTACAAATAGTAATGAGGGAATTTGACTTTGACATTAGAATTTGACACTTGAAGTAGTTCTTTTTCTGTGATAAATTCATTTAAAATTATTTTTTTTAAACCCCATGTTTTAATCTAAACTGTGATTAGCAACAGTGAAATTTATTTATCGTCAACTATTAGTCCTATTTTACAAACTGATGCAGAGAAATATACGTTTAGAAAATCGCTTCAAAAATGAGTTGAATGACAGCTGGATGAAGCAAAAATGTTTTGAAACAATGAAGCTATAATTTTCATTATATTTTCTTACCTCAACATTGGATCTACCACCGTAGTTGGATCATTGGGATCACCCATCTTTGCTGTCCCTGCAGGGTGATGACCGGAAATCAGAAGGTATTTCAACTGACATCTGAGATAACTGTCTTCGTCATTGATATAGTTTTCACAACCAGGTACCACTGTAGTCAAAGGCCTAGATCCAACTTTTCTCATTGCTTTACTTCTACCAATTCTATGGCATGTCTTCATACCTGAAACAAAAGATATTGTATACCGTATAAAGGCAGCTAAACAGTTGATTCTGGAAATGTCTCTATGCACGTAGAAAAATCTAATGTGTTGAAACTTACTGCATATGAAAAACATCAATACTGTGTACCTTATAGGTAGGAAATTCTTGCAAATTATTAAAACAATACCTAAACGTTAGGTAATGTAACATTTTACGCTAACAAAACTAACTAAACGTCATTTATTTGTTGGAAACTAACAAACAGTAAGAAACTGACGATTCGTTGGAGAAACGTCATAATTTCAAGGTGGGCTTATCTGAAACTTTTCTAAAAACATAACATCAGTATTTTTAGACAGATGTCACAGTGACATATTTATTAACTCTATCAGAAGTATAATAATATATCACCTTTAGTGCCTAATGCCAGTCTCTATATTAGTGCAGTTCACACACCAGGTGATACAATTACAATACTAACAATAACCGCACTACTTTTTTGGTATCAAAAAGAGAGACTCAATCTGAACTGTTAAGCTGTTATGAATAAAGCATCTGGAGGCTGTACGGTCAGTGCTTTAATCGACGCAAATTTTAAGTGTATGTTATGTGCCAATATTTTCATAACTGGAATGTCAAAATGATGAAAATGAAGGCTAGATTAGCGATTCTTGGAGAAGGTAATATTTGTGATATTCAGTCTCTATCAGCCAAAATGACTGGAAGTAGTAAATAAAAAAAATGCTGATAATATCAGCTTACAGCTTCATGGGCTGTCGCTGATTTAATCATTAAAAAATTAAACTAGATAAACTTATAGGAATTTAATGTGCCTTAACAGGAGAGGAAATATTTACCAAATGAAATAATTCAAAAAGGAAAATATACTCATTGAAAGCGTAAAAATTTCAGAAATTTAAATACTCATTTAAGTTTCTGACGTAACATATTTATAAGTACAATTCATAATTTACTTTTATGTATAAACTTTTCCTCCCCTTTTATTGTAGTAAATGAATGTTTAGTCTGTAACGATTGAAAGTACAACAATTCAGGAAAAAAGGCTCAGCGACAAATAGCTGTATAAAAGGAAATTTCTGCCTTACCCTCAACCAAGTCATCTACATCTCTGGGATCGGCAAGATAATTGGGGTCAATGAGAGGATAGTCGTAAACATTCGTAGACTTCAATGTAATGACTCCTCTACTCCTGGGCTGCGCTTGAAGGACTATGCAGTTAAACAACGGTTTCAACTCATAAGGACTGTAAACAGCCTCATAGATCTGCATACGAATAAAAGATGTATTTAGCTATTTATTGTTCATAATTATTACAAAACTAGTAGGTAACCCGTCATTTTGACGTCATAATGGAAAAAGTATATGAAAGTTAAAAAATATCCCGAATTATCTAAAATATTGCATTTAATCCACACCTTGTAAAAGCAAACCCTTTCATTATTTTTTATTTATTTAGTTTTTCATGCGATTGGAGTAGTAGACTGCCATCCAACCCGTCATCTTGACGTCATAATACTAAAAATGACGTCATAATGGAAAAAGTATATGAAAGTTAAAAACTTTTTTTACAGTTCACTTCGCGATTCATTCACATTCAAGTTTATTTACTTTCAGAATTCATCGCAAAAGTAAACAGATTTTTAAAAACTGTTAAATATACAGCTAAAAACATCCAATTTTTTTTAGTTCTGAATGTTTTATAGAAAAATAGGCTGAACAAATGTGATTTGATGGAGAATATATTTCTTTTTAGGTAAGAAAAAATTCTGATCCACATCTGAAATTGAATTTAAGCATAACCGGCTGTTTGTTTACTGAGGGCTTCAATTGAAAGATGAGTACAGCCCGGAAGTGTCATACAGAGACAACGGCTATTATATATAGGATTAAAGATTAAAATCATTCAATGAGGTGTGAAAATTTTAGTTAATAGCATTGGCAAGTACATAACGAATAAAGACAAAAAGTTTTAAAAACTGCAGTAGTGGAAAATAATTAAAACTATAAAGTCGAATTTTGAGTGCTCAAAGAGGCTTTATCAGGTACTGCGTAGGAAACAATGGAAGCAATGCTGACAAAAAAGCCCGCAAGGCAGAATGAACGTTGCCAATCCTTCAACAGGAAAACGGGGAAAGGTGGAAATCCCCAAACAGAAAATTAGAAAAGAAAGAAAAGGATAAAAACATAATTAAAGAAAAATAAAAAGAGAGAGAAAAAGCAAGAAAAAACCTGACAAAATAAATAAATACACGAATGAGACAATTAGTAAATTACAAGCTGAAGTAATGAATGGAGAAGACCTGCTGTCATTAACCAAAGTGTTCCCGTGCCAAATTGCAGAAGCATCCTCAAAATAGTATATTAAGGGAACAAGGGACCTTCAATCTCGTTTTTCTTTAATTTTCAAAATTTTACTCTATATACCAAATGAGTATAATTAATATTCTTTTCTACTACATTGACGATACTTAGAATTCGCTAATAAGTAGTTTGTGGTGGAATTAGACCTGTTTATCAAAAAATTCTTAAAAAATGCTAGAATTTTTCAAAAGGCTCCATGAGTATTCATTTTATTCTGATATCTTCCAAACTTCTCAGAATTGTTAATTGAAGTGTTTTTCACAAAACTGTGCATAATTCTTTAAATCACAAATATTTTTTCCAATTTATAGACCACAAAATAAAGTAAAAACATTAAAAAAATCATTAAAAAATAACAGGCAGAATAGAAAAAAATTATTTAAGTCTTTAGATTCATACAAAAAAAATGAAATGCACATATATATTTATATACATATGGTAAACTTGTAATAAGAAAATTAAAGATTTTAATTAATATACAATACGCATAGAGAATTTTGAAAAACGTTATCAATTTTGAAAAAAATTTAAAAAACAGGCATTATTCTGCAAAAAATTCCATATTTTGAATTCTAAGGGTTTTCAATGTAGTAAAAAGAAAATTAACTATTCTCATTTTGTATATAGAGTTAAAAATTGAAAATTAAAAACTTCGAGTTTGAAGGTCCCTTGTCCCCTTAACGAATCGAAGCAATTCAGTAGCACAAAGAACATAAAAATCGATTATACTCGGCACTACTAGTTCGAAAGCCTTCTCTGTGAGATAGAACATTTGAAAAAAATTCATTTATATTGACTGTCCACTGAGTTTTAAAGCTTTTCTAATGTAATAGTTATTAAAAATATAATTTGAGAGAAAAATACTAATAATTGTTACCTCTGGTGTGAAGCCGAGATATCGCCTTCCCAGTCTGGATAATACAACTTCTCCTAATTGAAGTTCATATTTCGGAAAATCAAAAGATGGTTGCACCTTATCATCCCTCAGAAAAGCCAAATAACTTAAAAAGGCAGTAGTGGTGTAAGGTCCTACATAAACAAAGATTTCATAAATATTATTTCATTTATTATTCTTAATTCTGTTTTATTAGAACTCTAAATTCAAAACCATACTAATTCTTTTCACATCCACTCACATATATTTGTGAGTGTGTGTGATGTTTCTTGTATCGTTAATTGGAGGGCTATGCACGAATATTCTATTTTCTACGACAAAGAGTAACATACACAAGTTTCGTTTAATTAAGCTTCGTTCTTAAATTTCAGAAACTTATTTCATAAATATCTTTTTATACAACAAACTTCATCATATTAATCATGAGGGCTTAGAAATGTTTTATTTTCCTATCATTTATACTGAAGGATGTATTTTCATACTTGCCTGTTCTGTTGTAGGCGTATTCAGCAATGCTTTTTGGATTTAAAAGCAGTTTCACGATGGTAGGCACAAAAGGACTAAGTACATAGTTAACAAGAATTAGAGCATGGTCTTGAAGATTTTGTCCGACTGGTAGATCAGCTTTTACTGAAATCTGTAAAATACAAAATGTTACCAAAACTGCTGGTTTCATACCAGCATAAAATCAGATATTATCCTTAGCAAGTTCATGCTTTCTGATACATAATATTTCTTTTGTCTCTATTTTTAATCCGCGGCTGGAAAATTTTTTCATAGCATTACTTACAGAAAACTTTCATATGCATAATGACATTATCTTATATGTACAAAACTTTAAACTAATAAATAGCATACACATTAGTATTAAGACTGAAATACTTATAATAATTTTTGAAAAACTTTATTTAATATATTAGCTTTGAAAAATGTTTATTTAATCTATAGATGTGGCTTCAGAAACAATATTTAATCTGTATTAGTCATATGATTTTATTGTACGAGTTTTAAATGCTATAAATGTATTAAGTTTGTTTCTCTCAGTTGCTCTGTTTCGAGAAATAGTTACACGAGTTTCAAATTACTATCTATCAATGATGCCTGTGAATGATAGTGTGAAAGGGAATCATTACCATATTTTGGGGAAATAAATAAATATTCTCCCTATTTCTGCCCAATTATGGTAACATTTCTATATAATTATGGTTACATTAATTTTACAAAAACTTAAACAGCTTAGTTTGGTAAAGCTTTTTATCGCATGAATTTCAATAAGTGAATGTTTAAGAACAATGAACTGCTTATAAAATGCATAAATTTGTTATATTTTAAATTAAGAGTTTTGTTAATTTTCAGGGATTATATGTATATAACATTAGTATGTACTTTCTCTCATAAATACATCTCCCGTTATAGAAATCTAGAGATCATCATACTTAAATTGAACGAGGAATATCAGGTATTTACGGTAAGGGCTTATTTGTAGCGTTGTTAATTTGAAAATTGGACGATTGTAATAGATTTTTCCATGAACCAATATTTACTTTTTAAGGCCGTGGTGGCCTTGTGGTACAGCGCGCTGGTTTTCGGTACTGAGAGTGCTCGGATCGAATCCTGGCGAAGCGCCACTAAAATGCCTCCGTTTGTGTGGTCCATTCATAGGGGACAATGTGTTACGCTGAAATTATTGTATTGGGGGGTTTATTTAAAACTTTATATTTATATTAATTAACTAATGTTAGTTAGGATAACTCTTTACGAACTTTGATATCAATTTACTTCAATTTACAATTAATACTACTTTCAGTTAAATTTACTTCAATATTTGCTATTAGCCATTAGTGGTTAGTACATTTTAAGGACTTGCGTTGTGTGTAGCAATAACCCAAAATTATAATTATAAAAACTGGTTCGACTAACTGTTGTATCACTGTGGTGATTAATGAGCCAAAAAGAAAAATGAAATTAAATCTAATAAATTTACTTATCTAACCTTGGAGAACACCTAGAAATAAAATTACATCACCTAAAAGAAAAGCTTCAAAATTTCAACTCTGCTGAAATAAAATAAAAAAAACCTAAAGCTAAAAATAAGAAAATTAATTCCAAGGCATAGACCGACATGACAAAGATATACTTTAACATAACAAATTTATTCATTCCGATTTCCTTCACAATATTACACAATACCTTAACAAAAATGGTTTAAACACTTGAGGATTGAATATCTCCTCCCAATAAACTTATAATAATCACAATATTCTTGCTTGCCTACAGTACAATTTACTATTAGTATAACAGTTATTATCATAGTGGCTGGTGAGAAAAAAACCCGCCTAAATGAAAAAAGTGAGGAAAAAAAATCAAAAGAAAAACTAAAGAAAAATTCAGTAAACAAAAAAAAAAGAAAATTAAAATCATATTACCCAATTAAAATGCTGCAGCACTCTAAAAAAAACCCATAATTTTATAAAATTATGAGGGGAACCCCAGGCCAGCGCCATTTCTATAGCGTGCTGGCCGCCAAAAATCAAGTCATCGCTCTCCATCATGGGTTCAGGGTCAGCTCCCAGCTTCTTGGCTAGCCTCTCCCCTCTGTCTTCGCAACCTCCGCCCCCGAGTAGACGATACGTTTTTTCACCTTGGATTCCGCGAGGAAGTAAAAAGTTCCAATGCGCTCCGTCAATCTCGGACGAGGAAAACGTTGAAATTCTGCAATGGCCGAAGAAATCTTTTCTTCGACTCATCGTTGATATTTTTTCATCTTCTTATTTCACATAATAATTGTTGGTTACTTATTTTCTCCTTGAAAACTTACAGGGCATCTACGAATCACTGTATTCAACCGCGCAGGAAGCGCTCTCGTATGCTGCTAGGCTCATCAACATTCCAACCGTCCCGAACGGGAGGGTGTCCGTGACCAGTCGCCACCGGATGTCTCGGTTTACAATCAACTGACAAAAAGGGGTTCTCAAAAGGAAGGATTTAACTTTAAAAGAAAAAGACACACTATAATTCTGCATTCATTCATTAAATAAAAAAACCCAAAATCCACCAGCTCACCATAATACGTACCAGCCACCTCACAATCATTCAGAAATAAGGCTTATTAATTTATCAATATTTTACCAATAAGGTATAACATGTGATGATCTATTTCAACTTAATTCTTCTCAATGTCAAAACATTTAGAGAAACTTGCGCACACTTCTCCAAATGCGATGACATTAATCAAATCAATTAATATTTGATCACCACAAGTTTAACCCTCACATATATTTAGCAGAGGCTTAATAAATTGATTAAAACAAAGCACAACCGTTACTAATATTTACTTACTTACTTGCTTACTTTATTATCTCAATTCCCGATATTAATATAAAAGTTAATTATTTCTAAAACTATTAATTATCATCACAACACAATGTTGGTCCGCCTATATGGCGCCCCCATAATAAAATGGCCAGCAAAACTGCGGGGAATTATAGGCGAATGTCTTCGCGACAAGTGCCTCCGCATTTAAAGGGGCCGTGGCGGCCTTGTGGTACAGCGCGCTGGTTTTCGGGGCTGAGGGTGCTCAGATCGAATCCTGGCGAAGAGCCACTAAAATGCCTCTGTTTGTGTCATCCCTTCATAGGGGGCAAAGCTGGTCTGCCTATATGGAGCCCCCATAATAAAATGGCCAGCAAAACTGCGGGGAATTATAGGCGAATGTCTTCCCGACAAGCGCCTCCGCATTGAAAAAATAAATATTTACTTTTCCAAGGAGAAATCTTTAGGATATTTACCCATGCAAACTTAATAAAAGTATAGACATTTTATTTGTGATTCCACTGGTTATCATGTGTTTATTAGAAATCTTGTGAATATTTTAATGCATAACATTTTATTTTTAACTTGAAATTGTGGGTTATGAAATAAAATATGCTATGCACATTTCTCTTTGCATGTGAATTCATTAGAATGCATTAAATAATTTAAGATTTTTTTATCATACTCTTTTGGAGCCTCAAACGTCTGATTTTCTTTATTTGATCATTAAAATTTACAATCTAAAATTCGTTGCCTTATGATATTGCCTTATGTTATTATTTGCAGCATATCAGACCCGAAATAAATATCAGGAGGTAAGTTTTATCAGAAAGAAAATTTTAAAATTATTAATTTTTATTTACAGTCAGTTTTGAATTATACATTTCAAATGAATATCACATAGCTTTAAAGATATTAACTCAAGTTAATATCCTGTTTAAGCATTCTTTTTAAAAATTTTCAATCAGAACAACAAACATTCACAGTCAGTACGGCATAAAAATAACTTAAAACATTTAAAAGAGAATCATTTTCGAAAAAACTACGTGGAGTCTGGGAAATCCTAACATTTACAGATTGTTAATCTATTCTGCTATTTCTATCACTTAAGTTTAAATACCGTGCTCATATATACTTACTTTCAGTTCCTTTAACACAGATTTGGGTCCAACGCCAGACAGCATGAGGAGTTGCGGAGTGTTTATCACACCAGCTGAAACAATAACTTCCCTCTTGGCAATGACTTCGAAAGGATGAACACCGAAGTCAAACTCTACTCCAACTGCTTGTTGATTTTCTATTAAAATCTGATATGAATTTTTAAGAAGTGACATGAAGGTAATAAATCATGTTAAAGCATTGAATATAACTAGTTTACATAGTATACAGTCATTACAACTGTTATTTGTCATAGACACACGTTTAGAAATTTGTTTAACTGACCGTATCGCAATTTATAAAGAAAGCATTATTCAAGACATAAGTTCTCCCTTTCTTGATCTCCTTTAAATATGACATTTACATATCAAAATAATTTAGACACTATTATCAGATATTCGGTATAACAAAATTTTTACATTTGAGTATTTTTCATGTGTATAACTCTACTGATTTTTTTCTACAATTATTTACGAAACTATAACATTAAAAAAATCATCTATTGATTAGAAACTTTAAAAATACACTGGTGTAAGAAATTAAGAGAATTTGCAGAGCTGGTCGATTATCTCTAGAACTACTGTACCGATTTTAATGAAATTTGATATGTACATGCATTGATATAATACAAAACAAGTAACCATTCAATAATTGTAATACACACGCATGAGCATGCATAACACTCGTTGGAGTTGTAAGGTATGAAACAGCGGTTGCAGAATAAACAAAAATGGGTTAATAGATGGGTTAATAGGGGGTATGGTCCCTTCTTACAGATATACAGGTCTCGCAGCGTGATTTCATACTTGAAATAAGGCAGTTTATAATTTCCTGTGGCAATTGGTCCCACTCGTTCAGCAACGCTGTTTTCATTCCCTGGATGGTTCTTGGAGGGGGGTTGCGAGTTGCAATTGCCCTCTCAAGAGTGTCTCAAACATGATCTATAGGGTTAAGATCTGGAGATCTGGCTGGCCAATCCTTCCGGCGAATATCCTCACTCTCTAGAAATTCGTCGACCAGAAGAGCTTTATGTGGTCTCGCGTTAGCTTCCATTAAAATGAACTCAGGGCCAATTGAACTCCTGAAAAGGTGAACATAGGGCTCCAAAACCTCATCCCTATACCTCACACCAGTCACAGTGCCTCTTTCAAAGACATGGAGAGGTGTGCGGCCATCCAACATGATGTCTGCCCAGAACATTAAACCTTCTCCGCCATAATGGTCGATTTCGTGGACATTGGAGGGTAGGTAGAGGGTCCCTGGTTCTCTCCATATAAACGTACGGCGAGAATCGGTGTTTAGGCTGAACCGGGACTCATCAGTGAAGAGAACGGTCGCCCATTGATCCATACTCCAATTTCTACGCTCTCTGCACCATGATAAAAGGATTCTCCTGTTCGTAGAAGTTAGCGGGGCGCAAACAGCAGGTCTTGTTGCAAACAACCCTCTCTCATAAAGTCTTTTGGAAACAGTCACCCTTGATACACGGGTTCCTGTGGCTGCATACAAGTCATGAGAGAGCTGAGAAGCTGTAGCACTCCTGTTACGCCTCGCTATAATCGACAAATGGCGATCTTCTCTGGTCGTCGTGGCTCTTGGATGACCTTGCCCAGGCTTTCTCTCAATAGGTCCGGTATCCTGGAACTATTTCCATAAGTTACACACGACGCTAGGCGTTAAATTGAACTCTCTACAAATTTGGACTTGAGATTGGCCTGCTTCTAGCCTCCCAAAAATTCGCCACCTCATTTCATCATCTAAACGTTGGTGGTTACTCATTTTTACTGTTACGATTTGAAATTAACCGATTGCTGCAAAATAACACCAAGAAATTCGCCGAGGTGTGCTAATGAACGAAATGCGTCTTAACTTACGCGCGCTTATAAAGCCTGTTTCTCTACTGGCTCCGCCTACACACACGTGTACGCTTACGTATTTGACGTACAAGATTTGCATTTTTGTCTGGAAGCAGTGGTTTTACATTCAGTTCAGTTCTTTTCATGAAATTCTATAAAATATGTAAATTCTCTTAATTTATTTCACCAGTGTATGAAGCATTTTAAGTATTTTAATACAAATTTTGACTGTATAATTGACGTGTTTGTATCTGTATAATTCGTATTGTCGTTGACAGCTCAGGACACCAAACACAAGTATACACTCATAGACTGTTTAAACTTAATTTCTTAAATATCTCAATAAAAGACTCAGACCCATCGGTTACCACGGTCACAATCACCGCAAAACACATCTCTCCTGAAGGGGTCTCTCGATGAATACTGATAAACAAAAACACTTCTTTTTAAAAGAGGGCGCTGCTTCAATTGCGCTAGTGGTTGATTCAGAACACGTATTAAAGTAAATTGTTATGAATTATAATTCATAACAACTACTAATTATTAATGATATAAAACTAAATATACATGGTTATAAACAGTCCTCGCCTTCACAAAATAGCATTTTTCTATAAATTATGTGTCCGAATCATTTATTTAATAATTAATAATTGTTTAATGATTTTGGTTAAGAGGAGTTAAAAAAATACTTCGACTGTTCTCATAGTAAACTTTTATTCTTACTATCCTTTATAAAAACTTTTATTCTTATTAATTTCGTTCGTGAAGTTTGCAATCATTCTTATTCTTCTTTGAGTTAATTGAGTTCTTTGAGTTTAAAAAGTTGATTTTTAAAAGATTTTAGAATAGCGTTTGTCAGTGAAAATGGCTTTAATGTATTTTCCAAAAAGTTCAAATTTGTGGTGGTAGAGGTGTAATCAATAATACATGTTATAGCCACAATTCTTTATTAACATTCTACGCGGCCACAAAACACATCTACATACCTTTACACTACATTACACTCTAAATCAGCACATTTCTCGTTTCCTACGACTGGCGCTGGACCTCGAGCGCCCTCTATATACAAGTTTCGTAACAATGTAAAAGGTAGATGAAGCATACTACTAATGTTGGTAGGTATTTGGTTGTTTTAATCTTCCATTGATAACGCTGTTTTTGTGAAGGTAATTTTTTTACATCACTACGACAGGTATGATTGCTTTTTAACTAAGAAGAGTGTTAACAGGAAAAGAGATTATGTGTGCGTGTGTGTATACACACGCACGGAAATATTTCTTCCTCTATAAAATCAAATCATTTTGTCATTAGATTAAATCTGTGGCTTGGTATTAGAAGTGCCTAAGTCATTTTCTTCAAAAATGACTTTGTTTGCTTATGTATCTTTCAAAAATATTATTTTCAACGTAAGAAGTACCTAAGTCTGTCCAATGGTTTAAAAGTGTTTTCTAAACCATTGTACAGACTTGGGTACTTCTTACATTGAAAATAATATTTGTTAAAGAGACATAAGCAAACAAAGACATTTTAAAAAAAATGACTTAGGCACTTCTTCTACCAAGCCCCAGAAATACTTTCGGTGAAAAAATTGTCCTTAAATCTCAATGAGTTTTAACAAATGCGCGACCCTAGATGAACGATTTACTAAAAAACTTAAGTTATTTTTCATTTCTACTTTTCAACAATCAAGCTTTTTTTCTAATTATGAATATATATTTGTATAAAACTCACCTTTTTAACCATGGCATTTGTCACTATATGGAGGTTTGTTCTGTTTTCCGCTGGAACAAGATATGCTTTAGCAGTACTGCATCTTTGCCCCTTTCTCAGTGTGGCTTGAAAGTCGAAGATTCCTTTAAATGAATTTTATGAAAAGATACTGAATGTCGATATAAAATAACTGTGAGAGTTTATAACATGCTGCAACTAAATGTATGCTCATATAGTTGAGACCCTTGTAGATTTATTAATATTGTTTTCATTCATTCTTACAAGATCAGAAACCTAGTTGAGGCAATTACTTTTAGCTATAAAAACATTTTACATCATAAAGTTCTTTAAATACCATGCATCTTCTAAGCCATTATTCATTTTTTAAGCCCCTGCCGAAATGAATATCAGCTGACAGTATTTAAAATCATACCAGAAAAAATTGCTTTTATGAACTGACTGATGATGAATTGGTCTGAAACCCTTAGGGAATATAATTGTTCTCTTTTCTATCACTTTCTTTAAATAATCTTCTATTTCATAAAAGTTAGTTCTGAAGTTTGCTTATGTTTTACATTAAGATGCGAAACTAAATACTGTTTACATTAAGTTTAAAAAGACGTTCTAAATGCCCAATTTCAAACAACCCAATCATTTCAAATACATTATTCTTGCCAGAAAAGAGTATTAACATATTCTCTTTTAACATAGATGCATTAACCATATAAGCTAATCTTGTAGGTCTCTTAATATATATATATATATATATATATATATATATATATATATATATATATATATATATATATATATATATATATATATATATATATATATATATATATATATATAAGAATGGATGTATGTGTGTATGCTCCAGCATCACTCTGGAACGCCTGGATCAATTTCAATCAAACTTGGTACACATATGACTTACAATCTGGGAAGAAACACTATAGGGGGGTAAGACACCCCTAGCACCCCTAGGGGGGAAGGAGTGCAAAAATAATCGAAAACGACTGATGTTATTGTCAAATTCATAGTTTTCGGGGTCACTGAGACGAATAGTGACACTCCCGATGCCGTTTAAGGGCAAGTTTAGCCCCATCATTCGGGGGGAAAGGGCGGGAGAAGGAATGAAAAATAAAATGTCAAAAATGACCTATAGTAGTGTCGAATCGATATTTTTCGAGGTCGCTGAGATAAATAGTGACACTCTCGATGCCGTTTAAGTACAAGTTCAGCCCCCATCAGCATTGGGGGGGGGGAGTAGAGGGGGCAAGAAGGGGTGAAAAATAAAATGTCCAAAATGACCAAGATTAGTGTCATATCCATAGTTTTGGGAGCCACTGAGAAGAATGGTGGCACTCCTGATGCCGTTTAAGTGAAAGTTCAGCCCCCTATCAGTATTGGAGGAGGAAGGGGGAAAAAATAAAATGTCCCAAGTGACCGAGAGTAGTGTCAAATACATAGTTTTCGGTGTCGCTGAGACGAATAGTACACTGCTGATGCCGTTTAAGTGCAAGTTAAGCCCCCCCCCATAAGCATTGAAGAAGGAAGGGGGGAAAATAAAATGTCCGAAATGACCGATAATAGTGTAGATTCGATATTCATCGATGTCAGTGAGATTAATAGTGTAGATTCGATATTCATCGATGTCACTGAGATTAATAGTGACACTCTCGATGCCGTTTAAGTGCAATTTCAGCCTACATCAGCACAGGGGGGGCGGGGAGAAGGAGCGAAAAACAAAATGTCCAAAATGACCGAGAGTAGTGTCGAATCCATAGTTTTGGGGGTCGCGGAGTTGAATTGGGGAAACTAAAAATGCTGTTTATAATCAAATTTTTAGTTAAATTAATATTATACTATAATACCTGCAAATAAATTTCTTAGATTTTATAATATAGATAGAATTCATTCCTTTTCCTGCCTAATAAATAATTGGGATAAATAAATACCCGGGCAGCGCCGGGTAATTATAAGCTAGTGTTTAGCATAAAGCTGGCCCTGAGTTAAACAATACTTAAAAGAAAGCACAACTTTATTTTATTTTCTATTATTTTATTTTTATTATTTATTTATTTATTTATTTTTTTGCTTTTGCTGCGAATGGAATACCAATTAATCTTAGTTAAAAGATATATACCTGTCTGCACAGCTGCGTTGGAGTCCACAAACGGGTATCCCATTTCATTTAGAGCTTCATGTAGAAATGGTTTTAGTACAGGTGTGAACCTGGGTTTTTCCACAGTCTGAGGACCACCTTTATTGTGAAAACCTAATTATATGAAAGATTAGCAAAAGTTTAAAAATAAAAGGAGCCTTTTCTTTCCATATTTAACTGCAAAATAGGATTTTCTTATTTTTTAATAAAAATGTAGGCAATTAATTACATTAAAACAATAAATTGTTAGACATGTATTGTTAATCCTTGTTATTATTTAACATATATATATATATATATATATATATATATATATATATATATATATATATATATATATATATATATATATATATATATATATATATATATATTTATATATATATATATATATATATATATATATATATATATATTTATATATATATATATATATATATATATATATATATATTTATATATATATATATATATATATATATATATATATATATATATATCTATATATATATATATATATATTTATATATATACCCAACAAACACAGAGGCATCGGGCCGGGGTCGGAAGGTTCCGGCCAGTCGATTTCACCACTGCCGGGCCGGCGCATTAGGTCAGTATCGTTTCCGTCACGGCTGTGTCCTCTCGCCCGCGACTACCCCGTCGACTGCTGGGCCACTTCCGGTAGGTTTCGAGCCATCGTTCATCCGACTGCGAACCGTTAGGCAGCCGCGATTAAGCCATCGATGCGGACAGATAGCCGGAACGTAACCGGAGGTTGACGGGCCGGTTACGGGAGCAATAATTGGTGTCGACATACCGTCATCTACCCATCTCGTAAACAGCAATGTGCCGTAGGTCCGGGCATGATGCCAGCATTCTACCAGAATCGGACCGCCGGCAGTTTTTCAAAGTTTTGTGTAGGACCCTTTTGTTTATATGCTTTTTATTATTATTTATTTCATTGACGATTAACCTCTGATATCAACCCTTTCACTTTTATTATTTTTTTTGCCTTCATATTTCTAGTATTCTTTCCAGTTTTGCCTTATGTATTTTTAGGTATTACCAAATACTGATCTTTGTTATTACCTAAAAATTTACTTGTTAGAACAAAACCTCATTTTGTATTAAGATACATTTACCCAAATTTGAAAGTTAAGATAACATTAATACCAACCATTAAATCTAAATCATCTTTCCATTCGATCTAAGGTTCCAGTTTGTTTTTTTTTTAATTTAGAATGAGATTATAGTATGTAAAACAGTACGACTTTAATAATTAACCCAAAAAATTTGTACTTCCCCAGTATAAAATTTATTAACATAATTTGATAATTTTATAAACATAAATTTGATACATTCATTTTCAAACCTCTGATATGTAATGAGTAATGTGTAGTGTGTATGATGAAACCCATCTTTGTGAGCTTGTGAAAACTTGCTCAGAAGAATTTATTTAAATTATTTTTTGGTGTAGAGTTAATAAATGCTCTACAGATAAGAAAATTATTTTTTGCATAGTTTTGTGAATTAAAGAGTAATTCATTAAATTCTTATAAGTCATTTTTAAAAAATATTTTCTTTTATATTATATTGGACATTCACTATCCAACACTTGATAGTACTATTTTTGAGAAATAGTACTATGATAGTAATATTTCTCAAAAATAGTACTATGATAGTAATATCTTCTATTGCAATTTTGAGAATTAATTATAGAAACATGTTTTTAAATACAGAAAAGAGCTGGTTTAAAGTAAAAATAGTTTATTTAGAAAGTACATAGCACATTTACACAATTTCTATAAAACAGGATCCTTTCGCTGTACCTCTGGCTCCATCTTTACAGCATCTAGGGGGAAAAAAAGAAAGAGAAAATCAGTTCATAAATTTATGTGAAAGGAAAATGACTCCCATCCCCTGATATAATTTATTAATCAAAAGAAGAATTTATTTAAATTATTTTTTGATGTAGAGTTAGTAAATGCTCTGCAGATAAGAAAATTATTTTTTGCATAGTTTAGTACATTAAAGGGTAATTTATTGTTGTAAAAATAGTTGATTGTTGAAAGTAGTTGAAAAAATTCATTGTTGATAAAGTAGAATTAAATAAATCCAATTAGGAAATATAAATTCTGAGACAGGGGTTTAAAAAAACTTGAGTGCAGTTTTAAATCTGTTGTCATTTTATTGATAACTACTTCCAAGAAGTAAATTCCTACCACATTTTTTTTGTAAAACCAATTACATACTGTGAAAACTACATCATGTAATAAATATTTACTTCATTAAATAAATATACTAATAGAAAATAGTTATAAAATATTAGTTAAAGAGTATTCCCCTTTTCACTAAATTTCTCTCTGTACAGTAGAAAATCCAACCATGTCGATTAATTTGTTATTATAGATATAAATAAAATAGAGTAGATTACCTTGATAAGAGTACAATAATAAGTTTTTAATGTTGAGCATAATTTCAGCTCAACATTGAAAGCTGAATCAGAGACTTGTCTCGAATGACACCAAAATTTCCTCTTCACTATTGACAATAATGCTGTTGAAAGTAGAGAAACACAAAAATAAAGATTGAATGCTACGTAAAACATTAGCATACAAAATCTTAAATTTCTAAATTTGATTACAACATGCCATAGAGAGCATTAATACAGATGCTGGGTCAGATTTAGAAATTTAAGATTTTATATAGTATTCAATCTTCATTCTTGTGTTTCTTTACTTTCAATGTGAGAGTGATTCTCGATAGTGAAGAGAAAATTTTGTTGTCATTCTAAACAAGTCTCTCAGTCAGCTTTCAATTATTGTACTCTATCAAGGCATTCTAATCTACTTTATTTATATCTGTAATAACTAATCATATAATTGACAGGATTGAATGTCTTACTGTACTCAGAAATTTAGTGAAAAGGGTGAATACTCTTTAACAACTAATCTATTACTATAATAATGAATAAAGTAAACATTTATTATATGATGTAGCTTTCACAGTAATTGGTTTTACAAAAATTGTGGTAGAAAGTAATTTGGGATACTAACTTCTGCATAGTATTTTAATAGAGCATATCTTTTGTTACTTAATTGTCAAATTATGGTGGAGATCTGAGTATAAAATATTTTTTATTTGTGAGCAGCTGTTATTAGGGATAACCACAGTAAAAAATTATTCAAAATATACTATTTAGATTCAGTAATTACTAAACAATTGTTATGATATATTGTTTGATTAGTCTAGGTTAATTTGAAAAATGAGGTGGGTAATATTGACTAGCTGTCAATGTTGAGTGAAATGGCATAGATTATATTATAAAGCGTGAAGAAACACTTCGACTTTTTGAACCAAGCTTCTAACCCAAATTTAAATTTTTTAAAAAATATTTTGCTAATGAGAGTATTTTCACAGATCTTAACAATGGAATAGAAAACCCGTATAGTCAACAAATTCATGGATAAACGATTCAGTTCTAAAAGCAAAAAGCCTGGTTTCTGTATACTGTTGTAACATGATTATTATAAAAGTATACAGAAACCAGGCCTTTTGCTTTTAGGGCTGCATCTTTTATCCATGACTTAGTTGACAATACAGGTGTTATGTTCCATTCTTTAGATCCATGAAAATATTTTCAATTTTAAAAGTTTTATTAAAATTTTTTTTAAATTCTGGTTAGAAGTTCGGTTTGAAAAGTTAAAAGTATTTTATTGCACTTTGTAAAATAATCTATGCTACTGCACTCAACATTGACAGCCAGTCAATCTTTGTATGCTTGCATCATTTTTCAACTTAATTTAGATAAACCAAATAATACACCATAAAAAAAACCTACACACTTGCAAACATAACGTTATTATAGTCAACAATTGTTTAATAATTAACTGAACCTAAATAATATATTTTGGAATATTTTTTTACTGCCCTTATCCTTACACTTTATAATAACAGCTGCTCACAAAAATATATTTTATGTGACAGATCTCCACCAAAATTTGACAATGAAATAATAAAAAAATTAAATACTAGGCAGAAGTTAGTATTCCAAATGACATTCAACTACCTATTAGCTCATCAACGAATAATCTAATACATCTAAAAGCAATATTATTATTATTATTACTTCTGTAAGGAATTATGAATGAACCTCTAACTACTTCTCATGGAATTCTGATAATTAAATTAAAAAATTTTTAACATTAACTATCAAGAGTAAAATAACCCTTGGCATTTTATATCTTTATAATATAAAAATATAAAATTTTTTTTGGTAAGCAGTTATGATAAAAGACTTTCACAAGAGTCCCGGTTAACTGAAGTCCCTGAACTGCACTTTCAGACATACCTAATACTTTAATAACAGGCTTGCAAGTTAAAAATAAAATGAATAAAGGAAATCAATATCAATCCACAAATTACTGCAACCAAAGTTTATGAGAATGTTCGGATTAGCGTATAAAATATACAAAGAGAAATTTGAAAATTTGAGTTGTTTATTAATTAAGAATTATGTAATAAAAATATTTTTTTATTTTTTTTCATAGAAAAATTCAAATTTAAAGTACAAAAAATAAATTTTAAAAAAATATATTCACAACTTTGTGATTTTGCCCACAAGTTCACTGCTGAAAAAAAAGGATATCTAGAGAATTAAAAAAAAAAAATGGGTTCAGTGAGGTTAAAATCAACTTACAGATTATGAATCGAGCACACTGCCAAGTGAGTTGTGGAATCTTTTCATGGAAATCACAATGAGGTGAAGATGGATTTCAGTTTCAGAATTCTGTAAAGAAACCAATATTTTCTTATAATGCCATTAATAAAAATTAGAGTGATTTGTGACACCAAGAAGCATTGAAAAGCAGAGTTCACTATTTATTTATTTATTTTACAAATGCCACACACTACCAAAAATAGCACCTATGCCATCAGTGCACGTGCTCTCCAATACTTCTCAACAAGATCAGTAAAACGTTTTAGTGCAGAGCACTCGTCTATTTGCTTATCAGTGAAATAAAAAAGGTAGTATGACCCCCTTACATGGTCGTAGCGTGCTTCTAACATTTGGGACGGATACAAATTGAATTCAGCTAGGGTCCTTCTCAGCGCATTGACTACCGATCGATCCTTAAAATTTGAAATATGATTTTTTGAAATTGAGTAACAATAGAATTGGTTTGAGTAGTATTCAAAAAGTTATACAATGAGGAAAATAAATGTAATATAAATAAAAGAAGAAAAAAAAAGTAGCATTGAATTTTTGTTATGGATCATATCATTGTTAAAAACTATGTTAGGGCTAAAGACATAATCGGTATTTTCAGTGTCAGTTTGAAAAAAATGGGAAAAAACCAACTTTCTTAAAAGTTTTCTACAATTTTCTGATTTAACTGAACTTCTATTAACATTTTAATTTATTTCAAGTTAAGTTGGGGGGGGGGGCACATCTATGCTTTGGACCAGTAAGTTCTTATTTATTTTTGTATTGAAAAGTAGAGTTCTTTATAAACTTGCTTATCACTAAAATAAAAAAGGGGAATATGACCCCTTTACATATAACTTTGGGCTAAGTTTTTATTTATTTTGAACAGTATGAATAAGGATTTTTCCGATGACACAAAAGTTTACCTAAAGTTTTAATAACAATCTAACATACATGATGTTATCTAAATAAAAGTTCTCATCCTTGTTGGGTTCTTGAAGATTTTAAAGCTGAAACTGAGAAATAAAATTATATAAATGCACAATGACCAATAATTTAATAACTTAGGGATGAAAAATGGAATAACCTTTTGCATCTATATATGATTAAGCAATAACAAAAAATAAAAACAATTATAATCATTAATATTCACATTTATACTGATATGTGCATGAGTATTTTGCATCCTTTACGCACTCATGCATACTACATGATGGGGCATAAATCAGAATTATATGGTTTGTTGTGTTAAAAGTATGCATGATCTATAAGTATAAAATCAATAAAGTTCTGTCAGAATTTATAAAAATTATAGCATGAAATTGAACCTTCTTAGTTGGTATTGTGAAGTGTATATAAATATCCATAATATGCTAAATTTTTTGTTTCTTAATATAAAGCCCAAGTTAACATACAGGCAAAATGTTTGCAATGCTGGATATATTATATTAAAAACATAAATAATGTTGTAAATTTAAAAAAAGTTTCATTGTAATAGTATAGCTGTTTTATGGATGAAGTTCTATGTAATGTAATATAAGAAATTGTAAGTAATTAAGAATGTCTGTTAAGTAATATTATGTTTATGTAAAGGTTTAATATATGGTAATTTAAAAGTTTTTTCCCCTCTCTTATGGTATGGCTCCTGTACAGTGATTCGCAATAAATATTTTGAAGATAAATAGTAACTTTCTTTATTTTATAATTTTCTGCTCTGGTTGACTGGAGGTTGAGAAAGGAACAAAGTCTGTATGTTTAAAGAGAATACTTTGATAGACATAATTATTCTAAGCATTCAAATATTTACTATATAATATACTACAAAATATCATTGATTCAGAACTATAATGAAAGGCCTTTTTTTTTTTGGTTAATAATAAAATGCTGTCTATATTACCATTAAAAACATGAATAATGTATTTGGATAGCAGTCAAAATTATAGCACCATTGACTCTTTTTTAAAAATTTTTAGTATTTCAGATCTGGTATTATGAAATACATCAAATGTTCAAATGTTTTGATTATCTCATGGATTTCGTAGGCATTCCTGAAAAGAAAATTTTAATGTTCATACAAACTGATGAAAAAAAAAGTTAGGTTAGAAAGAAATTGTAGTGGATTTTATAAACAGATTAAGAACATCCTACTGTCATATTAAGTCTTTTTTTGTTATTTTTTTTTACCAATTTCATTGTACTTATTTATTTTAAAACTTTTTTCATGCTACTAATTGTGTGGAAAAATATTTTTCTCTTACTTTAGGGAATACTGCATTTATATATCAATAATAATTGAAAATATCAATATATTCAATAGTTATATACATTATATATCAACAATTTTTAATATAAATAATATAACCACAAGTAATATTGGTTGCTTTTGACATTCTTTTAATTTAACAATCCTCTCAACTGCTTGTGTGTGACAAGGGGGAGTTCTTAATTTGAGTTGGGATGTTTGTTTATAGGCTTATGAGCTAATTCAGTGAATGAATGAATGAATTTTTGAGTAAAATATCATAGAAACAAATGTCAATTACATTAAATTACATCATATGGATCATAATTATATTGTGCAATAATTTAATAATTATTAAAATTTAGATATCAAACTAATATTTCATTGATTTATCATACAATACATTGAACAGGAAGAAAACTATCAAAGAAAATGTATAATGATGAACAAACCATTTACTTCCTTTGTCCATCTAAAATATTAACTGAAACACGAATCATCCGAACTGAATCCGAAACAAAATGTTTTTATTTATACATACGAAAGTGCTCGTAAATGCCATAAGTATTGCTAATATAAGTATTAGTATTGCTAATTCAATACACTCAGTTCAGTAGAATTTGATCTAAAATACGGTCAATTCATATTATAACTTGGATTAAAACACTATCTTATAACAGTAATAGAATAATGTTCACTATGTAAGGGTGTTAAATAAAATTTAAAGGCAATAATTTAAGACTAACGAATGAAACTTACTTGTGGATTAATTTCAGCAAACTTGTCTTGTAAGCAATCTTTAATGGCGCCTTTTCAATCACGTGCAACTGAATGTCCAATCAGATGACACTAGTGCATTGTAGTATCACGAGGCGAAAAAAAGGATGTTTTGAAATTTCATTATGCTATAGCTTTCAAAAGCTGCCTTTTGGTATTGAATATAAAATTTTATTGCTCTACTGAAATATTTTTCAGGTGCTTCAAAATAGATATTTTTGTGAAAAGAGATAAAATTCTTTTTTTCTGTTTATTTTATGGTATATTAAATTAATAATATATATTTTTTGTAAATAAAATATTCAAAATATTTTTACAGGAAACTTAGGTATTTCTAAGTATTTCTAATTTTTAGATGTCATTACAGAACAACTGATTTTGTAGAATTTCGCAATTTTCATCATCTTAATTTTGCAGTAGTATATTCTTATAATACACATTGGAATGAAAAAAACAATTTTTAATTAACGGACCTTAGTTAAAATAAACAAATCACATTTATTTAAAAAAATATTAATGCAATGTCTTTAAAGGCAAAGTGTTATTTTGAAATAAACATTCATATTTTTCAAAAGTCCATAGTAATCATACATGGTATGCTTTACTTATTTCACTGACACATTGAATTGCTTTCTGTTTGTCATCAGAAATATGCCTCTTCATAGGAAGTCCTGTTACTTTAACATCATTCCATTCAATCATATCAATATAATCCTTGGCATCAAAGTTTATACGTTGAAATAAAAACTTTTTGATGCCACCTTCATTTTCAGCCCTTGCTTTTAGATTTCCGGGGTGCTGGTGTGGGGCGTTCGTTTTTGCTTCCCATGCTTCAGTCCTCGGTTCGATCCTGCAAAGTGCAGTTCTGTTATCTGTACTCACGGATGTTCAAACCTGCCAATTTAATTTATTAAATATAACTTACTTATTATTTTAAACTTAATTGCCTTATTTTTTATTTCTAACATTTATTTAAACTAATTTTTTGGCCTTTTTTTTCTTATTGTAAATATTATTTCTCGTATCCTGATTCAATTACAAAAAAAAACAATGTAATATATATTCTTCAATGTACGTACTGAGGATAAAGGGTCTTATTTTTTGATATTTTTTGGTGTCTCATGACATCTACTGTCTATGTCTCTGACATTACATTACATTAATATTTTTCTAAATATGTGTGATTTGTTTATTTTAACTAAGGTCTGTAAATTTAAAATTCTTTTTCTTTCATTCAAATTTGTATTATAAGAATATGTTACTGTAAAATTAATACGATGAAATTCGAGAAAAAATTCTACAAAATCAGTTGTTTTATAATGGCATCTAACAATTAGAAATACTTAGAATATGTAAATTTCCTGAAAAATATATTTTGAATATTTTATCTACAAAAATATATATTATTATTTTAATATACTATAGAAGAAATTTTAAAAAATACAAATTTTATCACTATTTCCTCTCTTATAAATAAAGAGTGGTGAAACAAGGACCCATTTTTAAGTAGATATTTAATTTCTCCAGTAATATATAAAAATAAACAATGAAACTAATTTTCATCTGTTTTTATAAGCTTCTAGGGAGTTAAAAACATACACACAGAATACAATCTTTACATACAAGAAAAATTATGTGAATTTTCACATAATACAATTATACAATTTCACATAATACTTTTCACATAATACAATCTTTACATACAAGGAAAATTATGGGAATTTTCCGCGTAAAAGAAGTTTCACAACAATGAAATAAATATTTTTGAAAAGTCTGTTAAATTTAATCTTCGCCTTCCCTTTCAAATCCATAATTCTGATGCAGATATCTGTTACTTGTGGTTACGAATCGGAGGTGCAGTTCCGGGACGATACAGGGAAAACGGTTTTGGTGCGATTCATATCAACCCATAACAGGCCCTGAAACACGTAAACGGAAAGCGTTTCCCCTTCGGAGGTTCGTAAACAACCCGCCAGTGGCCCGACAAAATTCTCCCGTACTTGTCGTTCAACCGGTGCCTCCAGCACTGGCCCGATAAGCTGCCGTCAGTCCTGTGTTTGTTGGGTATATATATATATATATATATTTATATATATATATATATATATATATATATGTATATATATATATATATATATATATATATATATATATATATATATATATATATATATATATATATATATATATATATATATATATATTTATATATATATATATATTATATATTACATATATACGTATATTCATGTACTATTCCATAAGTATTGCGATATTTAAAACTATTTCCGTTCGAAGGAACTTAACTTCGGTTTTGGAAGTTTAACATGTATCAATTAAGATTCTTAAAATTAATTTAGATGAGTTTCAGATCGTTAGAAAAACATACCGAATGTATTAAATTTTTGAAGTTTTTGAAGGCCGCATATTTCTGCAGAAAAATACTGCAGGAGTATTAAACCTATAATTCATGGACAATAGAAGATTGGGTAAGGCTTAAGGGGTTGAGATCAATCGCTCTTCAAATTTTTCCAATTGAATGGGCTCACCTGGGTTAGGTGCTTGGTCCGGTAGTGTTTTCTGTCAAATTGCATTGTACCAACTTTTAAATTCGGAGGAGGCTCTATCATGATCTGAGCCTGTTTCTTCTGAGAAGCCTTGAATCCTTTGATTTTTTTCCTTCAGATATGAATTCTGAGAGTTTTATAAACACTGCAGATTATAGCGGCTGCCTTGCAATGGGCAAAATGTACCAAATGGTTCCAAAGTACCGTGGTGGCCATTTGGAACAGACTCTTGTTATTTTCAACATGAGTTTTGCCGCACTCTGAGATCTGTCGGTTCCTGGTTTGAAGAATAAAACATATAAAAATTAGAATGCCCGTCTAAGAATCCCGTTCTCAGTCCTATATAACACTTATGGGACGTACTAGAACGTAGATTTATTCTCCAATTGTAAACGTCCTCTACTGAGAGCACTCCTGGCGCTTTAATCGAGGAATGAAGACAAATCTCAGAGGGTCCATGCTAGAAATGGGTCAAAAGCATGTCCATAACAGTCGAGATAGTCATTGCAACCAAAGGTGGTCCACATTTATTTTTTGATATAAATATTCATTTGCTATATTCATGTATGTGTCAAATTACTTTTGCACATATAATGTACTTATGTTTATGTCCTCCCTTTATACTCACGATTGCCGAAGTCCACAAGGAAAATACACGCATTTAGCTGAAAAATGACTCTATTTAAAATTAATAGAAGTAAAGATTTTTTTAAATATTACCATTTGCCAAATACTCTTTATCCTTATTATCTTCTAGTTTCAAAAAATACGGAAAAACATCTTTGTAGCTCCAACCCTTGGCACCTAATGCGGCCCAGTCGTCAAAATTGTTTCGGTTACCTCTGACATATACATTATCACCCATAGAACTTGAACCACCAAGCATTTTACCACTTGGCCATGGAAATTCCTAGAGAAAAAGTATTTGTATGTTATAATAAGTATTTTACGTCCTTTTAACTTAAGTCAGATTGTAGGCTTTTCGAAATAATTTTAATCATTGCTTGACTTCGTCATTGTATGATGTCCGAATTCAGATACTATAAAGCAAAACACGAGAATTGGTCAAGTAATTTAGAGTGTTTGGATAAGGACTTAGATCTGATTTACAGTTGCCTCTAAAGGATATTCTGAGCAGTTATTTAGTAGTAGCATGTTACTGCTCAGTTTAAATCTTTTTTTGAGCGAGCAACATGCTGGAATCTCATGCTACAGTTCGAAGGATTTTAAAAACTGTATAGATAACAAGTTCAAAAAGGAATAAAACAAATGTGAATGCTGTTAGTTTTTTCCACTCTTTTAAAAAAATGAGGAGTCTAGTTTCAAAATCAACTACATCCCTATTTTGGTCATTTTTAGTTTTAAGTCCAGGGTGATATAAGGGGGAAAATATATAAGATCCAAAACCAACGACACCATGCAGATCTTTATGCTAAAGTAAGGAGTTGGTTTCAAAACGAATTAAGTCATTGAATGAGTTTCAAACCACACAACATCTGACAAGGCCCACGGCGCGTATATCTTGCGCATCAGCTGACATTGCTCTGTTGTTATCATTGCCGCACTATTACTCGTTGTGATTAATCCTGGCCTATTTCTATAGTTAATAATTGTAAAAAGTGATGTGATTGTTTTGCGAGTTTTCCGTGTATAAAGATGGAAATACATCCTACTGAAAATTGACTCTGATTTGGTGGTGTAAAAATTACGGTTTTAACTAATTGCTTATAACACTTTAGTTTTTTCTATTTTGTTTAGTTTTTGTAATTTTAAAATTAAAAACTTTAAAAATAACATCTTTTTGAAATTTTATTTTCAAAACCAACTAATTCCATGAAGGTTATTTTCAAAATGGACTACATCACTGAAAAATCTTAAAGTTGGTTGCAAAAACAACTACATCCAACAGGTTTAAATCAAAACCAACTACATCAAGATTTAAATTGCTAATAATTTGAAAAATGAAAATGTGAGAGCATAGTTACTTCAGTGAATTGTGTACATATCTCAGACAAATCTAAAATATTACATATATTTATTTTTATTCATGAACTCAGTTAGCTATACAGTTTTTTGTGTTTCCTGAAAAGTTATATCAAAGTGATGTAGACCTTTTTGAAACTAGACGACTCAAATACTTTATGTTTGAACGAAGTGTCAGTTAAGTAGCTGAGTCTTGATAGACCCATTGGATGCATTTTCTTGAAAGTCCTTAGAAAATCTAACGTTTAAGTCTACAACTGTATAGTTCCTTTTAAATATGATGATACTAATTCAGTACAAGTTAGGGGATCGGCAGAAGGCGAAGCATTTAAATGTTAAAACCCTAATCAGGGATACATATTTTAATGAAAATTGAAACAGGAAACGCTAATTACCCAATCGTGGCTGATTTTCTTTTTTTTTTTTTTGGGGGGGGGGCGAAATCATTGGCGATATAAAATATAAAAAATAGGTTTATCGTAGGGAGCCTTTTAAAGTAATAGCAAAAAAAAAAGCAATCAAAATAAGGGAAGAAAAAGAAAATATTTTTATTTATTAATTTACATTGCAAATAAGATGGCGTGGTGGCCCAGTTGGCAAGAGCAGCGGGCCAGTGACCTGAACGTCCCTGAATAATTAGAACGTGATCTCGGTATCAGCTGCGGCTGGAGGGTTAACTTTGAAATTGAATTACTTAACTAAAAGACTAAATTAGAATCATAAAAGCTTGTGAATGAGGAAATAGGATTAAGACGAAAAGGAAAATTTTGAAATAAGTATTTTCTGTTTTGTAATAGCGAGAGATAAAATTATAAAATCACACCTTTCTTTTCAAATGCACTTGATGGTGGTAATATGATAGTAAGTGGTAATATGCAGCAATGAAATACCTGCCACAACGACATTTAAGCACTGAATCTATGTTCTTACGGTTCTCTAGGTTAAATAGTCCAACGATTCAGTTATAACCTTACCTTTAGCTCAACCATAGAAACTTTTCATTGAGAGTGAAATATTTTGCTATCACAGTATGAGAAATCTTCTTACCCTGTTTACCAATCCTCTGCCGGTATATTTCTGTGGTACAGTTCGGTACTTCCAATCAACTTTGGTGAACCAGGTACCAACAGAAAATGCTGGTATTTCAGTGAACAACGGTGGTTTGGCGCCGGCTTCTAGAAGTAATACATTGACACAAGGCACTTCAGACAGCCGGTTTGCCAGCACGGAACCGGCAGTTCCCCCACCAACTGAAATTAAATTTTGACATAAATATTCTGTGTTAGGAAAAAACCTTCACAGACTCGTTTGTGCTACCTATGGTAGAAAAACGAGTTTTGATGCAACATGTGTAGAACACAGTCAGATGCAGTAGAAAAGGGCTTGATAGTATTCTCATAGAGAGGTTATTTGCAAAGGAGGTAGACATACATCTGTCATACGTAGACATAGTCGTTGAAAATTCCCTTCTAAAACATCACTTTCATGAGGCTATTTCCCACAAAATAACGAATTAAATCAAAAACCCTTGGTGTGTATTTAAAATCTCTATCTCAGGTTTTTAACACTTTCATTATAGCTAAATTCATTTTTTGTTATTCTTCCCCTTAAATATACTTCGAGATCTCATGCACATAAAGATTCGATCAGAGTAATAAAAAAATTTTAGATAATATTTCTGTGTAGCTACAACAGAATTTTGGTTTTTCCGAAGTCACAAAAGTATGGCACAGTGCCCGTTATTTCAAAACTTAAACAAATAATTATTATCGCCGTTGACTGGATTTTAGAAAATTAGAGCAGCAGTATTTTTGAAACTAAAGCATACTGCATGTTGCGGTCTTCACTGATAAAATACGTTTTGAAACGCGAAGCTTGTACGCTTAAAAGTAAATGTGTTTTCAACTGATAGTTACGATGAAAAGCAACACAGATTTCCATACTACTACGAAAAACATAACTGCTAGGACAAAGAAATTTGTTTTTAAGGCGTTACGTCAGTACACATCGCAGATCTTTCATCCCACTGTACAGCATCGGAGAATTTACCTCTCAGTATTACTGCATTACGGGACCGATCATTTAGCCAAATGGGACTCCGACCCTTGTGGTACTAATTCGAAACAGAAGCCGCACCTTCATCGCCCATAGCCTTCGGGACGTCATCTGATGTTGCTGTAGGTCAAGAGGCATAAGCAACAACAACACTGTAATAAGAGATTTAGCAAATGCATGCATTTAGAGTTTTTCATTGCAACGCTCTTGACTTTTTAAAAATCCTTTTACTTTAATTTTTTTGAAAAGACAATTTTAATTTTGTAGCGAGACATTAATAATGGAATGCCTGAAGAAAATTAACTATGGAAAATTTTTAAATTTTAAATGTTTTACTTTTTTGAATTTGAAAGTTTCTCTTCTTATGCAAAAAAAATTGCTTTTGCGAATAAAATAATAGGACAATCTCCAGTAGCTTAACAAAGGGAGAAGGTATCTGCGATTTCAACGATTGCACCATGCCTTGGGACACCGGCTGGATTTTTATGTGATTAGACAGATAAAGAGATCGTCAGTTAAAAAAAAATACCCTTTAAAATAATTCTACAGCTATATTATTATTTGTTCTAGGGCACTCTCTTTTGAAAGCGATGAAGAATGTTGCAACTAAAAAGTCCACATAAAAGTAATTAAAATGAAGCTCTCTCTCACCTATTATGTAATCATATTCTTTGTAAATCATCGTTGCTCCATCTGGTGAACGTCTTTGTCTTGCTAAAGATAGCAACAATAAGGGTAACAAAGTTGCTTTGTTGAGCGGTGATATAAATGGCCTCTGTGGAAACATGTTCATGATATAAAATATTTCAGAACTGCTGTTGGTAATTTAAAAAATAAAAGTTTGTGAAGTAGAACTGAAAAGGGAATTGAGGTCTAAATTGTCACGTGATCTATATTATCAGCCATTAGACTTGTTTACTTTTGATAACTTTGCAAATGCATGTATAATACCAGTGATTATGCATGAAGCAGGAAAAGGGAAATAAATCATGAGTTGTCTCAAAATTTGTTGATGCGTGATGAGCATCGAATTGTTAACTGCGGGCTAAAGTCGCTGATGCGTGGCACGTGGCTAAGAAAAAACATTTAACGGAGAATGAGAGTTTCTGAATATGACATACAGTTATGTGGGCTGTTTCCTTTTACCTTAAAAATTTCGGTTGAAAATAGTCGAATTTTTCCTCTTTATATCTAGGCAAAAGTAAAATTGATGGCTCAGGAAAACCAAATATTTTGTTGAAATCTTAGCCTACCATGAAAGATCTGAGCATTTAAAAAAATATCCAAATCGTTATTAAAAAGAATATTTTCTCCGTTTTCTTCTGTTCGTATCAATATCACGTTCTGTCGTCATTAACGGCTGAAAATTTTAGAATCTTAGACTGACTGCTTAATAAAGTAACGACTCTTTCTTGAAAATTAAACTTAAGATAACAGTATTTTACCTACAATTGGTTCTTGGAAAGTATTTATTTATTCCAACCCATTTCATATTTAGTCTTCAGGAAGGCATTACACAAAGCTCTACTGAATAACTCCTGTGGAGGTTTATTCAATAGTCGGGGAGTTACTTTATTCAAATAAAATAACTTTTCAGCAAATTTCCCATCTGTCAATATTTATTTACCATGAAACTGTAAGGCAGTGATGTATTTTAAAGTTTGTAGGAACAAAGCTGCTTTTACGCTTTGTTCTCATTCAAAACGCAAAAGCCATTCGATAGAAATCTACCGTCTTTAGTGAGTAGTAAATGAAAATAGCGTTTACTTACTCTGTACAATACACAAATTCTAACAGTTAGTTACTACCATGAGTATATTCTATCACTTTTCGCATTACTATTGTAGCAATAAAACAATTTTATTTGAGGGTTTGAGTTTTTCTATTTTTATGATATATGATTCTGAATCAATACGGTAGGTGCATTATTTTTCTTAAGGATTTGTTCTGTTCTGTCCTGTCCTTGCTTTTACATATCTTTGACTGAGAGATAAATGTCTATTATTTTTTAATGTTCTCCATTTCTTACAAATTTCTTACAAGTTCCATTTTTGTTAAATTAAACATTGGAATTTAAATTATGAAAAATTCGGTTAAGTATTTTTTATTTGTCTAAAGAGGCCTTTTAAATGAAAATATCCAGGGTGAGAATGAGGGGATTGGGGGAAGGGGGTCGCAGGATGCGCGGAAAACAATAAAGGGGGTCCCGGCCCGAAAAAGGTTGGAAAATACTGCTCTACACGGAAAACTTTCAACCTTTTCTGACAGTTCACGCGCTTTTGCCAAAGGAAATAAACACATTATGAAGAGAAAATTTCTCATAATTAATCTGAATTTATAACAATTAATTTCGATCATTCTGAGTTATGAAAATTATTTGGATAACAATCTATTATCATTTTTACGATTCTTTTGCTATGGATTCATGTTTTAAAAAACTTTAAGAATAAAACTAATTTCAAACTTAAATCTGTTGTTAAACTCAATACCTATAAACTAAAGTATGCATGTTCTTTCAATTTAAGACGATTTTAATGTCAAATTACATTAAACTTAATTCAAATTTCTAAATCTTTGCATAGATTTTGATCTAAATTAAGTTCAAATATATTTTTGTAAATTAAGTTGAAATTTCATTCAAGATGAAAAACCAGAAATTGATATAAATATTGATAAGGTTTGAGATTTATTTGTTGAATACGCATATATTTTTAAAAACTATGAGATAACAATTTGTGAAAAGATCTTAAAATAAAATAAGATGAAAAGTTAATTAGAACATATAGCATAGTCTGATTTTTCTTCAGTTCATATGAGTAATCTTTCCATGCTCTAATCTAATTTTTTTAACGCTGATTTGTCACAGGAGTGACAATATGGCTACTGGCATTGAAGTTCTCTTTCATAGGATGTAACTGCATCCTATGCTTCTTAAAAATAAATTTTCAAATATTCATCCCCGTTTCAAAACGGCTTTCTAAGCAATATCGAAATGGTAGGATTTTTCTAAATAATTTCATTCCAAAGAGTATTTATTTTAAAGGAAACTTAAAACATTGCGTCAAAACATTGTATACTTTTTCCTACTTGACGTCGCAGATTTATCAGTCGCCAAACGTGCAATTAATTTTCCTATCGGTATTTTACTAGTCACATATTATCAAATGCATATCTTTTTGATTCCGTTTTCTGTATTCGAAAATAGTAGTTTTTCTATCGCAATTTTTTGTACATGGCCTTAATTTGTTGCTGTCTGATGCTACAAAATTAAAATTGTTTTTGAAAAAAATTATATTTAAATTAAAAAGTGTTTTTAAAAGATGTTTTTTTCCATCGCAGGAAATAGAATTAAAAAATATGCACTTCCTAATCTGTGAGTAGAAACATAGGAAAACTATGACAGAAAGATCGAGAGAAAACGCTGCAATATATATAAGATATATCTTTATTTTGACACAGACAGATCTTAAATCATCATCGATTGCATTAATATTCAAAACAGAGACTTTTGTTGTTTTCTTATTTTTATTTTCTATCACGTTTTGATAAAGTTTCATTTTTAACAGAAATTCTATAATCCAAATACATTTTGTTGAACCCCTGGATACTCTTTCAGACAAAATATCGAGTCTTTTATCAAGTCAGACGCTTTTTCAGCAATCATCACAGTAGGGATGTTCGTGTTTCCTGTTGTGACGGCTGGCATTATAGAAGCATCGACAACTCGGAGGCTCTTGATATTTCTCACCCTGAAATATAACGAAGCTTAGTCATTCGAGGAATCCGCTCATGTATTTTAATTGCGAAATAGCACTGTCGTAACCTGCAAAGTTGTACTGTTAGTCGTAATTTCCTTTCATTACTGTAGGATTCCTTATCAACTAACAACTGGAAAGTTTAACTCCAGTAAACAAACTGAATTGATCAATGAATTCTGTAACTTTCAAGATTGCTTTAATTCACCATTTCAATAATCTAGGGGTTATTTGATTTAGGGTGAATTCTGCGATTTCCTAACAAGTTTTATTCCCGTTGAATTTAGCACACAATATATTCATGGCAATAGATTTTGAGTTAAGTTAATTTGTTCAATAAACTTTCACGTTTAAAGTTTTAACAATTAGATATAAATTCGAGAACTTGAGTATACATACTTCTTAGGAATGTCATTGAAATTAAAACTGTCTCTCATGACTGGGATTGTTCATTACATAGAAAACTGACCACAAAGTTTGGAGACCAATGCCTAAATGTGTTGGTTATACTATACTTTACAAATACAGTGGAAAAATAGCTTTTCACATACCCTGTCTCAATATATTTGAGTGCAAAGCTTAAAATTTTAGTGAATGATTGGTGGCATTTACAGCTGCAGTGTAACGATTAACACAGCGATTGCACTTGTGATTAGCTTAATGGCAGCAGTTAATTTTATATTATATTGACAAAGCCACCACACAAAAACATTGAAATAGGTACTAGGCTTCTAATAATAAAGGCTTACTCGATGCTCTAGTCATACGTCAGGTGAGAGTCACCATGCTAGTTCAATCCGGCATAGCGACAACACATTGTTAAGTTAGAATAATTTAAATCAAAATCAAAATATGCTTCTAAGCATGGTACGTGGCATTTAATATTGTATGGTACAGAAAGACTAAAGGCTTGCATAAAAGCCCTTCTTATATGCTGCTAACAGAATGAAAAAAAACCTCTGGTTTACTGAAGAATAAAAGAATTGGAAATTGAATGAATGGAATATGCTCTGATGTAATATGTATATGTTATCACTGTTCCATTTTGGAAGTTTTGATTCATGTTACAGAAATTCCGACACCCCATTAAAGTTATCCTTATTTTTGATAATAACTTTAATGGGGATGAAATTATGATAAGCAATGTAGTAGTTTTAATGGATCCTTCTGGAGGAGATGAATTTTCCCACTTTACAATAATACTCCAAGTCATAGTAATGTCCTGTGTTATTATTTTGGGAAGCTCTTCATTGCTAATTCAGTTATATTTATCCCTGGATTTTATACTGTTTTAAGGTTTATCAGAGGTTGAAAGGGGCATCGGCTAAATTGATCCTCCAAAATCAAATTGCAAGTACTGGCAGAAACCACCAAAGAAATTAAAGGAGTTAAATTATTACACATCTTGGTGAATATATAACCAATTGAATTTTAAATTATTCCACCATTTCTTTGCAATTGATGGTCTAATTTTCTATGTGCTCTAAACAATGAAGTTTTTCTCCCATTGTTACTGTATTCATTCTTCTGTGAAGAGAATTTTACAAAGAAAAATAATGACATTCTAGATTTAAATCCCTATATGACAAAATTAGAAATTATGCTAATCTGGAAAGGTTTTAAGATAATTTTTAATATTTTGGTAGTGTATTACTGACAGGATATTATTGTAACTATCACATTATTAAACAAGGTTCTATATATATCTATGTTTGGTAACTAATACCAGAATTTTTAAAAAGCGTTACAATCTCTAGATTCTCTGAATTTACAGTAAAACGCTACTATAGTCGTTGCATACATTTAAATATATTTTGATGTAAATGTGCACAAGTATTTAAGCACTTTCATAGTAATGTCATGCGTTACTATTTTGGGAAGTTCTTCATTGCTAATTTAATTATCTTTATCCCTGGATTTTATACTGTTTTAGGGTTTATCAGAGGTTGAAAGGGGTAGCTTTCAACCAAGTAGTTTTAAAAGTGCACAAGTAAAGTGCATAAGAGTGTTTAGTATTTTAACTGGTCTGTACAAGCTACTAAAAACAGTCTTGAAATGCAATAGAAATGTAAATGTATTTTCTGTAATATAACTCCATTATAAAATCTAACAAAGAGGTGGTATTAGTAATAATACATTTAGTTATAATTCCTATTCGAAATCTAAGGGCATTTGGATTGCCTAATGTACGCTCCAGATTTAAAAAAAGCTTTCTTCTAACTCGAGAGAATCTTACGAGAATAACAATTAGTAACCTCTGGAACTGGCGAGCAAAAATCTAAATTCATAACTATGTAGAATTACAATAGTATGTACTTGAAAAAATATTTAACATATAAATATTTTTGTTCCTATTTCAAACGGCCTGATGAAGGGTACGTGATGTCCTTTATCAAGCCGTTTGAAACAGGAACAAAAATACTCAGGCCTTCAAAATAGAAAACAATCAAGAAATGTCCGAGATGGTTTTATGAACAATAAAACTTTGGGAAAATTTCTTGCAGATACCGGGGATAGTTAACAAAACTTTGCTTCAGCTGGTGTTAAAATATTTGAATTACAATGCATTAACATCACGCGTGAGCTTCAACTAGTAAAATTTTAAATACCAGTGAAGCAATGTATTACTACCACATCGCTTTTAATTTAGCTCTTTATAGTTTTTCTCTACTGTAAATGGAAAGCTTAAGTTGAAATTTTTATACAATCCTAGTCTGAAGAATCTCTAGAAAAACAGCTTACTAAAATATTACTACCTAACACTTTTTTTCTCTCTTAAACACATTTTATTTGCCATACAATCATTTCAACAATCGTTACCTTAGTTCCGGATCAACTACTGAAGTAACATCCTCCGGATGACCCATCTTACTTGTTCCAGCTGGATGATGAAAAGTAAAAAGGACTGCTCTGGCTAGACACCGGAAGTACTCATCATCGAAGCCAGAGTACTTTTCACAACCTGGAACAAGTGTCTCAAGAGGTTTTGCCCCTATCTCGAGAAGAGAGGCACTGTTCACTAGCTTCTTACATGCTTTTAGGCCTGAAACGAGGTATACCAATGTTAGTAATATTTCAGAAAAGTAGGATTTTTTTTATGATACAAGAAATGCAAGAAGATCGGTTCAATAGCTATTTTTGAGTAGATAGTGGAAAATGTTTCACCGAGAAACCATGAATTGCAGCTCCAATGTGCAAGCTCTATAGTGCGCTGTCAAAGAATTGTATCTGAAAATAAGATTTCTTAAGTATTGACACTTACGTATTTTTTGTGTGGTTCACTCAAATCCATTTTACTTGAAATCAGATTTTCGAAGAAGCTTGTCAACAAAACATAAATACACAGCTTCTTAAAATTCACTATAAAAATTTAAACTGCCGGTATCCATTTCAGTTGGGGATTTTAAGAAGCTTGTGGTAAGAAGCTTAAATTACTTATGTTTCTGCATTTTGAACGGTATTATAAAAAAATCATGAATTTAACATAGGTGGCATAGTAAATTTTATAATCTAATAGACTGAAGTGTAATATTAACTGAAATATCGAATAAAATATAATATTTTCAAATAGCACAAACACGTTTTGAGCACCTCTATACTCGTTAAAGCTATGTTGTTGTTGTTGTTGTTGTTTCTAATGCCCCCAGGCCAGGAGTATACCAGACCAGGTCCATATAGGCTAGCGAGCTGAGGGCTATTTCAGATCTAGTTCCTTCCCGATAGTTTTCATTAAAACATCGTTTAAGGATCAGAACTTCTATTTATAATTCTTTATATATATTTTTAAATACATTATTCTAAGGATTTAGGTTCTAAAGATTTCAACGCAATTATTTTATTTTTAACTAGCGACCCGTCCCGACTTTGTCCGGGTTGAACGATTATCCATCTTAAGTAGATATTAGGTAGATATAATTTATTTTAAAACTTCATGGTATACCACATTTTTCGTTTTTCTGAGGTTTTAAAATAAATTGATTCTCCGCATTTCCTGACCTAGAGAGACCAACATATAATTGTCCATGAGTAAGGCAATCTTCCCGTAACTCAAGTCCAATATATTTGTATGTTTGACCTTGGGATTTGTTTATGGTGATGGCAAAAGAAATTTTTATTGGAAACTAACGTCAGGCACTGAATTGTGTCCGGGGGCCACCCGCATGCTGATTTTGATACGATTCGGCTCCATAGCCTATCCGCTACAGAGTTCACACACAAAAAAACAAGAATAAAGCACCAAAAAATGACACAAAAAATTTAATAACTTTTTTGAAATTAAAAATTAAAAAATCCGGCTACGTCAGGCACTGAATCGCGTCCGAGGCCACCCGCGTGCCGATTTTGGTACGATTCGGCCCCATAGTCTCGCTGTCAGCTAAGACAGCCGCGGAAGCTGTAGAAATAAGCAACTTTTAGGGGCAAAATCATTAAAATATTAATTAAAAAACTCTGGGGCCCGATTTTCAAAAAATAATATTCTATGTTTTAACCTGTACCCTCAACGGTTTCACTACAGAATAGGGTGCTACCGCCAAATTGGTGATAAAGTGCCAATGTTTATATGTATGTATGTTTATATGTATGTATGTTTGTATATATGTATATATGTATGTTTGTATGTATTCATATATGTATGTTTGTATGTATGTATATGTATATCTGTATATATGTATGTTTCTATGTATGCATTATGTATGAATGTATGTATGTATCGCAATCGCGCCAAGAAATGTGCCAAGGGGCACCCGATTCTGATGTAATACCCTATCAACCATATCTATACAATATTTCAGCTCAATTGAAGCAATACTTTTTCACTTATAAAGGAACAAATATAGGCCTATTTGAAATAATCAATAAATTTCACAGTTTCAATGAAACACACTGATTTTTGAATAAAGTTCAATAATTCAAGTTCGATTTACGCAAATTGTGCATAAAATTGTAGATAAATTCAAAAACATAAAGTTTATAAGTTAAATAAAGTTCTGTAATATTATACCAAAAAATTTCCAGTTGATAGCCAAAAGATTGTAAATTTTTTTAACCTAAAATGTCTAATAAAGAGCGTATTTCCAAATGTAATTTTCTTCAATAAACCCTTAAACGTTGCCAATTTCAAAAATTCTTTTTGTATTTATCAATACATCTTCCACTTGAATCTTTAAAATATTAAATGTTTCCCTGATAATAAATGAAAATGTAGTTTGATGTGTTGCCATGGTTGCTTGACTATGGTTCACAAAGAAAATTCAAATGTTAAATGGTTTAATGATAATAAATGAAAATATCGTTTGATGTGTTGCTATGGTTACTTGACAGTGGTTGACAAAGAAAAAATTGTAAACGTGAAGCTTCAGCTCAACATTTAGACCCCTAACTTTCTTTCTACTGATCAGATATACATAATATATAGCCTATGTCCATATGGAATAATGTACCTTTCAAACAGTGAAAGTATTTTTCAAATAGGTGCAGTGGTTCCAGAGATTACCCTCCACATACAAAATTCGCTCTTTCTCTCTTTATATATTAGTATAGATTTTGTCGAAACATTACCGTAGAAATTTATTGTTTGGGAACACATTTTGAAAGAATTGAATAGCATTAGGTAACAAAACTTTAAATCAAGAAGGTAATACAAGCGAAAACATATCTACAATCTGACCTGTAGTAAACATTAAATACCATATCTTTCTTTTTGAAGTAATATCTTAAAAAACGAATGTGATAAGAGTCACTTTTGAAGTCTCTCATGAGTTCCGCATTCTGTGCGGAAGTTGGCGAAACGAAATAACTACCAGACTATATTATTTGAGTACCTTAATTGTCAGTAGTTCTGTTGTTACATTAATTAAAACAAGCTTCTGAAGTTAAACGTTACCTGAATTTTAAGACATTCAATTTCTTAAATTGCAGGGTGTGCAGTGGCCCGGTTGGCAAAGGCAGTGAGCCAGTGATCTGAACGTCTATGATTCGATGCCGGTCACTGACAAATCCACTGCCGTGTACACTAACGGTGGCTGGTGCACGTAAAATCTGTCGTGGCTGCAATGTCCTCTAAGTTCTGAAATTTACCTCTGGAGGTGCAGGGTCAAATATTCTGGACTCGTCACTTGACTCGGTTCAAAATTATGGGACCGGTATGTTTCAAACGGGTGCAGTTTGAACCCACTCGCTGTGATGCACCCGGAGTAACGCATGCAACGCATGCGGCGAAGTGGTCGCACACTTCCGGCTCCCCCCGGAGAAAAGCCTAGGCTCAGTTCCTAGCCATTTGGAAAAAAAAGAATAAAATTTCCTAAATTGTCTCCACAGAAATGCTTTGTTATTCATTCAATGAAGTGACCTCTTGCTTACTGAGATTAGTTGGTCAGAAAAGTTTCAATAAAGCGTAAGGGAGACACTTAAAAAACTATTCTGCGGAAAAAACTACTAACTTGAGAAAATAATTCAGTTAATTTAGTTGCTATACTTTTCCCGTAATGCTACAGCACACTGAAAATATTTTGCTCAAGCAAAATGAATTTAAGAAAAATATGATATAATTTGATTCGTAAAATTAGCGGAAGTACTTTACGATGCTTACAATCACTTAGAAATAAATAAAAATATAAATCTAGATACATAGTATTATGTGACATGCATATAGAAAAATCGTACTAAACTGTTGATGTGGTAAATATATGAATCTTGAATACAACACACCACAACTTAGTAATAAAGCATACTTTGTTAATATGAATACTATAAATATTTATAGTGGGTAATTGCTGATACCTGTGGCCCCCCCATGCTTAGTTATGGTATAATTGCTTACAATGAAAATCCTAATTTATAAAAATAAAAGATTTTTTTAAAGATAACTATGGATTAATTGAATTACCCTGTGAGAATTGACAAAAATAACAATCATTCAATATGAATGAAAAAATTCTTCTTTACCTTCTATGATATCTTGCTCATCTTGTGGATTTTCCAAATAATTGGGATCAATAACAGGAGGATCAAAAGGATTTCGTGACTTCAGAGTAACTGTTCCTCTGCTTTTCGGATGTAGTAGCTGAGTGGTGCATCTGAAAATAGCTCTTCCTTCATACGGCCCATATAGTTGATTATAAAACTGAAATAGGATGCATATATCAAAGTATAACAAGAATTTCGTGAAAAAAATAATTATGATAATTGAAATCGATCAATGACGAAGAAAAAAGAAAAAATTAAACAAAAGTGTATTACTTCCGGTTTCAAGCCAAGATTCTTTAAAAATCCATCTGGGGTTTCTGCAAAATAAAGCTCAAAATCTGGAACTCCTGAGGTAGTGGACTTAACCGAGTAGTTTAGAAACCCTATAATAAGACTATCTGCTGAGGCTAAAGGACCTGTGGATAGAAAAATAATACATGATGAATAAGGCGTTCACTGTTATTCAAAGTCATACGATTATCATTAGACTCCATTAGATATGATTACCACTGTTTCCTAATTAAATCCCCGTAAAAATATTTTTGAATACTTGTGTTGCTTACAAAAAATTTACAGTAAAAATTGTATGAACTTCATTATTTCAGAAAAAAGTTGATAAACACAAATCCTGTATTCATAAAAGATTTTCCGTAATATTTACTTTATTACTTTATATATACATATACAGGTGGTTATCAAAGTAATGGAAACACATCAATATTAGTGGTGTTTATGGAAGTGCTTCGTATTCCTTAAAAAACAAATTTAGGGACCAATATTTTTTATAGAATATAGTGTATACATTATTCTACTCTAAAGTAGCAATAATGAAACTATGGTCATCAGGCTCTTTGGGGGATAGCGAAGATGTCAAAACTTCTAGACCGTGCAGAAGGGCAAAATGTTGAATCGCGTTTAATTGGAGTATCTGTTACAACAGCCGCCATGGGTTTGGGTGTTTACCGAGCCATGATATCGGAAGTCATGATGGCATACAGAGTTCACGGAAAGACATCCTCTGTGAAACAGAATAGTGGACGAAAGGGAAAGCTAAGTGAAAGAGACTGACGGGTGTTGAAGCGGACTGTGACATCAAAAAAGAAGACAAATGCAGCCAAAGTGACCGTAGAGCTCCATTTGAATCTGCAAGCTCCAGTACCAGTCATTACAGGTAAGAGAAAACTTGAAAAACAAAACATTTACTGCAGAGTAGTAATTCCCAAGCCACTTGTAACAGATGTGAAAACAAACCGTCTTCTACAGTGGTGCCACGAGCACAAATCCTGGTCTAGTGATACGTTGAACTATGACATTTGGTTAGACGAATGATTGTTCACTTTGTTCCCTGCAGCAGGACGTGCGTATGTCTGAAGAACACCTACACAAGCGTATTACCAAGCTTGTCTCATGCCAGCTGTCAAATATGGAGAGGAAATTTTTTAGGTTTTTGGCGGCCATCTCATGGTTTTCAAAAGGGATCTATTGTAACCCCGAAAGGGAGATTCACTGGGAAGCACTATGTCGAACTTTTAGCCGACCAGAGCCATCCTATGGTGCAAAAATTGCTTCCTGCAGGAGATGGCGTTCTCCATGATGATAATGCTCCGATCCATACAGCTAGACGTGTCAAGTCGTGGTTTGAGGAACATAAAGACCAAGTCAAACACCTTATCTGGCCCGCACAGTCCCTAAACCTCAATATCATCGAACTTCTGTGGTCTGTTTTAGGGAACAGAGTCAGGAATCAATATCCAGCTATAGCATCTCTACAGGAACATTGACGATTTATCCATAAAGAATGGTATAATATTCCCTTAACCACTATTCATGACTTGCATAATTCCCTTCCCTAGTGAATCCAGGTGGTATTAAAAGCCATAGATGATCCTATACCACATTAATAAATAATTTCATGTTTTTCCTAAGTGTTTCCATTATTTTGATAACCACCTGTATCTATATTAAATCAAAATACTTTGCATTTGTTTAGAAGTATTTTAAAACAATACTTTAGAACTACTTACCGATAAACTTTAGAATCAACTTAGTTTGTAAAATGACTAAAATCTCTTTAAATACTATAAAGCTTTATGTTTGTTATTCCACAGTTTTTGTTGCGTTGAACTTTGTATATGGGGTTATTTTAAAACCTAATTATATTATATTTAATTAGTTACTGAATTGAAGGTAGGAATAAACTTACTAATTAAGCTAGGTTTCAGTTAAATTTAAGTACAACAATATATGCCATATAGCCATTAGTGGTTAGTACATTTTAAGTTAGATGGTAAAGTTGCGTTGTGTTTTTTTTTAATGCAATAACCCAAAATAATTTATATTATAATTAAAATAATTTATATTATAATTAACACTGGTTCAAACTGAATGCATCACTGCGGTGATTAATGAGCCAAAAGAAAAATGAAATTAACTCTAATAAATTTACTATCTAATCTTGGAGAACACCTAGAAATAAAATTACTTCACCTAAAAGAAAAAGGTTCATATCTGCTGAAATAAAAAAATAATACCTAAAGCTGAAAGTCAGACAATTATTTAAAAAGGCAAGGACCGACATGACAAAGATATACTTTAACATAACAAATTTATTCACGTTATTACCACCAATCTGGTAATCAATTCTAATCAACATATTTTCGAGATACCAATAATAAATTGTCAAAAATACAATTGCTGTAAAAACCAACATCTATAACCTCACAACACAATAAAATATATACAATGAAAATTCCAAAATGAAATGGCTGGCGAATAAAAAAAAACTTCTAAATGAAAAAGTGATGAAAAAAAAAAAAGAAAACTAAAGAAAAATTCAGTAAATAAAAAAAAGGAATTAAAATCATATTACCCAATTAAAATGCAGCAGCACAAAAAAAAACTAATATTATTTAACGAAATCATGAGGGGAGCCTTAACGCCATTTTCTAAAGCGTGCATGACGCCAAGACATGAGCGTCGCCGGACATTTCCGTACAGCCATCATCTCTCCATCCAGGCACTGGGGTCACTCCCAGCCTCTTCGCTCGCCTTTCCCCTCTGTGTCCCCTTGCACCCTCCGCCCCCGAGTTGACGCTCCATTTTTCACTTTGTATTCCGCGGAAAGTAAGAAGGTCCAATCCTCGTCCGGGATTTGTGGCAACGACGAAGCTTGTGATATTGGGGTTTATTTTAAACTTTATATATATAATTACTTAAAAAAGTTAAGATAGGTCTTTACAAAAATAAAAATCAATTTACTTCAATAGTAGCCATTTGGCCATTAGTGGTTAGTACATTTTAAGTTAGATGGTAAAGTTGCGTTGTGTTTAGCAATAACCCATAAACATATAATAATTAAAATTTTCCCTAGGTTCATTACTTAATGCATCACTGTGGTGACTAATGAGCCAAAAGAAAAATGAAATTAAATCTAATAAAATTACCTCTCTATCATTGGAGTACACCTAAAAAATGAAATTATTTCACCTAAAAGAAAAAGCTTCATATCTGCTGAAATAAAAATAAAACCTAAAGCTGAAAATCAGAAAATTTACTAAAAAGGCAAGGACCGACATGACAAAGATATACTTTAACATAACAAATTTATTCCTTCCGATTTCATTAACAATATTACCACCAATCTGGTAATCAGTTCTAATCAACACATTTTCAACATACCAATATTAAATTATCAAAAATACAATTGCTGTAAAACTAAGATTTATATCTTCACAACACAATAAAATATATACAATGAAAATTCCAAAATCTCAAAAATGAATTGGCTGGCGAAATAAAAAAAACTAATTTATTCTATATGCAATTGCTCATCATAAATTTAATTTTACATTTAAATTTAATCTTAATGATTCTGCTGCAGCTTTAAAAAATGGAGAGAAATTAGGGATAGTATTTAAAGAGAGGAAAGGAAAGGAAAGGAAAAAGCACATTCACCCGTGGCCCTCATATCAAGTTCCCGGATCCTTGTGTCGTACCGAGGTCAGAGCCTCAGCCCCGACCCCTCGGTCTTTCGCCCTCGCTCTCCGTTCAGGATCCTCCAATATCTCCTTTCAAAACCCCCGCGCTCCCGAGTCCGCTCCTTGTCACCACTTGCTCTCCCACTTGTCCGTAAAACCATCTTCCATACCAAGTAGTTCCTGGGCGCGCCTTGAATTCTGATGGTTGACATGAGAGGGGAAGGCTACAGGTGGCATTCTTGCACTCTGCGATTCTTTATACAATTTCTTTTTCCGACCCCTCATATCATTCTTGTTGATTATTTTAATTTCATGGCGCCCTGGTCATCCACCCGGCGATGTATCCTTGCGCGCCTTGCATCTCCTCTTCTGGAATTTCTTCCCCTTCGAAAAAGGCGCGAAGCGGACGTATCGGGTTACAGATAGTGGGGGAGGCTATGAGACTTGTTGCTAGGCAAAGGGTCATTTTTGGGGAAAGAAGGAAAACAATGAATATTTCTAAAACTTATACCATTTAAATTAAAAACCGCCAGCAAAAACCCATACCAGCCATTCACAATGTTTATAAATAAGACTTATTAATGTATCAATATTTTTAACAATAAGGCATAACCTGTGATGATCTATTTCAAACTTAATTCTTCTCAATGTCAAAACATTTAGAGAAACTTACGCACACTTCTCCAAATGCGATGACATTAATCAAATCAATTAATATTTGATCACCACAAGTTTAAACCCTCAAATATATTTAGCAGAGGCTTAATAGATTGATTAAAACAAAGCACAATCGTTACTAAAATTTACTTACTTACTTACTTACTTACTTTACTAATTTAATTATCTGAATACCCGATATTAATATAAACGTTAATTACTTCTAAACTATTAATTATCATCACAACATTTTATCTCGCTCATTATCAAAATAATTATCAAATTTATATAAATTTCCTATCCTTCAATTTCTTAATACGTATATAACTAATGCATTCTTATATATTTTTTCAGGGTGAACCCCCAGCCTTTTGTAAGAAAACTTTTTGCTTAAGAAAACCTTTTTGCTTTTATAAATATGAGATGTATTTACTGAAATAAAAGTTTTAGTTAAAAGTAGTATTTTAATCAGCACTTCTTCAATTCTACAAGGAATTTAAAAAGATGGCTACATGTTTCGAACTATTCAATAGTTCATCGGCGGGCAGAGGACCATTAGGTGGGGTTGTCTCTAAGAACCATTCCCAAATGAGAGAGTCATCCAGACTCTGTGATATAAATAGGAGCGACCAAAGAGTTCCTATGGTCCTCGCATTTGTGAACAGTTCATAAAGACAGTCGCACCTAATACTTCTCGGCCTGACGAAATATAAGGCTCTCCTTGATGCTCAGAAAATCGACCTGCAGACCCTAGTGACCAACTGCCGGATCTGCTGTCAAACTACAGATTTTGTAACCTGCAGATGTTGCCTTATCCAGTTACGTGAACATGGTATGGGAGAAAATCTCATTTTTTAATCATTTGAGGGGGAAAAAGATAAAATATGCAACTAAGCACATTTTATCTTTTTTAAATGTAATGACGCAAGATAATTAATGGTTTGTATATATTTCAATACTAGTGCTGAGTTTTTTTTCCACCATCAATAATCTTCGTATATTTTGTCTAATGGACAGTTATGAATCATATGAACAGGCAGTTTCGAATGATTGATCACCACTGAAACGACAGAATGCTAGGGTCTCGAGCTACGAATCCTTCGAGCAGCGGATCAGTGCATATAACATTATGTGTCCTTGGCGACGTGGTCAAGTCTCGTTTGGAAAGGCTATTCTCTCGGGGAACTATATATAACTTAATATATATCTTGGAAAAATATTTTGATAACATTCCTTTATCACGGCAATAATTTTGCTGCTGTGATATAATTTATCTTTAGCTATTAATATTAATTCTAATGCATTTTCATACGTTAAATTAAATTTAACCAACTAATAAAAAGTATTAAATAAAGTATTTCTTGGGGGGGACTCAAAAAAATGTTTTTCGCTTATTAAGAAACATATTATATAAAAGTGATTGTAACAAAAACAAGTACGAAATTCGACAGCATCAGCGGAGCCTAAAACTTCTCTTGGTTTCGGGAGAAGTTTCAGCAGAGTTTTTTTTTTCAAATAAAAGGTTTGCAAGATATACCTGATCTCGTATTAATGTACTGCTGGATATTTGAAGGATCTGCAACTCTTTCATCGAACCCACGTATGGCAGGATCTAGGGTGAAAGGGTAGTGAGTACCTGCATGATCGTGAAAATTCTTTCCAACTGGGAGATCTACAATCAGTGGAATCTGAAAGTTGGATTGAAAGTTGCTATAGCTACACAAGAACTTACATTCTTATATACATATTTTTATATATTTAGAGGAGAGGTTATTATAACACTTATTATTCTCAACTACAGGACTGTCAACAAGCCACGCTTTTATTTTACCAATTGTATCTGGAAATAAACCATAAAACTTTGCCTTTAAATACAGCTATTTATGTTGGCTAATTTATCTGGGAACACCCTATATGGGTTTGTACATTAGGGGAACCGCTTTGTATGGAACAGTGTCATAATTTGGGACCCCAAAAAGACAATTTGGGCTCTTTCATTGGTGAATCAAAATTTGTTTTGTATGAGGGAAAAACACGGTGCTTTGGCTTTTATTCAAGGCCGGACTGCGGAAGCTTTCTAACTTCTTACAATGCCGGCATGTCATACTCTTATTGTTACTTGGCGTTTTTATTACAATAATTTAAACAGATGAGTAATGCGAGAATAAGTTACAGTGACTTTTATGTATTATTCCTTTCACATGGGAAAATATTGTAGCAATGAAAAAACACATTAATAACGCATCTTATACTAAATTCTTTACATTCTGATTAAATCATAAAAAATAAAAATTTAAGATTGAAAATAAATTGATTGTTAATTTCCCTAATTCTAATCTCAAAAATTATTATCTTCAAAGAATGTAATCTTTTTTTAAAACATAATCTTCGATAAAAATAAGAAAATTATTTTACTGAAAAAATGTTCTAAATATTGTAACTAATGTATGATTTAATCTATATATATAAAACTGTTCCGTAACTGACTGACTGACTGACGGATAGCGCACAGACCATACCGCTGGACCTAAAGGGCTGAAATTTTGCAAGGTGATTCATCTTATAGTGTAGGGCTGCCCTAAGAAAGATTTTTTAAAAAAATTCTTACATTTTTAAAAATTAAATTTTTAAGCTGTTTTTCTAACTTTTTTTAAGTTTGCATTTATAATAATAATCCGAGGGTTATAAAATTTATATCACGAAAAATATCAAAAAAATTCCTTTAAAATGAAATCTTTTTCGAATCTTTACATCCATTTTCAGATTTTTGGGGAATTTTTAAAACTTAATTTTTAGAATTTAATTTATTAAATACTGATCACGTGGTTTCTTTTCTTTTGTTATACTTTAAACTAATTTGGCGTCATGTGCATAACAACGAAATAAATTGACAAAAAAAAATTCTTGCTAATCCGGCAGACGATTGGACATTATAAAAAAATATTAAAATACAGTAAAAGAAATGTTCCTCGAACTGTACTATATTAACTGTACTGTATTCTTTAGTATGTTCTATAAGAATTAATTTCAATATTTTCTTATATATTATTTTGTCTATAAAAATATCCGTTACGATATATATATAACGATATATATATATATATATATATATATATATATATATATATATATATATATATATATATGGCATTAATTGCGTACATTGACCGTTGTATTTAATTTGAATGTACTCCGTAGCGAAGCATGGGTATTCAGCTAGTGTTATTATAAAACTTGATTTAAAATTCTGAAATATAGAATTCAGATAGTATGAACTTGAAAAAATTACTTTCGAGATAATTATAGAAGTTGTTCTGCATTAAAATTTCGCATAATTTAAATTTGCATTGAATTTGCATTAAATTCCATAATTTAAATATGCTTTCTTGCATATAATGCCTTTTATATAAATCAAATTTTTTTAAACTCTTATTCGCTGTATTTTGTATTAATATTTAAAGGTCAATGCTGCAAGATCATTGCATGTCCCTCTTATAATCATTAGTGCGTCTGTTCTGAGAATAAGAGATATTGAGTATTAAATTAGTATCTATAGCCAGACTTTCTAAAATGGGGAAGAGAATATTAACTGTTGCATTATAAATCAAAATAATATTTCATCATGACCTTAATTACAATCATCTTTAGCCTGGGTTATCTAGAGATTGTATATTGTTTAGTTTAACAATATACAATCTCTAGATAACCCAGGCAATATGATATGAAATATATAATTTATTTTTAATCCAAAGTTTCTTGCGGAAGAATTATCATGAAGTAATGATAACCTAAAAAGACCTGTTGGTAAAAATATGGATAATCTTTTAAATGCTTTCCACGAAGCTCATTTATTGAACTTGACAAAAATTATAGGGACTAGATTGTTTGAATCTTTAGGAAAAATTACGCTTCTTACTCTTTCTTCCTTCACATTTATACATTTATGTAATTAAGAAACAGAGTGGTAATATAAAAATACCCTCAACTGGTGTAACAGTACAGTTTTACAGATAAATTAAGTAGCTGGCATGAGCAGAAAATTTATTTAATACATTTATAACTACAGATATTTTTTTCGATGCCCATTAGAGCTATTTACTATCTATAATAGATAAATGTATAATATACCTCAACAACTACATACCAAAAGATAAATATATTATTTTGATTACTTAATAGTTTTATGCAATGCTTTTTAAACTTTATATTATAAAATAACTAAATGTTATAACTAATATTCGATTAATTTTTTTAGTAATTAAAAAATTTTCTAAGCATCCTTATTATATTTTTATTACTATGATTTCTTATTGCCAATTCAATATTATAAGGTGTCTCGATTTGCTATGATATTAATTAAATTTTTTTTACAAAACACGTTTTGCAGCAATAGGAATGCAGTGTTGAAAAAGCGTATCGTTTTAAAGTCCTTAAGATTCAGATAAATAGCCATAGTTACAGCAGTATCGATATTATTATAGTTATGAAGCCATCATTTCCACTCTTACTATATACTCTTACTCTATAAATACCTATATTAAGAACAGTCACTAAAATAATTTCTAGATCTCCCTCTCTCTTTTCTCAACATAATATCGTTACACTTAAATTTTAAAACACCTTGACCATTTTTCAAATGAACTCTTTTCCAAACAATTTGTTTCAAATTTGTATTTATTCATTTCAATAATATGACAATATGGCCGTAAATAATTTTCTCGTGCCAGATACTAAAGAGTTATTTTACATCCCTGAGCTGTAAAATTAATGTACCTGTTTCATTAACACTGACTCAACCTCTTCCATAATGAGGGAAGTGATTACTATTTCTCTTTTGCAAATAGATTTATAAGAGAATTTATACGTCATGATTTGGCATCTTTTTCAAATTAATGAGAAAGGTAAAAGTTTTGATAAAAATTCTCTATGATACATGTGAAATATTCTAAAATTATTCTAGCTCCACCACATACTCTCACTTCATTAACTATTTTTAATTAATGACAGCCACTTCTAATATTTTTAATGTTTTCTCACAAGGGGGATTTTAAAAGTAATTCACTTCCTACCTTGTTCATAGATGTAACAACATATAGTGCACAAGAATTAATTTTGAAGTAATCTTTGATTCGGAATACGTAGCAAATAATTCTTACGTTAAATTTTTCCAGTTCTTCCCGAGGTCCAATGCCTGACAACATCAGGATTTTGGGCGTATTAACCGTTCCTGCTGACAAAATGACTTCCCTTCTCGCCCTTACTCTGCGAGTTTGTCCGTTATAAAAATACTCGACGCCTGTGGCTTTATCATTTTCAGTATTAACCTAAAGAGATACATGATATGTAAGATACATTAATTACGTCCACTTAAGTTTTGGTTTTTATTGAAAACATGCATTGTTTTAAAATTAAATGCAAATTAATGTTGATTTTTTAAAATTTAGTTGCTACTTAAGCTTCTGTGAAATAAAAGTATAGCGAAAACATTGACCATATTGTTTCAACTATCCAATATAAAATTTGCAGCATTAAAATAATTTTCCATTGAAATTATTATAACGGTTCAGAGTTTGGTAATATTTTATCATATGTAGTGTTCAATATTCAATTAATATTTTTCTATATTATTCAAATTATATTTTGGTAATATTCTCCTCATTTTGGGAGAACATTCTTTCACTAAGATATTCTCTCAGTGATGTAACTTTATGGAATTATAATCATTTAACATATTTCCATGGTTTTAGATTGTGAACATTGTTCCATTATTTGTTCAATATCAGGTCTTCGTTAAAAATTTATTTTAGACAAACAACACTTCAATGTCAACATTAACAGATTGTTTACTAGTTCTTTCCATATTAAATGAAAACGTATGTAAAATAGTAGGTTCGCTTTCGTGCAACAATTATTTGCTACTGAATTTGCTTTCGAAGCAAATTATACAATGTTATAAGTACTCCAGCCATTCGAGATAAATGATATAACAAGCATTACAACCGACATATTTAGGCTAAAGAGTGTAAGAGCACAGCAAAAATGTTAGTTAAATAAATATAGATTGGCATTTGCTCTTTCAAATAATTTTTGTTATTCTCTCAAATTCCAATTTCCTAGACACTAAGTAAACTGCTAAAAAGCAGCCAATAATAGTTGTCTTTTTCTGACCTAGAGTGTAAATTACTACCATTAATTTTAAATGCATCTCTTTGAGAACAAGCAGTCTGAATTTCTATGACCTTTACTGATATATACAGAAGGTCGTTCGCACTTTATTGAAACAATTTTGTAATTTCTTTTTGTCGTTTGCATTTTGAGATAAAAATCTGGCAACTTCAGAATAATCGTCTGCTACTGCTTTGTTTTCATTGGAATGTAAAATAAAAGATTTATTTTGAAAATGGCACCTTTAATTGATAAATGGCTCGAAGGTTACGTAACTACGCTTTTCGAGGAGAAGCATTCGTATCAACAAAATATAAAGCGGTGTAAAAAAAGCGGTTATGGCATTTCAAAAAAAGGTATTTATACTATATTAAACTTGAAAGGAAAATGTCTAACTGAATGTAAAAATGAAAACCTAACCGGGAAACCTCATCCTAAGACTAATCGAACGCAAATAAATATGAAGAAAGTGAATTCTCTGATCCTAAAATAAAATTCGCCGACTCAAAGATCTATTGCATCGAAACTAGGAATGTCTTCTGGCACTGTAAGTAAAATCATTCATAAAGATTTGAAGTTAAAAAAGATGTTTAAACATAAAGTTCATCTGCTTTTGCCATAGTACACTGCTGGCCACTGTAAATGCAACACCCTGAAGGAAACATGCAAATAACATGAAATTTACAACATGCATTAGCGGAGGTGAGATATGCAAATGATTAGAATTTCAGCGCAGACGCACATCACGCGCCACTTCAAAGCGCTATTGAAGGCTTGGAGATTTCGACGATTTCAAGTTCGGCAATTGTGTTTTTCTTGTGGTTTTTTTCAAAAAAACGATCAATTATGCCTCGTCGAAAACAGCGATCATCTTTTGATCAAGTATCCGAGTTCGACAAAGGAAGGATAGTGGCCTACCGAGATTGTGGATTATCTTTCAGGGAAATCGGTAGTCGTGTTGGACGAAACCAAACAACTGTAATGCGGATATGTGATCGTTGGATGCAGGAGGGTACGACGGACCGGCGTTTTCGATCGCATCCACCTCAGCGCACCACTTCACGTGATGACAGGCAAATTGTGCGCATGGCAGTGACGGATCGCTCGGTCACATCACGAACCATAGCACAGCACATGCAGTCTGTAACGCATCATCCAGTGTCTGCGCGTACCATTCGACGCCGTTTACAGCAGAGTGGTCTGTCCGCAAGACGTCCATTGCTTTGTCTACCCTTGACGCAGAACCACAGACGTCTCCGCCGCCAATGGGGCGATGACAGAAGGATGTGGACGGCAGAATGGAATGAAATTGTCTTTACTGACGAGTCACGCTTCTCTCTGCAACACCACGATGGTCGCATTCGAATCTGGAGACACCGTGAAGAGAGGATGCTGAACAGCTGCGTTATGCACCGCCACACTGGTCCTGCACCGGGTATTATGGTATGGGGCGGTATTGGATATCACTCTCGCACACATCTAGTACGCATTGCCTGTACTTTAAACAGCCAGCGCTACATCTCCGAGGTGTTGGAGCCAGTTGTCCTTCCTTACCTTCAGGGCTTGCCCACAGCCATATTTCAACAGGATAATGCGCGACCACACGTGGCACGCATTGTCCAACGGTTCTTCGTCAATCGCCAGATTGAATTGCTTCCCTGGCCGCCTCGCTCTCCGGATCTTTCGCCGATAGAAAACATGTGGTCCATGGTTGCTCTACGATTGACCCAGATTCCATCTCCAGATGCCACAGCAGATCAACTTTGGCAACGTGTGGAAGCTGATTGGTCTGCTGTACCCCAAGAACTCATCCAAAGTCTCTTTGAATCAATGCCGAGGCGTGTGGCAGCGGTGATCTCCAACAATGGCGGCTACTCTGGCTACTGATTTTGGCAGGAACCACACTTCACAGAAGACTATAAATTTAATCATTTGATACTTGGTCCACATGTTATCTACAAAATAAATTTTGTTGTGAAATCTCTTGTCTTTCTTGGTGTTGCAATTTGGGTGGCCAGCAGTATATATTGATGAAAGAAAAACAAATTGTAGAAAATTATCTGAAAAACACCTAGCTTCTGAATAATGGAAATTTGTGGTAACACTCGATGAGGCATGGGTGTATTTAAGTGAATGTAATAAAAAAAGATCAATTTTCTATTACTCAACTGACGGGAATGGCCTTAGGAATGGTTTCGTCAGTGTACAGAAAAGTTCCCAAAGGGACTCATGATAGTTGCAGGATTTTGTTACAACGGCAAATTAAAAATCAAAAAAGTGTCAAGTAAGGCCAGAATTAATTCACTCTACTATCAGCAGGATATTTTAGATTGGACAAAGCCTCTAGTCACATGTCTAAATCAACCGCCGCTTATTTAGCAAAGAAAGAATCATAAACAGGAATAAAGTGTATCCCATTTAATGAAATACCTGTAAAATCACCTGATGCTTCTCCGATGGACTTTTGCGCTTTCGGTTTATTAAAACGAGCCATAGGAAAATGGCATCCAAGAACACTGAACGGACTTTAGAAAACGGTCCAAGAGGAATGAGGTAAAATTGACATGACAGTAGTATAAAAAAGTTTACTTTTATGGAAAATTTGAACTAGAGCTATTGTCAAGAACTATGGCTATCAGATAAAAGCAAATAGTCGCAAAAAATACGGCATTTATACATAAAACTTAACTATCAAAATTGTTTCCATAAAGTGCGAACGACCATCTGTATGTAAGGAAGATAATATTGCATTTAAATTTAAACATGCTACACTTTTAAACAAACATGATCAAGCGTTAAACTGCGTATGAAGGGATTAAAAAATAAAATTAAAAAGGATAATTTGTACTTTTGTAACGAAAGCATTCAGTAAAATATCAAAGTTCGTCCTGTTTTCTGCCGGCACTAAATAGCCTTTTACAGAGCTACATCGTTGATTGTCCCTCATATTCGCTTGCAGATCATAAAAACCTATTTAAAAAGAAAAATTTGTTTAGGGATGATATTCTGATAAACTTATTTAAATTTAAATAACCGAGATGGACCCATGTTTTAAAGTTTTACTTATTTTTTATTCAGAATAATTTTCTATAATTTGGAATTATTATCGCTGGAATCCAATTCGAAGTTTTCTTTATACCTCTAATTCTGGGGATTAGACTATCATATTACAATAATGGCTGAAAAGATATGTCTTATTTATTAGAGAAAATCTTTTTCTTTCACTGAAGAAAATATATACAAAAATTCAATGTATAATATATACAAATGTTCAATGGATTTTTCATTATTGGTTATGTTCATAAACAATGTATTGGCTCAAACAAGTTTGTAAATGTAGTACCTTTTCTCTTTAAAACACACTGAACAAAGGCAGAGACGGCTTGAGAAAAGAACTCCATGACAAGAGTTAAAACAACTTTCGACTCAAATTTCTTTTATTTAATTGTTCAATATTCATCGGAATAACCACAAAAAATTACAGTAGGGGATAATTTTTCTATTAGTTTTTCCTTACTTAGCTACTTTGTATTATTGATCCCAGAATACTTTATTTCAATAACATATACCACCTGTATATCACCAAATTTAATATCTGCAATTTGTTCAAACCGATAGAAAAATAATCCTTTTATAAAATAAATAAGAAAGTTATCTTACAGTAGTTAATGAAGCCTGCTTTAATACAAGTACAATATTTTAACCGAATTTCAATAATAATTCTAACAGTTGATTATTTCCGGGGTCATAGTTCTGTCGCTGCCTAGGGCAGAAAAATGTTGAGAGCATACGCATATATTGCTCAGATTTAGTTTATCACCCATTCCTTCTGTGTAACTTCTCTGGAGGGCACTTTTAATTATTTTCAAAATTGCAACAGATATACTAAAAAACAGTGCTGAAGACGCAAAAATACCTCACCCGTTCAAGTAGCACGAAGCATTGAAACGATGAGACTCTCCGATGATCACCCGTCGCCGACCTAGATTGTGACATCCTCAGCTACCGTGTTGCAAATCCCAACTATGCGCAGCGAGGTATCTGCAGAATGTCAGTATCCCTAAGTACATTAATACATAACTGAACTATCAGAAGTAGATGGAAGAATTCCGTGGGCTCTAGACATGCCTATTTTCGCCTTAAGTCTAGTAGACAGAAGACAGGTCTCACTATTTTTTATCAAAATGTTGATAGTAAGGATTAAAGGGGTCCGGGACACATTTTGAAAAAAATTTTATTTATTGAGTTAAAATTTTGAATTTTTTTGTGATGGTTAACCATATAATTTGTAAACAAAATCACATCATAAAACTTCTTAAAAAGTTTTTAAAAATTTTAAATTTAAAATTTTTAATAAAAGTGGGGCAATTTAAAATCATTATAACTCGAAATATTATTTGTCGAATTTCAAAATTTTTTCATTTAATTAAACAGAAATATTTAAGTTTTAATTTTGATTCACCATTTTTTAAAATATTAATTTTTTAAAAATTAAAAATATTTAGTTTAAAAATGACGAAAAAAATTATGTAACTTATTTTTTAAAAATCATATTTTCAAAAGTGAATATTTTTTTAAAATTTGCTGACTCAAAATTAAACCAAAGTAGTTGAAAAAGACATGTTCTAAGTTTGAACCATTTATCTTTGACGGTTCTTGACTTATAACAATTTAAAGACGAGAAATGGGGAAAATCCCATCATGAAGAAAAACGCACTTACAGGTTTAAACAACGATTGGCTACTATTAGAATGTTGCAAAAAAAAAAAAAAAAATGAATAAATAAATATTTTTTCCTGTTCTTATTTAGATAAAGACATAATTTAAACGTCATTTTAAGCACAAAAGAACACAAAAATGTTTAATGCAATAATTTTTTTTTCGAAAATTCGAACAATTTTGTGTCCTGGACCCCCCTTAAGTCAGAAAAGTATTTCTTTTATCCAACGAGGGAGGCACTTACACATTCGCTTGAGAACTCTCGCCTATCTGCAATGGATTTTTATTCTGTTGTCTTAATCATGGGAGTATTATTTAGGTGGACTAAGACTACTCCCTATAAGAGGATAACAGAGGATTCAAAGGGAATTCAAAGCCTAGCCCATTCGTGGCAGATAGACTCTAAACTACTGTACGATGTGAGCATCAGTTGTACAGTGGTTAGTATTCTTCGTAGCTGCTCGATATGCTAACCCCGGTCCGATGCGATAGTCGATCTGAAAAATCAGCCTCATATGATACAATCGTAGTTCCACATTTCTTATAATATCGATAACTGAGCCTTAATTTTTCGACCAATATTTTATGAAAATTTTCAATAATGTATGATAAGCGTTATTTTCTTCTTTCAAATCACAATATCAAACCTAATTGACTTTCCACATTAGCATCCACAAATTGGTAGCCTAATTCAATCACTGCTTTCTGTATGGCGCTCTTCAGTTCTGATTGATATCTTGGTGTCTCTACTGTGATAGGACCTCCAGTCGCATGGTAACCTGAAAGACAGTTTTACTACTCATGTATGTATTTTACTTCGAGGTGGGATATACAAAATTCTTCTGGAATTATCATAGAAAAGATAAAAATAGATAAATTCACTTAAAGGATAGTTTTTTAAATCTAATTCAATAAAAATTATTTTACTATTAGAAGGTTTCTGTAACATCGAAATTTGAAGTTAATGCTTGACTGCTTCCTTTATGTTGTTTTGTGAATTAACCTCGTGAAAATCACAAAATCCTAGATCGCGAAATCCCAATGAGAGGACTGCAAAGGCAATAAATTCATTGTCATTTCGTAATGGATACAAAACATTACCCATCACCAAATGACATTATTCGTGAATTTATGATTGAGATAAAGTTTTACAAATGCTGCATTTTTCTAAATGTAACGGATTCTTTGACGCTTGCATTTCTTCCGCTATATAATTAAATGAAATATAAAAGAATCTAGTTCAATTTTAATCACACGTTACTCACTTTCATTCAAATTAAATACTTCTAAGATAATTCTTGAAAGACGCATTTAAATTCATAAAACACATTTCTAAATAGCTTTAAATATCTCTAATATAATACTTTCTAACAGCCCAGTTAGAAAAATTCATTGCAGCTTTAAAAAACGATATGAATTTTTGACGACTAGCTTTTCTTTTCTTTGTTGTTCAGCCTTTCCAAATTCTTAGTGCATTTAGTTTTTTTTGTAACGTAATACTAACTTAGACAGAAAAGTTCTTTTTTAGCGACATTTTAAAAGTGACATTTTATGGATATCACAAAATATTTATGTGGAAGGAAATGATAAATTTGAAGTCAGAGGGAGAAGAGCTTATCATTACTTACCGTAATTACTTATTTTCATTGTTTATCATGATATTTATTGTATATGCATTCAAAAACAGAAATGATGTTGCAAGTCTAGATATAAATAAAAAATTCATTTAGTTCTAAGTTTTCAAAAAATAAAATTTCTACTTTATGGCATAGTGATTAATAAGAAGATCCACGACATCCAAAAAAGTTTCTCTCGTAATTAAATCGAAATCACTATGGACAGCAAATCTCCGTAGTATTCCAGTTTCCAAATGAAAATACCACGCAATAAGTCTCGTTCTTTATTTCTACGAAACAAAATTTTTAGGAAGTGATATATTTTGAGATTGTGTATTACCATATATCGTTACACATTTGTTAATGAAATCAGCCTTTTCTCTAATGGCTAAATTCATCTCACAGCTAGTGTCTCCTGGCCTTTTGAACTATTTTTGTTTGTATCTTATATGTAATGATTCATTCATCTGAGATTTCTGAGATGCAATACGTAAAATTACCTGTAGCATAGACGGAGTTTTCCTCTTTTTTCTTATCTGTGGTGGGTTTTATTCTTTTTTTTCATAAACAGAGCTCTAAATATTTCTAATCCTGGCAAAATAACTTACCATTAGCTAAGTAAGGAAATTCTGTGTTGTCTTCAAGTTTCAGGAAGTATGGGAAGACTTCCTCGTAACTCCAACCTTTTGAACCCTGTGTTGCCCAATCATCGAAATTTTTACGGTTTCCCCGAACGTATTCTATACCATTCAGACTCGCTGAACCACCGAGCATTTTGCCAGTCGTCCAGTTTATTTGCTGTAATAAGAAGACTAAGTAGTAAAGATAATAGTAAAAAATGCAATTCTAAATTACTCTGCGCGCTTCAAAATTTTCACAACACGAGGTGTTTTTTTTTCATGTACGTAATAAAAGCATCGATTCAAGTGATAGCTTCATTTTACTATAAGGAAATGTAGGTAGCTTTTATAAAAGGATTTTGCAGAAAGGGCAGAAAGTATAAATGCTATGCTGAAATGCACGTAGTGGGTTATAAAATGTCATTAAGTTTCTCGAGTTCACAAACATTTAATCCCATACAATCTGTGTACCCACAGTACGGTGATGGTCATTTTTCGGTAATGAAATACTAAAAGCTCGTTTGGACGGAAATGAGAATTTTATGGCGATAGATGTTTTAAAAGCTGATTTCATTTGCACAATTAGTCTATTCACTAATTTATTCCTCTTCATAAATACACTAATGTTTAAATTACCTTAAAAGTATTCTAAACTTACCTTCACAAAATTATATTAACAGGAAATATTAAATTATTGATATAATATGAGTTTAAATTTTACTTACCCTGTTTATTAGCCCTCTTCCAGTATACTTTTGTGGAACTGTAGCGAACTTCCAATCAACATCTGATCTACGAAAATATCTAGCTAATCCTGGTACTTCAGTCAGCTGAGGAGGTTCATGGCCCGCTTCCAGAAGCAGAACGTTTACGCAAGGTTTCTCAGACAGTCGGCTTGCGACCACTGAACCAGCTGCTCCTCCTCCCACTATAATGAAATACCAGGAAGACTTCAAACTAATATTAGTTTTCATTCAGAGTCTATATATATAAAACAGTTCCGTAACTGACTGACTCACTGACATACAACGCACAGACCAAACCGCTGGACCAAAAGGGCTGAAATTTTGCATGGCGATTCTTCTTATGGTGCAGGGGTGCACTAAGAAATATTTTTGAAAAATTCTTGTTAGATTTTTTTAAATTAAATATTTAAGCTGTCTTAGTAACTTTTTTTAAGTTCTCATTTAAAATAATAATTTGAGGGTTATAAAATTTATATCACAAGTAAGATCATAAAAATTCCTTTAAAATGAGATCTTTTTCGAATCTTTACCTTCATTTTCTGATTTTTGGTGAATTTTTAAAGATTAATTTTTAGAATTTAACTTATTAAATGCTGACCCCGTGATTTCCTTTTCTGGTACTTTAAATAAATTTATCGTCACGTGCATAACAACTAAATAGACAAAAAAAAATTTTTCTTCCTAATGCGGCAGACGATTGGACATTATGAAAGAAAAATATTAAAATGCAATAAAAGATATTATGTTCCTCTAACTGTACTATATTCTTTAGTATGTTCTATTAGATTTAATTTGAATATTTTCTTCTACATTATTTTGTCTATAAAAATATCCCTTACGATTTTTTTATAAATATATTTTTTTGCTTTTTTTACGTCAATTGTATACATTGATCGTCGTATTTATTATATATATCCATATCTATATCTATCTCTCTCTCTCTCTCTCTATATATATATATATATATATATATATCGGCATTAATTGCATACATTGACCGTTGTATTTAATTTGAATGTACTCCGTAGCGAAGTGCGGGTTTTCAGCTAGTACAGCATAAACAGATGAGAAGAAACTTTCTCTACCACATTTAAATCAAAATTAATTTATCAGGCTTAAACTAAATGAACTAGAATCAAAAGTGAACAAGTAAATGTATCGAGATCTAAGAATCTGGAATAAAATAAGTTATATCATTCAAGTCAATATGCAGATAAATAAATTAATCGGTCATCGTAGGATTCAACATTAGCCTCGATCTTCTTTTAAAAATATTCCCCTAAAATTTTATTTAGAATGGCGCTTAAACCTGTGTTTTGGAGGTGTGTCTCTCGCACACCAGTCCGCTGGATACTGGATTGTTTCGTCTACTCTTTAACAGTCAACAGATAAGTTGCTCTATATTTTCTGAAATGTCTCGGAGACATGAACTATGATCTCAAGAAGTGAATGCACCCTGGGTGTATTTGAACGAAAAATTCTAAGAAATCTCTTTGCTGGTGCCCAGGTAAATGAATTGAGGAGATGAAGATTGAACCACGAATTATATCCTATTTATAAAGACCCTGACATTATTAAGTTTATTAAAATACAAAGAATCAAATGGGTTGGTCGCATCTGATGCGATTATCTCTAAGAAAACGTTTACGGCTAAGTCAACTGGCTATTGACCCAGATGTAGACCAAAACAAAGATAGTCTGGTTCTATCGACAAGGACTTTCATCTTTTAAATTCTAGGACTAGGAGAACTATTGCTGGGAACACGACTAGGTACAGATGTGTTATACGCACCTTCCTGCCAAGTTTGGCGATTTTGTGTTTGGCATGGTAATCATGCGATTTTGGAGAGATTTTGTTATTTTGTGGCAACCCAGTTTGAATGTGGATAGTATTAGATGTAGAAGAAATATGTATTTACCCAAGGTGTATTTTATGTTTATTTAAATGAGTTATTATTATTTGCATTATACTGACTATTTTTAGTGGGGGGGTTCCCCCACCTAACAAATTTCTAATTATTTTTAAGCTTTTATTTTTTGTATTTATGTGTTTTTAAGATCCCGTGTGCACCTACGAGTTTATTAAAGCCAGCAGTAAGTTTGTTTTCCAATTTATTACGTTAACTACATTTGTTCCATATTTTGTTTACATTTCGCCCTTTAAGCCTAACATATTTGCGGAAACCCCCTTGGCGACAAAAACTTTTGGCGCCAAGGGAGGTGCGTCTGACACATCTGTTCCCAGGACTAAATGGAAGAAGATCTTTGAGAAGGCCAGAGCCCCCACTAGGCTGCCGTGCTAACGATGATGATATTTCCCGGAACTGCATGAGTTGAATCTTATCGTAGAAGTAGCAGCTGTAAACCACACATTGTATGGTACCATCTTCTCCCGCTAATGGACGAAAACAGGCAGGCGTACTAGATTTTGTACAGGCTTTTCTTCAATAATGTTAAAATAGATCGCTCATACCGCAAATTAACTATCGAGCAGCAGGAGGATTTTCCCTGTGATCTCGAGTCTCGATAGAGATCTGGTCCTGATAGAAAGTCATGAGATGAAAGCGCAGTTACATGACTTTGTTTTACAGTGCTGTATCTACCACTTCCTCTTTGAAATTAATTCACCAAAATAGCATTTATTCTGGGAAAGCTTTTCACGATTCATTTCTGAAAGCAAAAACTTACATTTTTTCTAATCCCTGTTCAACGAATAATAATCCATTTATTCATTAACGGATATATTCTTTTGTCTGTAGCTGGGTTCAAATAAATTTCCTTTCATGTCTCGTATACGTCAAGCTTTATTGATATACATTTCAAACACAAGTTTTCCGAATAATCACTGATGTACTCTAAATTGTTTACCGCTCTCAAAAATGCTCTTTAAATGTTTCTAGATGTTTCTGAAGAATTTCAAACTAATTTGAAACTATTAATTGTTGAAATATACAACTGATAGTTTCAAAACAAACGCTTTACCTTCAGACAGGACAGCAACAGGCTTTATAATCTGTTAAGAAGAGGAAGCATTGTTGACCTGCTTGACCACGAAAGTCTTCGATATTGGTCATTTATGTAAGATGCTTTTATAAATAGCTTCAAGGAGTTTCTTTAAGCATGTGTAGTTTAACAATGGTACATCGCATTATTTAAAACCTCTACTGTTTCTTTTAACCTTACATTTTATAGAGAAAATATAGCTCACTTCTACCCAGACTTGGGTGTATATAATTTGAAGTGGCACTCTAAATGAATTTCATACAAACACAGATTATACATGAAACAATGTTTATTGAATTCGTTGCACATATAGAATTTGCTTTTACAGCAATAAGCATACGTACTACTTGTACGGAATATATATATTAACATTCAATAGAAATACACATTTCAATACTCACAAACCAGCAGAGAGTCAAGCCAGCAGTACTGCCACGTAAACTTTGGGCCCCCTAAGCACTAGCGCAGGATAACAACTGGAGCTACTTACTCCGTAGCTCCCTCTCGCTTATCTATCAACCTTAACAACCTTTTTCAACCCTAACAACTTTTTTCAACCCTAACAACCTTTTTTATTAATGACGCTGCATGGTATTTATACTAAGCGCGTATGCCGAAATTAGCATATCTCAAGCAGCTTCTTTAATTCATTTACTCAAAAGTTCGATTCTTGTGAATCGAATCTTGTGTATACCTTACAATTTTATAAATAAATGTTTTAACATTTATTTATAAAATTTTAGATCAAAATTATAGCATGTTTAAACATTTTATAAAAAAATGTTTACTATCTCTGAATTATCCAAATAGAAGCTGGGAAAATTCTATAATTTTTATTTATGTTTACTTGACCATCCGGGCATCTTACCTACAATGTAATCATATTCATCCTTAATGTTAGGCGAAGAATGTGGAGTATGCTTTTGCCTTGCCAGCGAAAGCAGTAACAAAGGTAATAAAGTGGAATTACTCAGAGGAGTAGTGTAGGATCTCTCGGCTGCTATATCCATTCTCTGAAAATAAGTAAACTTGATGTTACTGAAGCATGGAAACAAGGAAAATTTGATTTTTTTCCGCTTTAATGTTTTATAACTGTCAAACGTATAGATACTGTTTATTAGATTTTTAGATAAGAAACTCTTTTTATACGTTATAGCAAAGTGACCTACATTGAAATGGTGAAGGGAAATAAATCTACTTTAATCTGATTGGGAAATTAAACATGGGCTTCACTATATGATGTGCATCAGGACTTATATTTTCATTATCACTAGAGCAAGTTATGATAAAGAAGAATCTTTAAAGGTTGATCATATATTAGAATAGCTATATAAATACACCACAGTCTTACATCATATTTATTGCTGTCTTAAATCTACCACATTTCGAAACCTTCTTCATAGTCTGTCAATTTATCATTGTATTCAACTAGCACTCTTTTTTTCTGTGACTCTCCTATACACTTCACTCCGTTTATTCTACCTTTTACTAAATTTTCCGTCTGACGTCTTCCTAACTTTTTAAATAACGTTGGCAACACCACTTTCCATGGAGGTTGCTAAGATCCGCAATAAGACGCAGTCTATGATCAGCTGTATGTACGTCGTTGCGGTCTGTGTCTATTGTTTACGTTTACGCAAAAAATAGGCACATACACTTTATTAATATTTATTGCTAAGCATAAATTAAATCATCAATAGATGATACAATTATATACAAAAGTACTAATTCCTATCTGTACTCAAAAAGCTATAATTTGGTGATTTATCTACCAGATGTCGTGTTCATTAAAATTAAATCATGTCTAATACACTTGATAATCATGACTAAAATCAGATCAATCATTGAACCAATAAAATACATCACTTAAAAAGTTATTGCATTCAGCTTTCTGTGAATTATTTGGGGTGTGTTGTCAGAAAGGTATCAAATGCGTATTCAATTGCGTTTAACTTTTCGTTCCCGTACCAGCCGATAGATTGCTGCACCATTCTACAAAACAAAATTAACTGAAAATGAATTCAATCCTGCTTAAAGATGGCTAAAAGTATCAAAAGAATGCATTGTCATTGTATTCTGAGCTATTCTAAAAGTTTCAAATGTCTAGCTAGTCGGGAAGTTAGTTAAAAATCGATTGCAAGATTTGTACTGGACAAACACACAAACACACAAACAAAAAACAAACAAACAAACAATCAAGAAAGCGAGTTAATAAAACCATGGTAAAAATATTTATAACGCATATTCAATATTCATAATTCAATTTCTAGTTCTTTGGTGGGGGGCAAGGTCCCTTGACCCACCTCTTTGGTGCGCCATTGGTTCACTCACTCCAAAATTATCTTTTAGAGCACATTAATTTTTTAATGTTTCCATTTCATCCAATAGAAATCATACATTAAACAAATTATGATGAGATATTAGATTCATCATTGGAATCATCCACTCTTTGGTACCAATCATTTTAAAATTGTTGTGTACATTTGCATAAACTCTAAGGCCGTCTGCACACGGAGCAACTCAAAAGAAACTGATAACTGATTAAATCACAAACCAGTCCGTGATGAGTCATAACCTATGTAATTGGATGGAGCCACGCACACGGCGCAACTGGTTACAAACCCGTCCGACGGGTTTGTAACCAGTTTCTTTTGAGTTGATCCGTTTCTTTTGAGTTGCTCCTTTTGAGTTACACCAGTTTCTTTTGAGTTGCTCCGTGTGCAGACGGCCTTAGCTCGAACTTTTCAGCTTTCAAGATGATTTACATATTTACATTGACATTTAACTACGATTTTGTGATGCCTGTATTTTACTCTTATAATTAAGTTTTTTTTCGTTGAATCGGGTATATTATAAATTGGTAAAACATTAGTAGAGCTTATATCAATAACACGGGGTGTATCTATAATAGTTAAATTGAATTAGTTGCCATTTAATGGAAAGGGTGTTTAAAAAAGGTTAGAGTCATTTAAGAAATTGAAAACATAATGTTCAATATGTATTTATGGCTTAGTACAGTTTCAAGTTAGTCAGTTTAAGTAATTGTGGTGACTCAGTGGCGTTGTCAACCATATGTAGGTAGAAATAGGTAAATTTGATATGAACTGTAGAAAAGTTATGAGCAGGATTGCTGTCGTGGCGATCGGCATCAGAATCAACATTGCCGTATAAGCTATCCGCTGTGGACGGCATATCTTATTGAATTTTATAATTTTTTAAATACTCTGTGCGCTTATGGTTATAAGAGTTAATTTAAGAACAGGCTAAATTGGGATTTGCTTTCTTTTGAAATTGTGTTCCTCATAAAACGAAGGTTTATTCTGCTGCGATGTCTAAAGGAACTAATATTGTGAATTTTTTATATATCTATTAACAACTTTGGTTCCCAATAAGTAAAATTATAATTTTCTGAAAAGTGGCTAGGAAAATATTAAATTTTCTTTAAAGTGACTCAGTGTTTGATGGAGACTGATCAGATGAAGGAAATATAAATGATTACTACGAAAGGTCAGATTTTACAAACTCACGTACTATTTTAACGAAGGAAAAAATTCAATACCAAAAAAATTCAATATCATGTGTGTATCCGAAGTCCATAGCATGTACACAACAGAAAATAGCGGAAATCAGACTGATGCAGGTATCAGATGGTACAATAAGCAAAGAAAAACTTCGCTTTCAAGCATTTATGTCTACAAAAACAATACCTTTTGAGTTCTGTTGCATTTCTGATATCAGACATTTTGTATAACTTTGAATGTTTTTCAGATTTCACGACAAATGGAACTTAATAGCAAAAAATTTCTGACCCTGTATAAAACCAATTACTCAAATATAAAATTTTATCCGTCTGATTTATTTTTTTTATTTTCCGTACTTAGATTTTCAAGCCGATATAGTTTGAAAGCAAAATCTAAATAAAACCATCACATTAGCACCGAAATAATCAACTGAGCGTTGAAAACTTATTTAAAAATAAATAGTTAATAAAATATAAGTACTTCGTAGTATTCCAAAAACATTGTAAACAACTCACCTTAAAGCATTCGACGAGTGAAATATTCTAAAAATATCTTAACGTTATATCAAACTGACACGTCAGTGTCAATTATGGTGAAATCAGAACTGCAACGCAAAATAACAATGTGCTGTAGTAATCGTCACCACTTATTTGCTGACAGTGGTACATTCCTTTTGTTCTCGTACAATTCTTTCCTTTTTAACCCTTCAGCAGGCGCGCCAATTTTTTTGAACACCAGCAGGCGCGTGTGGCCCAAAGTGCAACGTCTCTTTCAACCTTCATTATTCCTTTTGAAATAAACTTATTTTTTTCAAGATGAAAATAATAATTTTGCTTTTTATTAGAAAATATAAAATGTTGATAATATTAAGATATATTTATAATTAAAGGCCGAAGAATGCAGATACAATCGCCTTTTTTCAAAATTGTCTGGTTTAATGCATCTTAAGGACAACTTGCGAATTGATTCCTATTATGTCCAAAAACCTTAAAAACAGTGAGAGAGTCCATCTTCGTGATATGTGGTATACCGTGTAATAGCTGCACATTTGATCGACTACATCAACTCCTACTTTTGTCGTATTGTAATCCAGTATAATCGCTGGTTTACCACGGTTAAATCACGACCAACAATGAAGGGAACGGAATAGAAGGGTCAGAAAATCATACCTGCAATAGAAACGGTGTAGCTATAAATAGAAACTGCTTAAAACATTCAACCCCTACATGAAAAAACAAACCATTCAGAATTACGAAAATGTTGCACTCCCGGGCGCGACCGCTGAAGGGTAAAAGAGTTCCAACGCCACCGAGAAGTGTTTGTATAGCTCAGCTGTCGATCAGTTTATATGTTATTCATCCTAATATTAAAATGAACGTTAATATTAAAATGAACTTTCCGAGATCACAACTGCATCGACCACCAAAAATAACCATACTGTTAAGCAACTGAAATATGTAATGAAATTAGTTCCAAATTGACCATCGACCAAAAAAATTTGTTGTTATTAAGTCCTTTACGTTAATCATTTTTGGAACACATTAAAATATGTTCAAATACCGAGCAGATGTTGTAGGGCTTTAAGATTCTTTTTGTAGAACGTATAAATTTCATTAAGCTCTCTGCTAACTTCTATTCCAGTTCGTTTTCTTCTTTTTCTCATATATGCACTCAACGTGGGAATACATAAAAAACTTAATTTTCAGTAGCATGCACATAAATTCCCTTGATTTCATCTTAAATGCCAAAATGATTTTTAGGAACTTTTCGGATTACTATTGTTAAATCAGTGACGCACCCGGGGGGGGGGGGGGTCCAAGGAGCCCTGCCCCCCCAAAGAAATAGAAATTGCATTATGAATATTGATTTTGCAATATAAATATTTTTATCCGTTCATCTTCCCCCCCCCTTAAGAAAAAATTCTGGGTGCGTGACTGTGTTAAATACTGTGATTTTTTTTAGAACTTTAAGCAGTATTTGGCTGAATGGATTCCTAATGTTATGTAACTCCTCTAATAAGCAAATCCCACGTGACGGGAGTAAACCGTAGGATCAATATGTATATGTATATATATATATATATATATATATATATATACAGTGGCTCCCAAAAGTGTTCGTACACTTACGATTTTCAATGAAATAGGGGATCTATCCATTAATTAAAATGAATATTTTAGAATGGGTATTTAATAAGATCTATAATATATTCTTAACAAAACTACATGAAATATTTTGAAAACATAGTAAAACTTTATTTTTAAGAAATCAGTAATCAAAAAGTAACAAAAACTTTATCTCACCAACGTCATCGTACACTGAAATATTTTCGAATAAATTCATAATTAAAATTATCGTCTGGCGCTTTATTTTTATTTTTGAATTGTGGTGGCATTTAAAATATCGTTTTGCTTTAATTTTTGCTTGCCTACTCCATAATATTCTATTTATTATTTAAAAATGGCTCGTAGTCGTAAAGAAACAACAAACAGCATTCGAAAATTGATTATTTTTCATCATAGTAGTGGTAAATCAGTTCGGAATATTACTAAATTACTTAATTTATTCCATTCTACTGTGCAGTATGTGATAAAATGCTTTCTTGTCCCACTGCTCTATATCATTCGGTAGCGTCTTTCTAATATCTCTAAATAGTTTTCAGGAGAATAAACAATGCTCTATGGTTTGTTTCTCTCCAGACTGACATTGATCACTCTTACGGTGGAACCTGCTCTGTTACTCCCCAATCGCACCGTGCCCCGTCAAAAATTGGTTTATTTTAAAGTCGCCACATAGCCTATCTTGGTTAACTCTTGGATATATTTCATAAACTCGTCTTCCTTTTTCACTACTGTCCCATTCTTCTTGTCATTCAATAATCCCATATTTTACAATCTTATGTTTGATTATCTGTTTTGTTTGCTTATACGTTGTTCCAATTACCTGCAACTCTGACGCTTCCTTGGCCGCTTTGTCTGCTTCTTCATTACCTTCCGTACCCATGTGTGCTTTGACCCAGTGCAGGTAGATTAGCATATTTTCTTGTTTGATCACTTCTTTTATATTCTCAATTATTTCGCCTTTAAATTGTAACGATTTCAAAGCCTCTAAAGCACTCACCGAGTCCGTAAAAATATCAAACTCTCTTGTACCCTCATCTCTCATCCTCAATATCGCCATCTGTAATGCTCTGATTTCTGCAATATAAGAGTTACCACCAAATATTCTTTCTCTAATAATTTCTTTTTCACTGTCTTCCCTATACATAACAACTCCAACACCTACTCTGCTCTCTTTTCTCTATCCATCTGTATATATCTTGACGTCCGTCCTGGGGTTTCCCCCCTTAAACCAATTTAGGCTAATTAAGTTATCTAATCTCATAATTCTCCTCTTTCTGGACTCGCAATTTTCGTCACTGAAATTCTCGCCCTCGATTTCCAGTTCCTTTCCTTCTTCATATATTTTAAAAATTCTATTACTTATTCTTGCCCTGATGTTCAGCGGAATGCAACCCGCCAGCATACACAATGCATCAGTGGCAACGGTTCTATAACACTTAGTAATAAATAAAAGGAACGGCCTTTGAACTTGTTTGAGATTCATGTTAAATACTGTCAAGTCCCTGTACCAAATTTCCGCAGCGTATAATAGTGCCTTTTCAATAACTGTGCTATACAGAGGATGTTCGCACATTTTTTAGACGCATTTGGTAAGCGGTAATAAAAAAGCTCTTGCTGCAAAAGAAATAATTGCAATTGTACTATGTTTTTAAAAGTCAAAATTATCGTCTACGGCTTGAAAGTTTTGTTTATATTCAAAATGGCATTTTTAGCAAAGCAGTGGTTCGAAGGCTACATTTATGCTCTTTCCGAAGAGAAATATGCATACTCCGTTATCCAAAAACGATGTGAGAGTCATGGTTTTGTGATATCTAAAGCGTCGATAGATAATATCGTCAACAAGAAAGGAAAAAAACGTCAAATTGGAGCCTCAAGGGGGACAAAAATTCCAAACAAGTATCCAAGGAAAAAATGGACATCTTAGACTATTGCAAAGGTACGTTGTTTAATGTTAAAAGAAAATCCCCCTAGTCTAAGGACAGTTGCAAAATCATTAAAATGCTCGGTGTAAACAAAATGATAAACGTTGATTTAAATCTTAAGAAAACGAAAAAACGCAATGTGCACCATCTTCTTTCAAATCATATCGCTGAACGCAGGACACGCTGCAGAATTCTATATGACAAACACTTATCCAAAGAAAAATGGAAAACAATTGTCACAATAGATGAATCATGGGTGTATTTAAATGACTGCAACAAAAAAAGAGCCATTTATTATCATAAAAGGGGAGAAAACAATTTAAGTACATGGTTCAAAGAATCGAAAGAAAGTTTTTCTAAGGGATTCATGATTGTTGCTGGTTTTTCTTATAATGGCAAGTTAAAAATAAAGAGAGTGGACAAAAATGTCAAGATTAACTCCAAATACTATCAGGAACATATTTTATCGCCAATTTTTCTGAATGAAATACCATCGCTTTACCCACAGTGCCATCAATCTGTGAGACTCCATCAGGACAAAGCTAGCAGTCACACATCAATATCCACTGTAAATTTCCTAAAAGAAATGGAACAAAAAACTAGTATCAAGGCCATACCCTTCACTAATATCCCTACTAAATCTCCCGATGTATCACCTATGGATTTTTGTGCTTTCGGATTTTTAAAATCTGCATTATCCAAACGTCGTCCCCAAACCCTTACAGGACTCCGGAAAGCTGTTCAGGAGGAATGGGATAGAATACCTGTTCTGACACTTCAAAAGGCATTATTATCCTGGAAATTGCGGTGTCGAAAGATAGTTCAGGATAAGGGATGTCAAATAGAACATTTAAAACACAAGATTTTTATGTAATTTAGTTTTGTGAATACAATATACATCGTCTAAAAAATGTGTGAACAGCCTCTGTATATCGTCTTTACTATATCCGGGCTAATTCCCCAAGTCTTTTTAACTAATCTTGTTAACTGGCACATTTTTTTATAGATTTTTTTCTTAATCATTTTCAAATGTAACCTATGGTCGTAAAAATTTAACCTATGGTCAAACATGACTCCCAAATACTTGATCTCAGTAGCATCTTTTACTGGTTTCTCCCCAATTTTAATCGTAGGTCTTGTTGTCACCTTTCCGTTACTTTTTATAATCATATATTTGCATTTCTCAATACTAAATTCTAAACTATTTTTATCAGCCCATTCGCTACAAATCTGTAATGGTTCTCTTGCTAGATCAGTTAGTCTATATACTACAGGGCTACTTATAATTACTATAAGGTCGTCAGCAAATGCCTGTATACTAAAATATTCTTTACATTTTTTTACTGTCTAGAACTTCGTTGATAACAATGAGCCAGAAAATAGGACCCAACGAAGATCCTTGCGGCACGCCAATGTTATATTCATAATCTTCGTTTTCCATTCTTACCCTTTTATCTGTAATATAATTCACTATAATCTTAAATTAGTACTTGTCTAAATCTAACTTCTTTAGCTCCCTTATTATACTATTTCTCCTAACAGTGTTGAAAGCATTTTTTATGTCTAGACTAACTAGATATGTATGTTCGTTTTTATTCTTATTTTCTCTAATTGAATCCATTATGTTGTTTAGAGCATGCAAAGTGCTTTTTCCTCTCCTAAATCCATATTGCCTCTCAGATAGTATATTGTTATTTTCCAGATGTAAAATTAATCTATTTGTTAATAATCTATTGAATACTTTCCCCAGCACGGGCAATAGACCTATGCGATCCCAGCCTATACGACCCCGGATGCGACGCGTCTCTACCATCTTTAGAGAAAATCACAACTCTTGCAATCTTCCACGCTCTAGGGAAGTATGCTTCAATTAGGCACCTATTGAATAAATTTTTTATCAACTCTTTGTCTGCATAGAAAACTTCCAATATTATGCCAAGGGTCAATCCGTCATATCCGGGTGCTTTATTCTTTGCTGTTCCCTCTATAATAAATTCAATCTCTTCTATCGTTATTTCTTTATAATCGGCATCAGTACCACTCTCATCCTCTTCATCCTCTATACCATCTTCTTTACCGAAATGGTACTTGACCAAGGCTTTTTCTATTTCTTTTTCTTGTTCTTTGATTGTGCCATCCACATCCATAATTCCTTCAATCACATTTTGTCTTTTATCTGTTATTATATTTTTTATTCTGCCAAATGTATCCTTAACAGTAAGTTTTTCCAGGAAATCTATAAGTGAACGCCTTTTCGCTTCAATTATCGTTTTCTTATACTTTCCACTTTCACTTTTAAATTTCATTCTCCATTTCGTTCTCTCATTCACTTCCTTCTCCTTTTGGAACCTACGACGTAGGGCCCTCACTTGTTTCCTTTTAAGTGCCAATTGATCGTTCCACCAATATGCCTTGGTATCGCGTTTTTGGCTATATTTTTTCCTGTGTTTTTTACAGAGTTTGGTCACTTCTTCACTCAATTTATTCACACTTTCGTCTATATTTAATTCCTCCATTTCCCTCTTTAAATCCTCAATTTTTTCCCTCAACTCAATCCTGAATTCAATCCATTTTAGCTTGTTTATGTCCCATCTATCATATTCTTTCTGTTTTCTGGTTACATTTTCTTCCTTTATATCGAAAATTATCGCGTTGTGATCTGAATTAACAAATTCGTCAGAAACTCTAAAGTTATGTATCAAATCATCCATCCCAAAGGTGATCGTCAAATCGGTCCATCCAATACCAAAGGGGCCATTATAAGTTGGTCCCCCATAAGGATCATTATGAATGTTGCCATTATATTGTAATACTAAATTTATGATTTCAGAACCCCTAGTGTTAGTTGGCCTGAGGCCCCAAACCGTCGACCTTGCATTAAAGTCACCCATTATTAAGATAATTTTATCCTTATACTTTTCTATTAAATTTGTCAATTGGGTCCACTGGGGCTCAATGAGTTCCAAAGTACCATCTGATGGCGGTAAATAAATCGTGATAATTATCATCTCCTTTGTATCCCTAACGCATCTTACAGCTATGATATGATCGGTCACAAGAATACTAAAATATTTAATGTTTTTCCTTAATATCAAGGCCACTCTAGGCGCTATAGAATAATGTATTGTCTGACAAGTTGTCGGAAAGCCGATTACCTCATTGGTATCTCTCCTAGAAAAGTATGGTTCATTTGCAGAAATTAAGTCATAGTTCATATAACTAGTGAACTCTCTCACTGCATTAATAGAATTGTTAAAATTTAAGTGTATGCATTTAAAAGTATTCAGATTCAGATTATCCATAGTCTGTACGATTAATAAGGCTGCCCACCTCCGCGCTATAACAACGTACTAGCGGTTGGGCTGTGGTTTATAGCTTCTTTTACATTGCTTTTAGAATTTATATACAAACAATACACTGTGTGTAAGCCAATTCACACAGTGTATTGGCTTACTGCATTCACCCTCCTGACCCTTATCGCCACATCCTCTACAAATCCTTTCGTTAGTACATATTTTTGCAATATGTCCAAATCTAGAACATTTGTAACATATTACTGGTCTGGGATACTCTTTAATGTTATACTTCCTCCAGCCCAGTTTAACCTTCTTTTCTCTCATTCTTTTAAAAGCTGCACCATTCATATTCAATATTATGTTTTCACCTTCTCTCGCCCTATATTTAGCGACACATTGCGATTTATTTAGCGACACGTCTCCATCCTTTTACGCATCGTTTTGTTCAACTATTTTGTCCCTTAGTTCATCTTTATCCATAATATCTGTAACACCATAAATTATTACTTGCGGTAGCCTTTTTTAGGTCTGTCTATCTTGTAGCTTTCTACAATTTAATCCGTTTTCTTTTTCTCATCTATTAATCTATCAAGGCCTTCTTCCTTATCTACTATATCTGCGTTTACAGTACCAGTAAATTCGCTTGTTGCTACATGTGATTTGTTCAAATTAAGGTGCACACAGTTATACACCTGTTTAATATAGTTATTAATTGGAACCAAAAGTAAATTGTTAACTGCGCCTAAAGAATCAGACAAAAATTGAGAAAAAAGTTGACTAGCCAAAAACTGTTCAGACGAAGAGAGAGAGTGCGAACCCAAAAAAAGAAGCAGGAACGGAGTTAGCCATAATCAGTCCTACTTTTGATTCAATCAACCTCTGTACAATAGAAGCTGCACAATCTATCGGTTGGACTATGTTTGGTGGCCTTTTAATCTTACTTTTTGTATTATAATATACACAATTGGCACATTCAATTTCCCTCAAATACTCTCCCTCATGCTCCCCTTGACCACAACCATTACAGATTGCTCTGTTACCGCAATGTCTAGCTATATGCCCTATTCTATAACACTGATAGCAAATTTTTTGGGCGAATATATTCCCTAATATAGTATCTTCTCCAGTCCAATTTTAATTTTTTTCCCTTCATAGCTTCTTTAAAAGCATGACCATTCATTTGTAATACTATGTTTTCACCATCACGACTGTTAAATTTGGTCACTACTTTTAATTCTCCCTCCTTTAATTCTTCATTATGTTCTACAAGTTTGTCGCATAGTTCTTCATTTCCCAGCTTTTCAGTTACTCCATATATTATCACTTGAGGCCTTCTCTTTGCTGGCTTTTCTATTCTGTAGTTTCTAATTAATTTATCTTTGTCCTTAATTTCCTTCATTATTTTTTCTAGGTCTTCTTCTTTGTCAGTGCCTATAATTACCCCACCTCTGCTAATTTTACTAAATATTTTTACTCCTACTTTAATTTTTACTGGGTCTATTTTACTTTGTACCACTGACTTTTTTAACTCTGAATCTTGTTCAGTTTTAGGCACAATTGTGACAACATGTACGCTCCGTCTTGTCTTTTTCTAGTTCTACTTCTGGATCTATCAGTAACTCTCTTTTTTAATTTATCTGCATAAGTTTCAACTCTTTCACTCATTCTACTCTTCTGTAGTTCCTGGTACATGCCTCTTACATATTACGTATGGCATTGTTGACTCCTAAATAGGCCCACCAAGCTGTTCACATCTGCAAGTACTTTACTTTTTTCTAATGTTGAACATTTACTATTTGCAATTGTTATTTGTATCTTTTCACGCAACATATTTAATGCATTGTCTCTCTCAGCGAATTCCCGTTTGTGTACTACCCTATCATTATCTCTCTCTCCCCCCTCTTTTGAACTACCTTCTATGCTCTGCACTGGTACTTCTTGCTCAACAATTTCTTGGTTTTCCACTTCATCTTTAGTAGTTTGTGTGGACATTTTATTTATCATGCTATCTTGTTCACTATCTCCCATTATTGAATCTATATCTTCTATAGTGGCCCTATCTTTTGACCGTTTATAGATCTTTGATCTGCTCGGCATTCCAATTTCAGGCTCTTCTTCGCATATTTCGCTATCTGGTTTTGGCTCCATTGCTCCTTTACTAACAATTCCAGATTTTTGTTTCTTTTCATTCTTTCCGATATTCGGTGTTTGCATATCCCCTGCTCTCACATTACGAAGCACCATTCCAGATACATTAGTTCTAGTTCTAGGTTTGTTTTTATCACTCATGTAACAGAAGTCAGATAACCAATAGTACTACTCTGCAAATTCATGATTATGCCATCTGAACTTTATTACCTTCTGTAAAATTATACCAGATGCAATGAATAAATTAACTATTGCAATTACAGTCCTGTGGTTGAAGGAGAGATTTGAAGGAGAGATTCTGAACAGCTCGTTCGAGTCAATCCAATGCACAGAAATCTCTAATATAAACAATTCAATACAACAAAAAGGCCAGACCTATCTTGGCGTAAAGATATAAAATAATACAGAACGATCCATTTAAACATCCTGTAATCCAAATGACAGAAGGAGCCGAGCACGCAGAACGGCCCGAGCCGCTGCCGACTATTTATGTGACGGCTGCCGGGAAAAATAGCTATTTATACGACCTTCTGACGCCCTTGACACGTGAATCTTCAACGCCCGGGCGGACCCCGAGGTCTCCCCGGGGGAGAGCGCTTCTATAGCCGCGGCACTCAAAGCCCTCTGCCGTCACCAGCTAGTCCTAATACGTGCTTTTTTTCAAAGACCTGATGATACGGGAATAAATAGTCACACGATAATAAAATTTGTATCCCCGTACTCCACACTTCAAGTTATTAACGAATATACACAGAAAATATGCATTTAAACAATAAAAACTATCCAAAAATTTTCAAAAACTTGAGCTCGCGAAAACCCGACCAACACTCATGAGTGCAGTGTTGTCATCCAAATAACCTGACTACTTTGAAAATAGAATGGAGAGAAATCAACGTTCAAACTTTGTGAAGCCTAGCAAGATATCGGGACTTAAAGAATTCATGGGATAAAAATCACTGACAATTGTATTGCCAATGCCCTACAAGCCACTACACTATGTACGATAAATAAGCCCCAAACGTATTGGAATAATGTCTTACTTGCCGATGAAAGCAAGTTTAACATTTTTGGTTCCGATGGGCGTATAATTGTATGGAGAAGAAAAAATGAGAAACTTAATTCCAAGAACTTAGTAGGAACGGTTAAGCATGGCGGTGGAGGTGTCTTTCTGTGGGGAGGCATGTCAGCATCAGGACTATCTAATTTGGTATTTATTGATGGCATAATGAATCGTGCTGTTTATATAAATATTTTAAGAGACAAAGCACGTTCCGGCAACGAAAGAACTATCGTGGCTGTCGATGAATGTTCCGAACCTGTGAGCCCTCTTTTTTATCTGTTACGACGGCTTTTTCACCCAGCTCGAATGCAAAATTTGCTCTCCGGTACTGTGCGCACAGTCGAATAATCACATTCTCACAGCACGACGAAACAACTACAGCACGACGAAAAGGGCTGGAAGTTTAATTGTGCTGCTGCTACACAGGAAACATAATGCGTACGCTGCACACGCTTGCAAACATAAAGCTTAGTCATTAACAAAGCAAACACAAAGCTTGCAAACACAAAGCTTAGACATTTCCTGCATGTGTAACGAACTGTACTAATAAAGTTAATTACCGACACCTCGTATTCTTTCCTTTCTTCGTACAGTCGTTTCATTTTCGTTACCTTCAACCTAGCTCAGCGCCTCATTTGCACCTAGCGGTCTGTGGGGGAACAAATTGTTTTTTTCTTTCCCACCAATCAAATCCCCATGGCCGGATATGCATACCTGCCAAATATGAAGACGTTACGTCCAATGCTTTGTTCGCCTGGGCTTCCCAAACAGGGATACTTTAATTTGAACCACCAGGTATACTTCTTATTTAGTTCCTCGACAGTCTGAGACGCGTTGTGATTGTTTAATACATATAAACAATTCATACATGTTCTTATACGATTAACTATTAATTAGTTCCATGTAGCCATCCTTTTAATTTATTGTGGATTTGAAGAAGTGATAAGAACGTGTGAATATTTAGTCTACAAAAATTCTGAGGAAACTTTTCACAATTCTTAGCCCAGACAGTACAGCTGAGTGCATACAGGCAAATTCAATTGTGCAAGCGTAGCGAATTTAAACCCAATAGCTGCAGGCGATTCCCATGTTTATCTGCGCAAACAAGCGGGCGAAATTTATATCTTTTATAGGTGTATGGTAAGGATATTTCGAGATCTAAATACGTAAAGAGCAAACATCCAAGACAAACATCTTGTTTGTACATTAGGGTGGAACGAAAAAAACTTTTTTTTGAATTTCAATATGCTCTAGTTTTCAAAAGTTGCCTTTTAACAAAATAAAGACGGAAATTAAATATTAGCGTAATTGGTGCATGTTTTCAGTTAGCGCAAGAAGGGCAAACTTTTGGTTTTTATTAAATTTTTGACAAATTTCGCAATTATTTTGAAATTGAATACACTTGTAGTACAAAAAAGTAGCAAAATATGTAATTTAAACATTCTTTTTAGTCAGGAGACCTGCTAAACTGATTATATAATACGTTTTACTTCATAAAAATAGTACACATAAAGGCACTTAAGGACGAGGCATTTAAAAGAGACTCGGACATCACGGTGGAACGAAAAAATTTTTTTCGGAATTTCAATATGCTCTAGTTTTTAAAAGTTGTCTTTTAAAATTAAAATTAAGAATATGAAATTTGTTTGCTCTACTAAAATATTTGCAAGTGCCGCAAAGGGCTTCAAAATGGATATTTTTATGAAAAAGTGATTATATTTGTATTTTTTGTTAATTTCTTTTATAGTATATTAAAATAATGTATATTTCCTGTAAATAAAATATTCAAAATATAATATTTTGACAGAAAACTCGCATATTCTAAGTATTTCTAATTTTTAGATGCCATAACAGAACAACTGATATTGTGGAATTTCGCGATTTTCATCATATTAATTTTACAGTAGCATATTCTTATAATAGACATTGGAATGAAAGAAAAGCAATTTTTAATTGACGGAGCTTAGTTAAAATAAGCAAATCACACTTATTTAGAAAAATATTAATGTAATGTCTATAAAGGCAAAACATTACTTTGAAAAAAATTTTCATACTTTTCAAAAGTCCATAGTAATCACACATGGTTTCCATTACTTATTTCACTGACACATTGAATTGTTTTATTGTTTCAAATTTTGGCATTATCTTTTGAGAATGTATTTTTGTTTTTATCAATGCATCTCTTTCAGAAGTACCACGAACGGACAAGGATGACACGGTAACTAATTTAACAATCCTTTCTACTATTTGTGTGTGACATTGAATGTTGTTGAAGTCAATAATTTAAATGAATTGTCCCTACGTCACCTATTTTGTTTCCTAGATGGAAAAACTAAAGGTCCAAATGAATTTGGAAGAGAAATAGGTAAACAACTAGAAAACTACTATGAACTTCCAGTGATTGAATTTTCACCTATTGAAAATAACATTCCATTACTAGAAATTAAGGATATTTAAGTGTGGACCCGAAATATTTGTTAGAAATGCATAATGCAATCTCTGTTGGAAAGTGCTCTTCTGATTTGTCCATGAGAAAACCAGGAAAATTTTGTTCGCGATGGCTTACATTAGCAAACCGGATGCTTCGCTTGTATGTGGGAACAGAATTTCCTGCAAAAAACCTCCGAATACTGATTACATTTTGAAAGTTTATGCACCAATTTGGTTTAACATAAAGCTGAAACCATCTTGTATCCGTGGATCTAAGCACTTGTGGAAACTTGTAAGCTATTCAAGTTACCTCAATCAGACACTTAAAAATGTAATTGACCCTGTCATTCAAAGAAATGCATACTTTGCAGCTTCTGAAAATCTCCTCCTTTGTATGATATTAGACGATCGCAATCAATTAAGAAAGCTTGGATTACGTCGGATTCTAAAAGCAAGGGCGGAAAATGAAGGAGGCATCAGAAAGAATTTAGTTCCACGCGTAAACTTTGATGCCAAACATTATATTGATATGATTCAATGGAATGATAATAAAGTAACAGAACCTCCTATGACGAGGCATGTTTCTGATGACAAACTGAAACAGTTTATAAAGGAAGCAAAAGAATCTGATCACGAGAAACAAATTATTGACTTCAACAACATTCCATGTCACACACAAGTAGTAGAAGGGATTGTTAAATTAGTTACCAGGTCATCCTTGTCCGTTCGTGGTACTTCTGCAAGAGATGCATTGATAAAAACAAAAATACATTCTCAAAAGATAATGCCAAAATTTGAAACAATAAAACAATTCAATGTGTCAGAGAAATAAGTAATGGAAACCATGTGTGATTACTATGGACTTTTGAAAAGTATGAATATTTTTTTCAAAGTAACGTTTTGCCTTTATAGACATTACATTAATATTTTTCTAAATAAGTGTGATTTGCTTATTTTAACTAAGCTCCGTCAATTAAAAATTGCTTTTCTTTCATTCCAATGTGTATTATAAGAATATGCTACTGTAAAATTAATATGATGAAAATCGCGAAATTCCACAAAATCAGTTGTTCTGTTATGGCATCTAAAAATTAGAAATACTTAGAATATGCGAGTTTTCTGTCAAAATATTATATTTTGAATATTTTATTTACAGGAAATATACATTATTTTAATATACTATAAAAGAAATTAACAAAAAATACAAATATAATCACTTTTTCATAAAAATATCCATTTTGAAGCCCTTTGCGGCACTTGCAAATATTTTAGTAGAGCAAAAAAAGATTTTATATTCTTAATTTTAATTTTAAAAGACAACTTTTAAAAACTAGAGCATATTGAAATTCCGAAAAAAAAATTTTCGTTCCACCGTGATGTCCGAGTGTCTTTTAAATGCCTCGTCCTTAAGTGCCTTTATGTGTACAATTTTTATGAAGTAAAACGTATTATATAATCAGTTTAGCAGGTCTCCTGACTAAAAAGAATGTTTAAATTACATATTTTGCTACTTTTTTGTACTACAAGTGTATTCAATTTCAAAATAATTGCGAAATTTGTCAAAAATGTAATAAAAACCAAAAGTTTGCCCTTCTTGCGCTAACTGAAAACATGCACCAATTACGCAAATATTTAATTTCCGTCTTTATTTTGTTAAAAGGCAGCTTTTGAAAACTAGAGCATATTGAAATTCAAAAAAAAGTTTTTTTCGTTCCACCCTATTGTACATCCGTAATTTCACTAAAATAGCCAATAAAATGAGCATTCATTCTCACTTTCTTTATGCTATGATTTAAAACACTCTAGCAACTGAAATGAATCCAGTTAAATAAAGCAATGACAAGGATTCCAGAGTTTAACAAATACAGGAATTCAAAAAATTGAAGAGAATCAAATAACTCAAATGCGATACCTAAAGTAGAATATATATATATATATATAATACTGAGTTTTTTTTTATTCACGGGATAAAAGAGAACATAACGAATACAGACTGAAGTGGTCGCTATACATTGAAAGATATTTTGTAGCTCTTTTCAAGTATAACGGTAGTTCGACCTAAGGATATTAAATTCCCTCAAATTATTTTCTTCTCCGTTCAGCTTCTTGCAAAACATATTTGTAGGCATTGTTCATTTTCTTAAGCATCTTGTCTTCAAACTCAGGTTGGTAGATTCCCTCTGCGCTGTAGAGGATTCCCAACCTAGTCTAAGGAATTCTTGTTATGAAAGCTGTTGCTTTATGGAGGTTTATAATAACATCAAATTAGTCTATTTTGATAAATGTAATTGTAAAATTGAAAGTTATTCCTTTAAAGCGAACACATAAACCGAACACATAAAGCGAAGTGTAATCTAATGAATATTCAAGAGGGTATATCTGAGAAATACTGCTGAATAATTTAAATCGGATATCGTTGTTGCAAGATTTTAGTCTTTTTCATAATATATATTCCCGTATTATATAAATATACTACGTCTTCATATTTCTGTGTTTTATTTATAGTTCCAGTTTCAAAATACATGAAACTATTTCTAAATGACCCCAATGTCTTAAACAAATCATCAGTGCCTTCCAAGCTGTAAGATACCGAGTGATAAATTTCGCAAATATGGTTTTATATAAGTATATATTTTTATTTTAACCGCAACTATATCGACGTCATTTTACATGTTATAGAGAAACATGACTTTCAAAAATTAGTTTTATTTGCCTTAAATAAAGAGAAACTTCATACTGGGTTGCGTTTGATGGGTAAATAAACCAGGAAATGTCAGAAATAATTTAAAGAAATTTATATCCTTTGAAACTTTTTCACTCATCCTGTGCATATACATTTCGTGTATTACTGAATAAACGGAAGCGTTTCGAAAGGTAGTTGGTGTCTATAAAATCGATTTGGTCTCTTCTTCCCGGTGCTCTACTTTGTACGTTCCGTTATGGTTCTTTAGAGACTCGTCTCGAATGGAGCGGAACCAGCATTAAATGCATACCATGATGTTGGAAACAAGGGGGGATTTTGAAAGCAGTTTACTGTTTGCTTTATCATATCAGACGCTTTTTCAGCAATCATGATTGTTGGAATATTGGTGTTGCCAGACGTAATCAGCGGCATAATTGAAGCATCAACCACTCGAAGACGATTCACATTTTTCACCCTGAAATGAAAATTTATTTATCAATTTACGAAACGTATTTGAAAGACTCAGAGAGAAAACCACTGTAATGCAAGGTAATTATAATAGAATATTTCGAAAAGCTTTCAAGTTTGTCAAAGAAAAATATACTTTTCCCTCGATTATGTAACCTTGTCTTCCTCAGTTGACCCTTTTTGAAGAATAATTTTATTCAAATTAATAGACTTTCTCTGAAGACGTTAATTTTACTGGCTTGTTACGGAACTAAATTTTAGATGTTATATTAATAGGTCAAAAACGATGCTTACAGGCTTTGCACGGTCGTTCAGAAAATGTTCTAAAATTTAATTGTTACTTTCTAAAAGTATGTATGATATTTAAAATTTATGTGCTTAATACGAGGAATAGAACTTGGTGGCAACACTATTGTAGAGCCCCCACGTAGCAGAACCCATGAAGACAACTTATACCACACGTACGTCATATACCTGCCTTACCTCAGAGCGAATGCGCTCTCCCCACAAACATCGTAAGCCTTCACAGTGACAGGATGAACACAGGCATGTTTTAGTTAATAGTCTATTGTACGAAATTGTATCGTACTGATGGAAGCAAAATGCTTGTGCACACATTGTGTCTGATGTGTTTGCTCTCTGGGGCTGGGAAGTGCTCTACCATCCGCTATATTCCTCGGACTTAAATCTCTGTGATTATGATCTCATCCCCAGGATGAAGGAACCGCTCCATGGATTCCACCAGAGAACTCCTGCAGGCTGTAGACCGCTCCATTTCAAGGATCAACAGATCAGGTGCTTCCAACGGCATCTTGCAGCTTCCAGGACGTTAGCGATGGGTGCTAAACAATGCTGATTACTACTTTGAAAGGCTATAAAAGTTTCACGCCTGTATCTCTTCTGTATACTTTGTACATATCTTGTTGCCACTATTAAAAGTTCCATCCTATGCAATTATAATGATACCTGGTGTATTCATATAATACAAAGACGTAAAATAAGGTATTTATAAAATAACAAACATTTGTTGTTGATACTGATGCTCCCTGGTCGAGTAAATCCCAACCGGGTACAATGAAGGCTGCAGGCGAAGAGGTACGGCTCTTGTTTAGCTCACAGCTATTAGGGTCTGTTCATATAGAATCCGTCAGCGTTAGCGTTACTCGTATTGGCATATTTTAAACCAATAACAAGCCTTAACAATTTCTTTGCTAATCGTTTGGAGGTTCGTAATTTGTTAAATATATTTTAATGCGAGTAACGCTGACGGTGACGGATTCTATGTGAACAGGCCCTTAGGCACCACAAGAGTCGAAGTCTGACTTCTGCCCTGGTACCAAAATTTAAATTAAGCACCCCCAGGGGTGAAATCTGGTAGGCTCATCCCCCTGCCCCTTACAAAACACAAGAAGGAACTTTCCGGCATAGAGATTTTACGTGTCTATATCAGGGCCCGATTTAGAAAATTCTTGATTATAGGTACAACTCGGGATGGGGCCCCTACCTAGCACTGATGTGGACGTAAAATTTCCAAAATTGACACACACAAAAAAATAATCATGAATTATTGTGAAAGTACCATTTTACCAAGAATTGGCTATTTCAAGCATAAAAGCCTAGACCATTATCAAATAACAAAAAGCAATACAACATATTAACTTCATCATTAAAACACTATTACAATGCAACCAGAAAAACTTATGAATCCCTTATATACACTATAATATACATATGATGAACCAATCAAATTTGAAAGGATATATAAAAAATTGCTATTAAAAAAGGCAAAATATTAAAAAATTTGAATTGGGAATTTTTTCTTTTTTTTTTCCTTTTAAAATTAAAATTTTTTTGGGCCCCAAACATTCGGGGGCCCCTAGGCCCGGGCCTACCGGGCCTAATGGAAAATCAGGGCCTGGTCTATATTCAGCTTGGGGACGAGAACCTTCAGTGCCACTTGTCGGGATTCGAACCGAGCAACCTACTGAATTTCAACTCGCTATCCAATAGCTTTCGCTAGGTCACAAATATGTAGTGAAGATCATAAACTTCCTGAGTAAGTAATGCAATGTTTTAAACTGAAATTTTACTTACAAATGGGTGTATTAAAAATATAGTACGCAACTTATACAATGAAATATTCCTCTGATGAAGTTTTCAATTAAAGCAGCTATTTTTAACTGATATTGCCCGTAGCTTGATTTAAATCTCTTTAAGATTTTGAAGTCGAAAAGGTTTTTAAATTACGAAATGGATGTTTTTCATCATTAAACATTATAAATTAACTGTTACTCTAAATCCATCAGACTTTTAATGCGCAAGTATTACTTTTATCCCCCAGAAACTAGACAAAAACTTCTAGCAAAATTAATGTTAAGACTAAAACATGGTTAAGGTGGAGGAAGAAAATTTGAACTCCTTCATGAAATTCGGCGTCCTGTAGGTTATGAAAGTATCCGCTTCGGCCATGATTCCTAAGATTTATCTAAGTTTAATTGAGAGAAATATATAAATCATCATGATTCAAAAACTGCAACGTTTACTTCAATTCTGGATCTACGACAGTAGTAGGATCCGTCGGGCTACCCATTTTAGCAGTCCCAGCTGGGTGGTGATATGTGAAGAGCAGGGTTCTAGCGTGGCACTTGAAATATTTATCTTCATCTCCAGCATGCATCTCACATCCAGGAATCAACGTCTGCAACGGCGATGCGCCTAACTTCCGAAATGATTCACTTGTGACTAACCTACGACATACTTTTAACCCTGTGTAAATATAAATATTAAAGAAATTGTAGAAAATAAATGGATGGAAAACTTGGAGCAAATAGATACGCACAAAAAAGAAAAATATGAAACATAATTTTCTAGGATGTATACATATATTTTTTACGAGTACATTAGCAGTAAGTGCATCATTTCTTATTTATTCTTTCGTGCTTCAATATACCAGTCTCATAAACGAAGAAATTATATGAGTGACCAAATAATTTGAATGACCAAAACTTCATGGTTAGATACAAGTCAAGTAATTTTTTTATAAAAGGAAGCGAAAAAGATATATGCTTCTAGAAACAAGTCAACTGAAATACAAGAAAGTGATAAATCAACGTATGTGTTGTAAAAAGGAGTTTTAAGAATGTGATTATATAATACTCTATTTTACACATTAAACATATGTAGTGATGCATTGGCGTTTTTCCGGTAAACACTTGAACAGAATAATACTTATCTAATCCTTTAAATAAAAAGTTTTATTGATAATTATTATTTTGATGCTTCTAATATTAATCAATTGACATTTCACTTTCAAAGAAATTATTATGTGAATTTAAACGCGTGCTTTGCATTGAATTACATTCTTAATAAATACAGAATCATTCTACTACCAACAAACAGAGGATGTATGTCCAAGAAAAATGTCATTTACAATATTATAGAAAAACACATTTTCAGAGCTTTGTGTTAAAGATATTCGAGAGTGTTATATGATAAACTTGTTCATATATGGATTGTTAATAGAAGAAAGAGTAACTGAAATTCTCTTTAAATTAAAGTAGGTAATTGGCAGGTAATATTTATAAAAGTAGAACCTTTCTTATAATAGTAAATATTCTTTACCATAGAATTTACCTTAGAATTTTTTCTTTTTTTCTGCAACAGATTTCGTTCTTAATGTCGAGTTGTTCAAAGCAATGTTCTCAAATTCTAATGTTAAGAGATATGTTGGGAAAATACCCCTATGTATGTTTTCAGTAATGTAAGATTTACTGAGCATGTTTGTGGACGCAAAACAAGATTCAGAAAGTTTACCTTCAACCATATCTTCGACATCCCTATCGTCAGAAAGATAATTAGGTTCAATGAGTGGTGGATCATATGGATTGTTTGAATGGAGAGATACTGTTCCTATACTCTTCGGTTGGACTTGTTGGACAACGCATGTGAAGATAGCTTGGTTTTCGTACGGTCCATAAATCTGCTCGTATACCTGCAATTTTTACACACAATTAATACCTACTGTAGAAATGGGGAAAAGATATTTTTGCGCTATTTAAAAATAAAAAGAAGTTGAAACTCAGCGTTAAATTTGGATTCCAATTTAAACTGTGAATTCGATTATTTAGCTATAAGCTCAAGCTTATTAAATTTTTGGCGACAGCAAGAGCGTAAAATTTTTGATACTACGTAGGTCAATTTCCTTATCTAAATAAAATGTACATAAAACCATTATCATTCACATTTTCCTTCTATATATTACTTATGATTGATATATATATATATATATATATATATATATATATATATATATATATATATATATATATATATATATATATATATAACATTAAAAACTATAAATTTTTCAATTTAATATTCTATAACATTAAAAACTTCATACCCCTTGTTAAACTCTTAAACTATCTATTTCCCTGGAGCATCCAAATTAAATTCCAAATTAAATTTCCAAATTTCAGTAATTTCTTCCCATTAAAGTCTATTAAAACCCCTTAGTAATATTCTATTTTTAGCCTAGACAATTTTGTCCAAGATGGCTGCCAAATTAACGAAACCTTAAGATGCGTAACGTCACTACCATTTTAATCTTAATCCGCGCAAAAACACTAAATTCCTAACCAATCAACTGTTAATCAACACCCTACTGTCACGTGATGAGATGAAGTGATAAAAGTTTCTGCCGTCCAAAAATAAAGGAACTCCTGTACTATTCCCCTGCCGCATTCTTCCCGGCAGAGACGCCAGCGAATTAATAAAATTGTCTTTCACGAATGCTGGTGTCGTCGTCTTCATTTCGGCCATGACGACTCCTTCTTAAGCAACTAATTTCATCGTAATGTGGAAGGTTGGCGTCTTCAAAGCAGTAATTGGCGGCCAGCCCTCCCATATATAAAATATATATATATATATATATATATATATATATATATATATATATATATATATATATATATATATATATATATATATATATATTACTTATTGCGGGGCTGTGAAAGCGCAGCTACTCTCGCCTTACATGTAGAGCACAGGTGTTCTGTATAGTAGCATGGGCCGGACTTTTTATCTTTGTTTCTACGTATTTTAATAATTTATTATGTTATATTTATTGTAATTGGGAAGTATGCGTATGTATGTATTATGTAATACTATGTATCATACTTTTATGTTAATGTGTGCACAATTTGCGTACACCTTTTGTTAGTCTTGCCTCAGGGTTTATGCATTTATCAATTGTTATTTTGTCGTACTCGAGTAAGTAATGTGCCCAGTTATGGGAATTGTAAATAGTATTTATGTAGTATCAGTATCTTATAGCACATGATTATTATATTGTAAAAGAATTTTGTAGTTATGTATATAAAGTATTTATAGAATTATGTGTTAGTTGAATTTGCTGCTGCTATTGTTGCTTCTGCCACTTGACCGACAGAAACATCAGATCAAGTCTCGAAGGCTGTGGGCGATGAAGGTGCGGCTCCTGTTTTGACTGGCACCACAAGGGTCGGAGTTTGACTTGGCCAAAGGACCAGTCCCGTAATTTTGAACCGAGTCAAGTGACGAGACCAGAACACTTGAACCCGCACCTCCAGAGGTAATTTTGAGAACTACTTGAATTTGCATCTGTAATTGTTTGTAATAGTTGTTATATTGTTATAATTCTTTGGATTTGTTGAAACAAAGTCATTACTTTAAGGATGAGTCTTGATACATCAAGGCTTGGTGGCTGATCACTTCGGAGAGTTTGTCCCGGTGAGTGCGAGAAGAAAATTTGATAGTATGGGGAGGTCGCTGTCGTGGCGGCCGGTCTGCAGTTTGAACGGGCCGTATCACCGTCAGGTGGGCGTGATAATTTTCGCATTTTCCTTATGATCCGCATGTTTTACAAATTTTGTTTAGCATGCTTGATCTGGTATATCTGTTATAACTTATGATTTGTTATTTCGCATGAACTAGCCGAAGTAGTTTTAGCATAACTAACCTAGGAAAGCCAAAGTATCTTTATATTATATGATTCTTAAGAACATAACGTTCTTAATCATTGGATGATATATCATCTGTTATAATAAATAAAGATCAAACTAAAAGCTTTGACATTTATTACTTTTTATAGTGACACCGCAAATTCCCATGAAGGTAGCTGAAATGGCCTTGTAGACGTATTTTTATATCAATAAGGGCATTGTCTAGAATTTAAGCTTGTAATATTAGATTAATATTTCAAGCATCCGTTACATTTACCATGATGATAACATCATCTTTCCTAAACGTTATCTAAATAAGATGATTTTGTCAAATGTGTCACGGTGGGTCCGGGACACATTTGACAAAAGACATTTCGTGCTTATGAAAGAAAGCAAGATAGTTATAGTTGCAAACAGCAGGGCACGCAGAAATTTTCAAAGGGGGGGGGGGTTAAAGTCCAGTCAAATTAGGTTTCCATTTCGCATTAAATGAAGGGGTTGAGATTTTTTTAGGAATGTGTAGGGGTTGGTCCCCTGAACAACGCCTAATAAAGTCCCCTCGATTTCAGGCTCCCCCGGGGGGGAAGGGGGGGTCCAAAGGTCCCTTTTTTCAGTTTTCGGCGTTTATCTCGAAAACGGTGCTTCACACAGAAAATTGTCAAATCTAAAAATTAAAGCTTATAAAATTCCTTTCCAAATGGTATATCCATATTTATACCCAAATGTTACCGTTTTTGAGATATGAGCCGTTGAATATGAAAATTTTTCAAAAAAACGTGGTAGCGGTTCAGGTATCTCGTCAAACTTCCTCTTCTAACTCTTTCCCCTTCTATTTCTCAGAAAACTCGTGATAGAGAAAGTTGTAGAGCGAAAGATTTCCTTCAAAAATGTATATAGTTATGCTAATTTATCCAGGTAAATAGTTAGAGCGTTTTGAAGTTTAGGGGTACTTTTCAACATTTTGCTAGTAAAATGCTCGTCACTCAAGTTTCGTTTCCAAGGTCTGTAACTCTCTTAATCACTTTGTATGCTGTTTAATTAGATACGTATAGTATTCATAACCCATATAAATAATAAATTATGTATACATGTACGTATAACGTACATGTCTACATAATTTATCACCCCCTTTTTGCTGAACGTAATTGTTTGATGTTACTTTCAACAGGAGTAATTGGAACAAGTAACGTCAACTGCTACCAGGCATTGGAAATTGGAACCCGCACAATGAGCACTTTTGTTGGAATTAATTTCTCAGAAGTGAAACAATCCAGGAAGGACTCAGTCGTTCCTTTAGCTGCGATGAGCAATATGATCAAAGTTAATGATGAGGTAGTGGTGGTAGAGCCTCTGATGATATTTCAAAGAACTCTGATCACCAAGAAGAAAGAAGGGGATGTAGAGGAGTTGCTAACGTACGAGTTATCCCCATACCCGATGTCTCTATTCGCCGAGGGGATAATGAGAAAAATCAAAAAGTCAGCACTGTATGATGCTTTCCCAAATTGCAATCAATTGATCAATGTGAAGAACAGTTTCACGGTAATCGAAAGCGGCTTCCTGCTCCATAGACTAAAGTGGAACACCAACACCACCTTCGCCTCCATCTGCGATCAATATGTATCGGACATAATCAACGTACATTACGGCAGCAGTTCAGCTGTGGTTTTTGATGGTTATGAAGACACGAACTCCACGGAAAGAGACGAACAACATCGGAAAGCATCAAGTAAAGCATCAGTGGATATTGACTTCAATAAGAACATGGTGGCTACTGTTCATCAGGAAAACTTCCTTTTAAATGAAAGTAACAAAACCAAGCTCTTTACTATGTTAGTTCAGGCCTTGGGTGCAAGAGGTATACAGTCTACTACAGACTGTGGCGTCACGACAAGGCTAAACTCTCTGAGGCATTTTGAAAAATTTTCACTACTATTGGATCCATAACAAAGAAAGACAGAGTCCTAAATAAAATGCGAAGCCAATTTTTAAAACAGAAACTTAACGAGGAATTTTATTTAAAAACAACAAAAAATTTAACATTTAAAGTTGCAACATATTCAGTTTAACTCTGTGCAGATCTACAATGCACGTTCCCGGACCTATACAGTCCCAACACAGGCGCTTAAAAAAAAACATGTCTACACAAGGCGGATTCTGTGTGGCCTCTCTCGAGATGTCTGGATTTTCAACCGGGGGGGCGGCATATTATCGGCTGACAGCTCTTAACGCCGAAATTTTATCGCCCGCCGATGTCACTCGCATGAAGCTATCGCTAAGAGAAGACAGCTTTATTACGGTGATATAAACCATTTTCTGTTTTCCAAACAGTTACCCTCACCACTTGTTAGAGAAACCGCCATTCCAGGGATTAATCTTCAGGCCAAACTATTGCACGTGTTTAAAAACGGTGGCAACAGGCCAAAAACTGCCCCGATAACACGCAGCTGTGTTTCTCGCACTCTGTGAGGTTTTGGGAAAACTAACCCCATACTTCCAGTACGCTACAAGCCAAATGAGATGCTGACTGCAGTATTGTCAGAGATGGGTGGCAAAACACCTCTCATTCAACTGTGGTGATAGTAGATAGGTAAGACCTGCTCATCTTACTTGTGGCACTCACCCCACGAGACACGAATGTGTTTTTCATGAAGGCCGGACGGGGCAACACAGAAGACAGGCTCTGCTCTTCCCAACATCTTCAGGTCTTATCATTCAGCTGACTCCATTAAGTAAATTTTATAATTTATATAATCCATTAATATTCAATAATACGTTATACACTATCTGGCCAAAAGTATCCGGACACCCCCCTAAAGAAGTGGATATAGCAGGTGACGTAATTTGATGCGTAACCGAAAGCTATAAAAGTATTGGTAGTGGTTTGTCAGGTCATATTTATGCGTTTGTAAGGCGATGAGTAAGTCAAAGGAGCTTAGTGACTTTGATCGTGGCATTATAGTGGGATGCCACCTTTGTGGGAAATCAGTTCGGGAAAATTCGGACATTCTACAGAAGCTAAAATGATAGTGAAGACTTTGATTTGTTTGAAACTTTTTTCGAAGTATCAGATTGACGGCTTTTAATATATAGGAAATCAGTTGATGAAATAAATTGTATATAATATATTTAATGTAAGTAACTATTGTTTGAACCTACTTTTGATAACCATTTTTTGATTATATGAACAACTTTTATACATTTTGGTTTGTTTTCTTACTTCCTCCTTCGTACTACAAGTGTTCTTCTGTATATTATGAGATATACACTATACGTACATGTATACATAATTTATTATTTATATGGGTTATGAATACTATACGTATCTAATTAAACAGCATACAAAGTGATTAAGAGAGTTACAGACCTTGGAAACGAAACTTGAGTGACGAGCATTTTACTAGCAAAATGTTGAAAAGTACCCCTAAACTTCAAAACACTCTAACTATTTACCTGGTGAAGATAAATTAGCATAACTATATACATTTTTGAAGGAAATCTTTCGCTCTACAACTTTCTCTATCACGAGATTTCTGAGAAATGGAAGGGGAAAGAGTTAGAAGAGGAAGTTTGACGAGATACCTGAACCGCTACCACTTTTTTTTTGAAAAACTTTCATATTCAACGGCTCATATCTCGAAAACGGTAACACTTGGGTACAAACATGGATATACCATTCAGAAGGGAATTTTATAAGCATTAATTTTTAAATTTGACAATTTCCTGTGCTACGCACCGTTTTCGAGATAAACGCCAAAAAATGAAAAAAGGACCTTTGAAAAAATCCATTCCTGAAAAAATATCAACCCCTTCATTTAATGCATGATTTGCAGCCATTTTGAGCTAATTTGACTGGACTATTAGTATGAAAGAGTAGTTTTGAGCAATCAGTGCAAAGCGTAAACCTAATTAAATAATATATGTAATCAGAACCAATAGGGGGGGGGGTATAATTCCCATCAACCCCCCCCCCCCCTTGCGTACGCCACTTGTTGCAAATAGGCAATAAAATGGTAAAAGGCGATAGTGTCAGCGACGGGAGATGACAGCCTAAACAGAGGTGTTGACAAGCGAAAGGGCAGAATGGAGATTTAAGAGGCGAGAGGCCAGCTGCAGAGGGAAAAGTATGTCGCAAAAGGGGTCGATCGATGGAAGCCCCCGCAGTTTTATGCGACCAACCCAGATTTTAATTGAACCCCCAAGTGGAGGAGTTCGTGGGAAAAGGGTGCGAAGAAAGATGAACGTGCGAAAAGTATGGTGACGCCCCCGCGAAGCCAACGACAGGGGAGTAGATAAAAGGATTGGCTGAAGGCCGGAACTCAATAAGAGGAAAGGAAGGTATAACCAAATTGAAAATAAGAATATTTAAAAATAAGGAGAGGAGAATGCTAATATAGTATCCTAGAGACTGGCAGCAGTTAGAAAAAATACCCGACATTTGATGGAGAGAGCCCGTGTATAAGGAGATGCCAGGATGCAAGTTTGACCACGGAGAGTGGAGTCCCGATGCCCTATTTGATGAATCTTCGAATTGATGGAGGGGAAACCCAGAGTGAATAGCGCCTGTCCAAGATTCCGATCGGAAGTGCAGTGATAGAGGAATAGCAGCAGCTTGTACAGCATAGCGGTATATGGCCACTTATCCTATCATTTTGTGTCAGTTACCACATAGGATCAATAAAATTGAATAAGATATAATTGCATATTATGTACAGACGTATTGATATAGAATTAAGTGTTAACCTTAATGAGTGCTAGTTGATATTTGAATAAGCATATATTGGAAAATAGAAAAGAATAGAGATGTATTGATATTGAATCCAGTGCTAACTATAATGAGTGTAAGTTAATGTTATACAAGTAATTGTTTCAGCCTAGCGAAGGAAGAAGAACGTAGGGAGAGAGGAGGGAAGGTCAGAGAATTTAATCATTGTGGTTCAGCCAAAAATTTCTCCAAATTCATTTAAAAAAATAGCTATCCTCACATAGTAAAAGCTATTTAGGCATGCATTAGCTCTATTAGCATAAACACAAAACTTTTAACGTTTACATTGAAATAAAACCTGATCTGAAATATTTTAAAGGGGACACTGGCATTTTGTACTTATTGTGGTGTGTAAAACGTCATGTATATAATGCGCAACAGAGAAAAGCATAGTTAAAGAAATTATTGGTCAGGAAAAAAATACTCGGAAAAGCGTTACCTCAGGTTTTAGACCAGACGTTTTTATGAGAGAAATTGGCATCTCAGTAATGTAAATCTCGTTATTTGGAAAGTCTTCACTGGAAAAAGTCGTTAAACCTCTCCAAAAGGATGTGAAATAGTACCCATCATTTGAAGACAAAGGGCCTGTAAGTAAGAAAACATTTAGTTCAATCAATTTTTCAACAATGATACATTATGAACAAATAATAATATCACTTTTATTAAATTCGACGTATAATATAAGTCCGAATAAAAGTCAGAAAAGCATAACATGGTAAATATTTAAATTTTGTGACGTTACTGAATTTGAATATATATAACCAACGAACAGTTTAGAGCGCAGGCATTCTAAAGTGTTTGACTTTTTTTGATCTGATGACTCAATAAAAGGTTGTTTCTCTTTCAGTATTCATAGGAAAAATAAGAAAGTAATATGTACACCAGCAACCATTTTTAAAAAAGGTCTGTTATGTGATATAATGCATAAATTAAAGTGAAAAACTGATATTTTTAGCATTTATTTATAATTAACCTAAAGATTTGTACCATATCTACATTTTCAAGAATTTGTGTATTTAAGCCACTTCAAGTTCTTCATGTAATGGTATTTTTTGTTATGGCGACAAATTCAGAACTCATTACACGAAGAGAGGTTGATTTCATTTAAAATATTTAATTTTATTGTTCAGTAACAAAGAAAAGAAAACAATTTGGGAACAGAACGTAAATTTACATTCCTTTAAGCAAAGAGTAACGCAGCATATTTTCATAATTTTGCATGTAACTTAACGCAAAAATAGAATTTACGAACTAATACCGAAAATTCGCATATATTTTCTATTTTTCATTTTAATATCAGTATAAGAATTTTCAAAAAACAGTGTTTTTAAACTGCTCTCTCTCTCTCTCTCTCTCTCTCTCTCTCTCTCTCTCTCTCTATATATATATATATATATATATATATATATATATATATATATATATATATATATATATATATATATATATATATATATATATATATATATATACATATATATATATATATATATATATACATATATATATATATATATATACATATATATATATATATATATATATATATATATATATATATACATATATATATACATATACATATATATATATATATATATATATATACATATGGGACCCTGAAAGGCCGCTGCCTAGCGCACTCCCCACCGCCGAGAGCGATACGGTCGGACCAGGAGAAGGGCAGATAAGATTTGGAGGCGAACGAGAGCAGAGGCTCGCACGCCAGAGTTTAGGAAGGAGTTCCTAAGAGCGAACGGGGAAGAGACCCCCGGAGATTGGGCCTAGCTTGTAGCTACGTTCCGAAGGGAGGCGATAGTGAGCTCCCGTGTTGAGGGTCTGAGTGACTCCAGAAGTCCAGGCCGATTGGGTGCTTGGCACTATTGTTTTTACCTTAAGAGGTCAACCGTTATATGTTAAATGCAATTGTGAATCGTCTTGTCAACTTTAAATAAATATTCTTTGTTACTGTTCGTGAGAGACTATTTATGAGTTATCATGAGTCTTGTATTGAATGTGGGGTGCTAGATTGCTATATCAGACGACTAGTTTAGCTTAATCTAAAGGAGGCATCCCACATAGTGGTGTCAGAAGTTAAAGGTGTAGTGAACGCGAGTGACAAACTTGTGAAAGCGTGAAGTGCGATCGAACGGTACAAACTAATTAAAATTGTGAAACTAATTTGAATTTGTGAAACCGAGTTAAAGTGTGCCCTGGATTACAAACGGATGGTGTGGAGATACCGACGGTAACCGGAGGACTGAGAGAAACATCGAGCGACGTAAGTACATTATTTCTATCATAATAAAGATGTCGTACTTAACCAGTGCCAAAAAGGCAGACTTATTAATTTTGGTAGATGAATTAGACCTAGAGGCCCCAGAGAACCCTAAAGTCAAACAATTGACTACCCTGATCACTACATCAGAGGGTTACGACGAGGAGTATGTGAAACCCCTCCTGGCAAATATTAAGGCTGAGCGAGAAGCTCTTGAGGCCGAAGCCAAAAAGTTAGAAGCCGAGAACAGGCAAAAGCAGGAAATGTTAGAAGCCGAGAAAAGGCAACAGGAATTTGAATTACGAAAATTAGAGCTAATGCATGCGTCGGCGCGAAACAATGAAACAGTAGTACCCGCGAGTTCAGTTAATAGTATCAAAAGTGAAAGCATAATCAAACTCATCAATAAGTACGAACCAAACAGTGACATTAGTGTATACCTGTCCTTGTTTGAGAGGCAGATCAAGCGCGTTGACATTCCCAAAACAAATTGGGTCACGTATCTAATGGGACTGCTGCCGATGGACATAGTCCATTTAATAGCACGAGAGCCTGAACCCGAGGCAAACGACTATGAGTATATCAAAAGATTATTATTAAAAAGGTTCCGCTTAAGTCCCGAGCAGTTTAGACAAAAATTTTCTACCCACAAGAAAGAACCATCAGCTTCGTGGCGCGATTATTCGTTCGAACTAAATAATTTTCTAGAAGAATGGACCAAAGGTCTTGAAGTCTTAACATTTGAAGACCTAAAACAACTAATAGTCGTCGATCAAATAAGACGCAAAATTCCGAGCGATATGAAAGAGCATTTTGTTGATGACTTGCCTAAAATTAAGAAAGTAGACGAATTGGTAGTCAAATTAGATGACTATGAAGCGGCGCGCAGTAATATCAAGAGAGCACCAAGCCAAGACGTTAGAGTTCTAGGGTACGAAAATAAAATGCGTGGAGCGCAAGAATTTGACAAGTACAAGATACAAACGGCGGATCGTACGCGATACAACGCTGGTAATTCGAGCCGTGCCCCACCAAATAACACAAACCCAAATTCATTTCGTCGAAACGACGCTGAAAAGAGTCACATCCAACAGAAAAGCATGAAGCCCAATTTAAAATGTTTTTCCTGCGGCGAGTCGGGTCACAAGGCATTTTCTTGTGCAAGAAAACATGAAAAATCAGTCTGTTTCAGGTGCCAAGGGACAGGACATAGAAGCGAAAATTGTCCGCAAAGAGAAGTGAACAACACCCTCATAAGCAATTTAGAAAGTGGTTCTAGCAAAATCCAAAACGAGTGGAAATATTGGGGAAAAGTGCAGATGCATTACTAGATAACGGCAGTGAAGTTAGCCTGCTAAAATATGATTTTTATACACTTATTGGGTCGCCTAAATTAAGTTTTGATAAAGTGTCTCTATTGGGCATAACTGGAAAAGAAGTTACCCCACTTGGTTTCTTCAATGCAGAATTATTGATTGATGAATGTATAATTAATACAAATATTTATGTCATGAAAGAATTGTATAATGATTTTGTAATAGGGGCTGATGTAATCAACCAGCTCGATATCACAATAACTGAAAACGGAGTCACCGTTCTAGGGAAGCGCAATAAATTCAGGGTAGGCTTTGCGACTATTACAGACGCAAGTACGAAAACAGAAAATCCTTTACGTGATCAAAGAAAATACTTCCGAGTTTCCGATGTGATTTTCATGCAACCAGAAATTTCCCTTTCCTCTCCGAAGCGGGAGAGAGAAGACAGGCATGCACAATTTTGCCCACCCAGTTCGAAAGAGAGCAATGACCCGCAAATACCACCCCCCACTGAGATGTTGCGCCCAGTCCCCCTGATATCTGAAACCACGCTGCAGAGGGACATGTTTTTGGCTGAGATAGCGAACGGAATCTCCCTAGAAGAAATAGACGTTAGCCACGTCCTGTGTAAAGAAAGGAAGAAAACATTAATGCAACTCGTCAACGAATATAAACCACGCAAAGTAAAAAGTACAAATTTAAAAATGTCGATAATTTTAAGCGATGAATCGCCTGTTTCCCAGCGACCTAGAAGAATGTCCTTTTCAGAGCAGTTATGTATAGATCAACAAATCCAAGCTTGGGAAAAAGAGGGCATCGTTCAGGAAAGCTCATCAAATTTTGCAGCGCCAGTCGTATTATGTAAAAAGAAAGACGGGTCTATGCGACTATGCGTAGATTACAGACGTCTAAACAAAAAAATAATTCGCGATAGGTTCCCTTTGCCTTTAATAGAAGAGGTGTTAGATAGTATTGAGAAGGCACAAGTGTTTACTTCATTGGATCTAAAAAATGGGTTTTTTCACGTAGATGTAGATGAAAAGAGTAGAAAATACACTTCATTCATCACACATAACGGACAGTGGGAATTTCGCAAAGTTCCATTTGGCTTATGTAACAGCCCTAGTGTTTTTCAGAGATTTA